>JARFJB010001974.1:257500-307500 GCA_036346205.1 Vesta saturnalis
TTTATCCTGTTTTAGGTTAATCTTCTTTAATCTAACCGAAAGTCGAGTGCTCCAAAAAGGCAACTTTGTCTAAGCGGATTATAGCTGATATATAACTTCCCATGTCCATCCCTGACGTAATCGACCGTTGTGATATTATATTTTAAAACGCTTTTGTAAAAGAATGGACAAACCGCTTTGGAAAAAATTGTAATTTTCGTATTATTAATTTTTTTTCTACTTTACGTTATGAAATCTTTTACGGTCAATGCCAAATTTTAACGCATCATTCTACTTTAAAGGATTCTGGTAATATGAAAAGGCAGACAGACAATCAAAATTTTTCTATATAGCATTTTTAGAAATTAAACTTCTTTGACAAATATTTGCAATTTTTAACGTGTTATTGTAAATACTTGAAATAAAGATATCAAAACCTATTCCGACAAATTATAATGCAGAAGATTGAAATGACCAAGACAAACAAGCTTAAGATGTAAATTCGGACCGCCTGTTGCATCTTTTCAGATGTAAATTACTGCCATTTAAAAAACAATGAGATGATGGTTATCTGTTCAGATTACTGGACCAAGCAGGTATCTTTTTTACAAGCAAACTGAAATCGTGTTGCTGTTACCACAGGTACGCATTAGGAAATATTTTTCAAGCTTTGTCAAATATTTTCAAAGCTTTTCAGTTGTATAGTGCTTGTAATGAAGTCAAAATTTGACTTCTCTACATATTAAACTGTTTACATATGTGCAATTACACAAAACAATTATATTTAGTTTTAAATTATTCCATCCTTTTTACATGTGTTTACAACAAATGTATTTTAATTACTAATTTTACTTAAATATTAGTAAAATTTTACACAAGTACAAGTGCAAAAGTTAAATGCGCATGTTATCCAAATCAAAGCAATATTAACGATGAAAATTAGAATTATGTAAATGCACTAAATACACAAATCGTACACACAGTAAGAAAAAAAGGTTCTATTGTAATATCATCCATATTTAACACTACCTTAACAGCATGGAAGAATGGGCAGATAAGATCATATCATTTAAAAAAGGCTGTAATGTATATTATTACAGAAATAGTTTATTTATAAAATTGAAATGCGAATTTAAGGTTAAACATTTATTATTTTTGAACTTTTATTATTTATTAATATTTCTAAAATACAAAAATGCTTATCAGACATAGTATTGTTACTTTTAGGTTCATTAGAAAAGAATAATGAAAAATTTGTAAATTAGAAACGGTTTTACTAAAATACAGCATAACTATACCATCTAATGGTTTTGACTTGGAGTACTATTAAATTATTTCATAATCGTGAAGTTTATCTACCTCCCTTGAAGAGAGTACTGATAATTCTAAGTAGCACCACTTTCATGAAAAATTGATCAGACTTTAATTATTGTACCCAAACGACATTAAATTTAGTCTGTGGGTGATAACAAAACTTGTTATTGACAGTAATTTCGATTCTGTGTATTAAATTGTTAAATACCTCAATAGGTGGTAGGCATGTATACTCCATGCCAGCCGGGGAGGTACCACCACCCTTACCATGGGCTCCTTAATATTGGGTCTCCGATTTTCTGAGTTCGGTAAGGGCTGCCCGTTACCTTTTCCATCATCCTTAATCTATTCTCATCCTTATTCTTCCTTCTCGCCCTCACTGTCTTCCTATCGGATTAAAAGTCCCAAATTAAAAAATAAGATGGCTGTGGTTTCTAGGGTTATAAATTCCGGACGTAAAATCCTGCCCCATTCGGATGTCCGGGAGGGCAGGGCCCAAGCGACCTTGGTCATCGAAAGTATCAACTTTCTGATTCACTACTGCAACATCCGCGGTATCAGGTCTAATCTTAATGCTATTCACCAACATCTTAAGCAATTACAACCTGATATATTGTTTCTATCTGAAACACAAGTCTCCTCTGAAAACTCCGAGTCACCCGACTTGCAATTTCTTCAATACCATCTTCACTCTAACTTTCGATATAAAGGAGGCGTATGTGCGTACATCAAGGACAGAATTGCTTGCAAGAGGGTTTCTTCCTTAGAAAATAAAAATTTTGACGTGATTTGGTTTAAACATTCTGGTCCTAATTTTGTGAAATTCTACTGTTGCATTTATAGGTCTCCTAATGACAGCAACTTTCAAGACTTCTTCGATTACCTTAGTATGAAAGTTGACTATCTCCTGTCTCAGTTTCCATCTTGCGATATCTCATTTGTAGGCGATTTCAATGTTCATAACTCTAATTGGCTTCAATTTTCATCTACTACAAATCCGCTGGTCATAGTGCAGAAACATTTGCTATTTCATGTGATCTCACACAAATGATTTCTGAACCCACAAGAATCCCTGATAACCCTAACCATACTCCACATCTTCCAGATCTCTTTCTTACATCAAACCCTCTTGTTTATAAAACTTCCGTTCTTTCGCCTTTAGGTCTTTCCGACCATTGTCTAATAAAAATCATTTCTACTGTACCTAATTCCACTGTTGTTCGCAAAACCGATAGAACTTGTGGTGTTTTAAGTCAGCTCGATGGAGTGATTTACGGGATTTCTTTGCAACCTTTCCATGGCGTGAATATTGTTTTAAGTCGTCCTCTTCTTCGGACATCGCTCTTTCAGTATCTGAAGTCGTCCTCATGGGAATGGAGTTATACATTCCGAAAAAACAGTACCGTGTAGGTCATTCACGTTCCCAACCCTGGTTCAATAAGGCTTGTTCTGATGCAATATCTTTAAAAATAAATGTTACATTAAATGGAAATCTAATAAATCGGTTGACAGTCATGTAGAATACGTTGGTGCTAGAAATATCTGCAAAAGTGTCATCACTAAAACTAAAAAGTTGTTCGAACAACGAAAATGCAATGAACTAGCTACATCTCCTTTAGGCAGTCGTAAATTTTGGTCTTTAGCAAAAGCCATTAGTAAAAACTTTCGAACATCTTCATTTCCCCCCCTGACATCTATTGACGGATCGGTAGTTGCTGATTCTGTAGACAAAGCCAACGTTTTTGTGGATTTGTTTGCATCAAACTCGTGTCTCAATGATTCTGGAAAAGATGTGCCCCTAGTCAACTCTTCTTCATACGTTATGAAACCAATTCATTTTCGGTACAAGCTCTTGGAATCGATCATCAGTAGGCTTGATCTCAATAAGGCGACTGGCCCAGACGGTATCCCAGCTATTGTCTTAAAGAAATGTTCCCCGAACTAGTACCAGTCCTATCTAAGCTCTATACGATCTCTATATCTTCTGGGAATTCCTTCATCATGGAAGTTAGCAAATGTTCAACCTATTCCCAAAAAAGGTGATAAGACCGATCCCTCAAATTACAGACCAATTGCCATCACTTCCATTTTGTCTAAAATCATGGAAAAAGCCATCAATCAGCAACTGCTCACGTTCCTTGAAACTAATAAACTGCTTAGTGACCACCAATATGGGTTTAGGCAAAATCGTTCAACAGGCGATCTTCTTTCATATGTGACCCAGGTTTGGAACAATACAGTAAAGCAGTCCGGTGAAACAGTTGTAGTCGCTTTAGATATCTCAAAGGCATTTGACCAAGTTTGGCATAAGTGTTTACTTGCCAAACTCACCTCGTTTGGGTTAAATGATACGCTCATCAACTGGGTTTCTAGTTTCCTTGATAAAAGACGAATACGTGTCGTAGTTGATGGCTTTTTTCAAAAGAAGTTAGCATTAACGCGGCGTACCACAGGGATCCGTTATAGCGCCTACACTTTTTCTGCTGTACATAAACGACCTTATTTCTTCAACAACTAACCCCATCCATTGCTTTGCTGACGATAGCACTCTTCACTGTAGTTCATCTCAGTCTACTCATAGTGATAATCCACCTTCTATGTCAAATCAAGAAATTAAAGCTGAAATGGCAAATTCAATCAACAAAGACATTCAACGTATTCTCGAATGGGGAAGCAATAATCTAGTTAAATTTAATGCTAACAAAACTCAGTGTTGCCTTATGTCCGCCTAAAAGATCGATCATTTCCTGTTGTAAGTATGAATGGCTCAATTCTTAAGTTTTCAGACTCTATTACTCTGTTGGGTATGACTGTATCTTCAAATCTCTCATGGGTTGACCATCTTCTGTCAGATACCAAAACAGCTGCTCGTAAAATAGGCTTTTTGTACAGATCTAAGCAGTACTTTACCTCTCGACAACTCCTTCTGCTGTATAAGGCCCAAATTCGGCCTCATCTGGAATATAATTCTCACCTTTTGGTTAGTGCTCCCCAATACGCTCTCGATATCGTTGATCGTATTCAAAAGAGAGCGATTAGGCTTATAAATGACCCGTCCTTAACTTCTCACATACAGTCCCTTGAGCATAGAAGGATGGTTTCAGTTCTTTCTTTGTATTATCGTTATTACAACGGCTATTGTGCTGGTGAATTACATTCTTTGATACCATCTCCGGCTATCTTTGCGAGAACACTCGGTTCGCTCATTCACATCATCAGTATGCAGTACAAATCTTCACTTGTCGTACCAAACGGGTGCAATCCACATTTTTCTACACGGCTTCTAAACTCTGGAATGATCTCCATAGTTCCTGTTTTCCTCTCTCTTATGATATGAGAAAATTTAAGGTAGCTGTTCATAGGCATCTATTGGCAATTCATTATCCTTCTATCCATCCTCCTAAGTGTTCCTGAGTGCTTTAGCACGATAGGCCTTATTTAACCTGTTCAGGTCCATAATCATAATAAAAAAAAAATGTGCGAATCTTCTAGATAATTTGTTACAGTGGATTTTTGTAGCACGGCTATAATATACGTTGGGAGTGGATTCAAATATTAGTCGACGAGTATAGCCTGGCAGTGTGATGTGCAAACAAAGGACAACTAACTGTGCGGCCAAGGCGGAAATACTGCGTGGATAATCAAGTACACCCCATTACAAAAATAAAACATATCCTCCTTCTCATTGTAATTTTTTTTGTAAGCATAATTTGTACAATCACAAACACAACAGTCTAAAAATTATTTAAACTGTTCAGTTGAGAACCCGTAATTAAAATGCTTACCTTTTAGGTGTTAAATCGCGGTTTTTTAATTTCTTAATATAATTTTTTTGTTTCGATAACAATTACTGTTATGGTCCTCAATAACTGTTAATAAGGGCTATTCTGTATGATATGAAAATTAATAGTATTCTGTATGACTCATAGGTGTTAAACTTTTACCAATGAGCGTTATATCCGGACGTCGAAATATAAATTTTAAAGGGTCCGTTTGAGGTTAGGTGTTTTGTTTTAACGTCTGTCAATTGCACTACCATAGCGTATGTTGATGTCCTTGTTTACCTCTTGATTGCTGATTATGAAGAAAATGCAAGGCGGTGGGAAGCAAATAATTACAGTAGTATGTAGAAAATACCTACTTGTAAATTTTGTACTGTAGGAAAGCAGTTAGAATGCGTCAGCGAAATTACGAGATGCAAATGACCCATTTCTTCTACCGGATCCTTAATTTTTTAAATTGTTTAGAATTAACAAACATTGCTAGCAAAATTTAATAGGCAGTTTATCGCCGCATATGGGCGAATCTCAAAGTATAACCCGTTTGCCAATACATCGAGAAGGTATTAACAGCCTTAATTTTTTTGGAAAGGGCTGGTATCAGTTAGGAAGTGGTCAATGTTATACACTAGCAATGCCTCAACCAAATGTATCCAGAAATATCGCAGAAGTACCAGATATTATAACCACTCATTTACTAAATACATGGGTTAAATTTCCTGATGTTGCTCATGCCAGAAACGAAACAAATTTCAAGAAATCGCCCTGAATTTTCAAGTTTATTGACTGTACCCATATTAAAATTATTTCACTCCCAGGAGACCACCCTGTGCAGCCGAGCCCTCCGTATTATTGCTGAAAAGGCTACTACAGCAAATAGTCGGCGATTAACAAACGGGGAATATTAAGTATTAATGCACGACACCCCGGATCCGTCCATGATTCTGCTATATGGATGCTTTTGGGAGTGAAACGTGTTCTGCAGCAACAACATGTTCGAGATGGACAGCTCAACTATCTAGTTGGTGACATCGGGTACCCCCAGGAACCTTGGTTACTAGTGCGGTTTCTTAATGTCAACAAACTCTCCTGAACAAAGATATAGTAGAGCCTTGTCCCAACATAGGACTATTATAGAGCATATTAATGATGTGGATTCCGTTGCACACATTGCCACAGGGCCTTGGATTACAATCCCATCAGAGCCGAAAAAGTAATTTATAGTTGTACAGTTTTGCATAATATGTGTAGAATATATAGTGTCCCTTTACCTATGGATGATAACGAATTAGCCCCTCCAGAACCAGATAACAACCCAACTCTTCCCCAGAACGATCATGGTTGGCATAACGAGGGACTCAGGGTTCGAGAACGTACTGTTAGAACATATTTTCGCCATTAATATACAATTTTTACTTAGTTTTATTTCGTTTTGAAGTATAATAGTTGTAACGTTCATAATTTAAAACATTGAAAACAGAAATAGAATGTACAAACCAACACTATGTTATGTATGTCAAACTAATTGCAAATTTCATTAAAATATTAAATCTAAAGCCGCCGAAGAAACTCGTCGGCGTTTCTTAACAGCATACGAGAGTTGCCGTATAGCTGCGGCTTCGACAGTGTTTGCGCAGTTAACTGCTGCAAACATCCCTGATGCTGCTTTGCGATGGATTCAATCCTCGGCTACCTCCCCGAATCCTGTTTCTTGTCTGATTTTTGTGGTGTATGTTGAATTTCCAATACCTTAAATATGAAAATGCTTGCTATCAGGAAAATACCAATTATTAACAGGCTTACGGGCACATTGGATGCTTCACCCGTAAATTGGTATTATAATGCCCCCTATTTTTAGGTGCTACTATATATTGCGCCCTTCTGGTTTGGTAACCCAGCGCGGTTTTATCTTGCCTCGGCTTTGCTCAATCGGGTTTATTTTATAAACGGGGTGTGGTTCGTAATAAGTACTGGATGGGCTTAACACTGTAACCTTAAATAAAAACCGTAAAGCATTTTTAAAATGTGTATTAATCAGATATTTACAATTAATAAAAATCAGAAGGTAATGAACACAATATGTAGGTGAACTTCTCGGTCCGGGTCGTGGCGTCACTGGGTGCGACGTCGCTTCTGTGAACAAAGAGTTTTGTTTAATCTATTCCTTACCTAAGAGGCAAAGTTTTTACGGTCCTGCATTACGGTAGCGCAGCGTTATGCTTGATGCAGTGGTTGATCGAAGCGCCAGCGCAATGAACTCGAATCGTTGAGAAAATCGATATCGTGTTTATATGTCAGTAACTCTGAAGCGCTGAAGCAAGGATGTCCTACTCCTCGAAATAATCACGCGAATGCGCGTCTGCAAACGAGCTCTCTCAACGGTCTTTCTCTAATTATAACCGGTTAATGTAGGCAATTAGATTATTTATCTAATTAAATTAATTACCGATCTCTATACTAAGTTTAATTATTTATAATTAATTAAGGGAAAAATACTTAATATTAAAAACTACTCTAATAGGTTTACGCAAAGATAGAATAATTCACGTACTATCTAATATATTTACAAACGTTCTCGCAACAGGTATTTACGATGGTTAGGTGGACTACTAATTTATACAACAGGTTATGGAGGTACTCTTCTGCGATTCACAGACAGTGTACGGTTATTAAGTACTGGATGTAGGAAGTGTGTGAGTTTCGAGCGGGATTTCAGTAATGTCCAGAAGACGTAGGCGACGGCCTGTCTTTACTGTATATACTAATAGAAAGGTCGTAGGTCTTTACAGCCCTGTAACAACCCTTCACCCTCAAGTGGTGATGAGATACGTCAGGGGCTACCTGCGTTCCTCTAGGTATACTTTGTAGTGGCAGTGACGACGGATCTACCCTTCGTGCTACTCTAGTGTGTGTAGTTGGTATTACGTCAGGTTACCCTGCGTGCTACTCTAGGTATACTTTGTGTAGTATAACTCCTGGAGCTCAGCCGGAATTATTTACGGTCTGTAGTGTTTGAGTGTAAATTGTCAGAATGTATAACTTTACAACTTACGTGTCTATCAATAGCAGTACAGAATTGAACTTTAGGTTGCCCGATCGCGAAGGACTCTTCGTCGGTGAACAACAGGTCGGTGCTTACGCTAAGCAAACGGAGCCGCTGCGGCTACTGGTTTCTGGAACGGTCAACGGTACGGTGGCGGCTGCTGGATATCGGCTTAACTTGAATCTACGGAGATTCATTTCTTCTATGCGCGTCGCGAGTTTATAAAGGTGCATCTGTTTGCGGTTTCGCGGCTACCGTGCGGGGGATACCGTTATGTGATTGGTTAAAATCGTTCTGACGTGCAGAAACTTACGGTTTCTTAGAAATACACGTCAGCGGCGATGAATAAATTATTTGTTGTGCAATATCGCGTAAACTTATGAAATCTTACATACAGGATGGTCCGCACCTAATTTATTCTAAAACACATACGTACAGAACGCTGGTTCTTTACAGTATGACAACGATTCATCAAACATAACATTCCATAACGTTTACATATTATAAAGTATCAGCTGTAAATAGTTATATGGTACGGCTTACATTTTGAAATGCTGTAGAATCCACTATTATCGTGTCCGAAATGTCTACAATTCCACCCTGCGGTGTTGTTGAGGCACCAGTCATCACAATTTCCGATAATAACATCAGTACCCGCTCTTCTATTTCTGTCAAATCTTTCTCTTTCTTTGGAACACCGCCAGTTCTAATCACGTCGGCTTGCTGCAAACGAGCCTTTCTCCTAACTGAAACTTTCAATTCATTCATTTCCTTAAACGACAAATATTTATCCGCTAACCACTACAATATGTAGACGTACTCACGTGTTTCCACTGTTTCACACTTTTTCTAGCACCTGGTAAGTTGTTTAATTCATTAGCTAGTTGCTCCCACGTTTTCTTATACTTTTCTAACTCTGAAGGATTGAGTTTTACTTCTAACAAAAACTGTTTTGTCCCAAGTAGCCGACTGTGTTTTTCTCATTCGTGTGGAGCGTGCAACTATATTAAAACGATGAAAGAAAACGAACGCAAACAAACGGCGTAAAAATATTCCTCGAAAATAAGGTTATGTACACTCACCTGTACACTGTAACTACAAACATTTTGCAATTTGCACTACTTTCGGTGCAATACACCTAAATTAAACGAAGTTAACCGAGTACTATAAAAGTTTGTCGATTTTAAAGGTTGCGTTTATTTGGATGATGCAGAATAGCAATGTTATTTCTAGTATAAATGTTGAAATTTTAACACTATTTTAAATTTAACGATTTTCATACAGAATAGCCTTAATATCTGCAAGAATTATTTAAGACGTCAAAATAAATTTTTTAATATGAAAATTCAAAACGGATATACAAGCTTACTATTATTATAACAGCTTAACAAACGTATAAAGGCAACTACGCAATCTAATCTTACTTTAATTTAAATTTAGCAAAGATCTTTAATAAATTAAAGATTATTAAACTGTCCTGAAGATGAAAAATTGAAACACCCTTTAACAGACGAAGGCTAACCAATTATAGATCTAACTAAGAAATAGCTGTTTGATTAACAATTCTAATAGTTTTTGTACAGTGATATCACGTTGTCTAAATTCAATTAAGTATAATTTGCAATCTTAACTGCACACATTAAACAATCTTAATGCAAACCATTAATTTTTTACCTTCCAACCTACAAATACACATGTAGGTATGGCAGGATATGCAATCCACATTTTTTCACTAACGCTAAATCGACTTCATTTTACAACGGTTAGTAAAGCTTCGAAAAGATCGGCCACAATGTCTAGTGTGCGTGTGCGTGTATTTTATTCTGTGCGCGTGTGTGTGCAAGGGAGTGTGTGGGTATGCGTGTGCCCAGAAAATTTTAGTGCACACAACACAAAAAATAATAAGACACCGCAAGTATAGTGAAAACGGCAACTCCGATGAAGCCATTTCTACCAGTAATCGAAACAAATAAGGAAAAATGACACGAAATTATCAGACACCGAGTACACGCAAACCATATCAATGCTCTATACTCTACACTTAGAGAACAAGTTAAGCATGAAGAGCCAATTTAAGATAAAACGCAAACAGGTTTGTTATAAGCTTTACCAAAGCTTTACAAAGCCATTACCAAGTAAAATGAAAGCCAGTCATACGCTTACATTCTTTCGGGAATGCATACTCACGTATGAAAAACGTTACTAATAAGAACAGGGAAATGAGTGGACTTACAAAACGACCTGTAAGTTAGGTTAGAAAATAAGCGTGCGTGTGAGTTTGTGGGTGCGTGCGTGCGTGTGTACATGCCTGTGTTTTGTGTGTGTGTGTGTGTCTGTGTGTGGGTGTGAGTGTGCTATGTGTGTTGTGTGTGTTATGTGTGTTGAGTGTGTATTGCGTGTGTGTGTTGTGTGCCTTGTATGTGTGAGTGCGTGTGCGCCTGTGTGTGAGTGAGTGTGTGTGATGTGTGTGTGTGCGCGTGTGTATGTGTGTGTGTGTGTGTGTGTGTGTGTCTGTGTGTATGTGTGTGTATGTGTATGTGTGTGTATGTGTATGTGTGTGTTGTGTACTGTTGTGATGTGTGTACGTATGTATGTGTGATGTGTGTAGTGTGCATGTGTATGTGTATGTGTATGTGTATGTGTGTGTAGATGTGTCGTGTAGTGTGATGTGTAGTGTGCGTATGTGCTGTTATGTGTATGTATTGTTGTATGTGTAGTGTGTATGTGTATGCTGTGTGTGTACGTGTGTATCGTGTATGCGATGTGGTATGCTGTATCGTATGTGTATGCGTGTGCAGCTATCGTCGTAATACAGTGTACGTGTATGACGTGTACGTGTATTCATGTGTACGTGTACGTATCGTATATCGTACTGTGCGATGTACGTGTACGTGTACGTGCTACGTGTCGTGTACGTGTCGTGTCGTGTGCGTATACGTGTACGTGTGCGTGTAGTTGTACGTGTGCTGTGTGTACGTGTCGTGTACGTGTACGTGACGTGTGCGTGTAGTATCGTGTACGTGTGCGTAGTAGTGCGTGTACGTGTGCATGTGCGTGTACGTGTACGTGTCGCTGTACGTACGTGTACGTGTATCGTCGCTGTACGTGTACGTGTCGTGTACGTGTGCGTAGTCGTGTGCGTGTGCGTGTGCGTGTACGTGTACGTGTGCAGTGTACGTGTTGCGTTACGTGCTACGTGATGCGTGTGCACGTGTGCACGTGCTACGTGTAGCGTCGTGACGTGTACGTGATGCGTGTACGTGTACGTGTCGTGCGTGTACGTGTACGTGCGCGTATTGCTTACGTGTAGCGTAGTGCGTGTACGTGTATGTACGTGTACGTGTATGTACGTGTACGTGTACGTACGTTGTACGTGTACGTGTCGGTACGTGTATTTACGTGTACGTGTACGTGTGCGTGTACGTGTAGCGTGTACGTGTCGTGTACGTGTACGTGTACGTGTACGTGTACGTGTGACGTGTACGTGTACGTGTACGTGTCGTGTGCGTGTACGTGTACGTGTCGTGTCGTACGTGTACGTGTACGTGTACGTGTACGTGTGCGTGTACGTGTAGTACGTGTGTACGTGTACGTGTCGTGTACGTGTACGTCGTGTCGTTACGTGTACGTGTGCGTGTAGTGCGTGTATTATGTGTATGTGATGATGTGATGTGTGTGTGTGTGTGTATGTGTGTGTGTGTGTGTGTGTCTATATGTATGTGTATGTGTATGTGTACGTGAATGTGAAGGTGTACGTGTACGTGTACGTGTACGTGTACGTAACAGTGTAAAGTTACAGACGTTTTGCGCTTGGCATGAAAGTGTTCATACACTCTGTACGCCACCAACCGTTATAGCTTGCACATCGTGCCTATTGTACTTTGTTTACAGTGGAGTGTTGAAATGAGCGCTTTAATTGAAAATCCCGCCAAGTGCGGGCTGTAATAAGGTTTTTTTTGGCGAAAAATCACAGACCATTTGAAAACTAAGACGCGCAATACAAAACCAGCGTCGGGAAAAACTCAGCAACAGGGTTTTGTTTTTCCACGACAATGCCCACACAAGGCCAATCGAACCCAAGACCTCTGGGATGGTTTTGGATGGTAAGTTTTTAATCATCCTCCGTACAGCCCGGATTTGGCGCTAAGCGACTACCACCTGTTCCCAGCGATGAAGACGTGGCTCGCTAGGCAACACTTTGACATTGACGCTGAACTGCATGCCGGTGTAAACCAGTGGTTGAGCACGCGGCAGATTTCTACAGAGAGGGTATTGAAAAGCTCGTACCACGTTATGATAAATGCCTTAATTTAAATGGCGATTATGTATATATATATATATATATATATATATATATATATATATATATATATATATGATCAGCTTCGTAATATACTGATCTCGAACGTGTCTCGCAGGTACACCACACCAATTGGACTGAAAAAACGTACCCCTGCTTCACATAAATTGAAGATGAAAAGTCAGATAAAATTTTTCTCTAAAATGTATGGCTACAAAGTGACAGGCCCTCAAAGTTGAATTTTGAAAATCGTTTTTCGCAAATATCTTGAAAACCTTTAGAAATTTCAAAATAATATCCCAAATGAAAATTGTTTCTTTGTTGACGAGGATTTCTCTGGTTTGATTGGATTATTGTCCATGAATGAACCGGAAGTATTAGTTTTCACATTGTTCCCGTATATTTTCTATTCCCACTTTTTTGTGTGTGATTTTTCAGGTATTTTGGTAAATTTTTGGGTCAGTTATTTAATTTTCTGCAAAAATGACCTTCTTGGTTGAAGATGATAAAGTGAACGGTTTACGAGTTATTTGCAATTTCATCAGTCACGGTAAATTAAATAGTACCGGACCAAAATTTAGTAAGTTATTATCCAAAAAATTGGTGTGGTGTACCTGCGAGACACGTTCGAGATCAGTATATTACAAATATTATATATATATATATATATATATATATATATATATATATATATATATATATATATATATATATATATATATATATATATATATATATATATATATATATATATATATATATATATATATATATATATATATATATATATATATATATATATATATATATATATATATATATATAAGTGAACCAAAAAAACGAACCCCTGCTTCAAGTGTATATTCTGCACATAAATTGAGGATGAAAAGGCAGATAAAATTTTTCTCTAAAATGTAAAATGTATGGCTACAAAGTGACAGGCCCTCAAAGTTGAATCGTGTTTCGCACGTAACTCGAAACCCTTTAGAAATTTCAAAATACTACCCCAAATAAAAATTATTTCTTTGTTGACGAGGATTTCTGGTTTGATTGCATTGCCTATGAATGAACTGGAAGTATTAGTCTTCACATTGTTACCGTTAATTTTCTATTCCAACTTCTTGTGTGATTTTTCGGGTATTTTGGTAACTTTCTTGGGTCCGTTATTCAATTTTCAGCAAATTTTTCCCTCTTGGTTGAAGTTGATAAAGTGATCGGTTTACGGGTTATTTCCAATTTCATTGGTCACGGTCACTTAGATACTACCGCACCAAAATTTAGTAAGTGGACCGTGGACTAAAAGTCATAGTTGTCATAGAGTTTATTAAGTTAAACAAAGTATTAACTAACAAACAAATTAGTTGATTAAATGATCGAATTGTTCACCGTTGAATGCTATGCATTTACGAATTCTTTTCATGATTGACTGACGTACGTTGAAAAATAATTTGTGGATCATCCCTTATTAAACTGGAGCAATCAAAAATTCGTTGCTGGAGATGGACGTTTGTAATTGGCACCAAATACACCATGTCTTTTAAACGACCCAAGAATAAAATCCGGTGAACATGCAGGCCAAGGTACCGGTTTTCCACGTCCAGTCCAGTTTGCATTAAAATTTCGATTCAACGAGCGGCTAGCAGTGAGTGCAAGATCAGGAGGGGCACCATCGCGCATGAAACAGATCCGACCCCTAACATCCAGATGGATATTTTCTAGTAACTCGGGTAAATCATTATGCAAAGGTTTGGTGTATGAATTACCATTTAAACGCTGTGACAAAAGGAAAGGACTAATTAAATTATTGCCAATAATACCAGCCCATACATTCACACTGAATTGCTATTGATGATTGGTTTCAATGAAAACGCTTGGTTTTTTATAATCGTAGTAATTATTGTTATGGAAGTTAAAAGTTCCGTTTCTCGCAAAACCAGCCTCATCAGTGAATAAGATAATCGATGGATAATTTGGGTCATTATTGAATTTTTCTAGAAACCAACGTAAAAGTTCACTTTTGCTTGAAAACCATTAATGGTCAAAACTTTTACCGTTCGATAATGGAAAGGACGCAAGAGTTTCGTTTTAATAATTCTACCTATCGTGGACTGATTTGAATTATTTTCTCTTGCCAATTGACGAAATATTGTTGTGGGATCAGCGATAATTACATCCAACACTCTTTGTTCTAAAACTGGTGTTCTTGCATTTCGCCTCCTACCACTGTCAATTTTTGGTGGCTTCAAACAACCTGTGAGAACCCGATATAAATAGAATTTTTATAATAAAATACTTATCTTTTTTGGGTTTTTTAATGGTGTATTTTAAATTATACAATCTAAACGTTTCGATAACACTTACAGTTATCTTCGTCAGTAGTAATGTCTATTAAAATTGTTAAAGATATTGTAAACAATTTTGCCAAAGTTGAAAAATTAAAACATAACCATCAGCCTGCTTTTAATATTGCAGTTTGAGAAACGTACAACTACAGAATAAAATTTTAATAAAGAATAACTAGGTCATTAAAAATTAATTATTCTTAAACTGTCTTAAAGATGAAAAATCAGAATACTGTCTAACTTCGAAAGCTTACAATGAAAAATGTCAGCTAAAAAACACATTCAACAAAATTTAATCAAGTTATGATGGAAGTGTAAAGTTGTGAAACACTTCAATTTCAAATTGATAGAAGCATTCACAAATATAAACATGACATCAAATAAAATAATCCAGTTAATTCCAACAAAGAGATATCTTTATCAATAGGTGCAAGTGTTATTAACAATGAAAAGCATAATGCAGAACGTTTCTTTTTGTAATTTTCTAATTTTAATCTTAATTTCAACTACTTATGTTAAATTATAGTGCTGTGGTAATTTAACATATAATTCGTAAAGCACTTGCTTCAAGGTCTAGGAAGAACACAGCAAAAAACCTAGACATACCAAAAGTCAAAATTAAAATCAAAATTAAGATGTATTATGTTTAAATTTTTCAACTTTGACAAAATTGTTTACAACATCTTTAACAATTTTAATAGATATTACTACTGAGGAAGATAACTGTATGTGTTATAGAAACGTTTAGATTGTATAATTTAAAATACATCATTAAAAAACCCAAAAAATGTAAGTATTTTATTATGTGTGATAATGGTGAAAGTTTACATTTTCAGAATTTTTATAAATTGATAATATGTACCACTTTCACGAAGATGCCAGTCAATGATGGCAAACGTCTTTTTATTCGGTATCCGCCGATTTGGAAATGCCTGGGAAAATAAACGAACAGCAGTTTGAATACCGATTATTATTCATTATGGATAAAAAAATTGTATGAAAACTGATCAAAAATCACAATATGACAACTAACTTTTAGTCCACAGCCCACTTACTAAATTTTGGTGCGGTAGTATTTAATTGACCGTGATTGATGAAATTTGAAATAACTCGTAAACCGTTCACTTTATCAACTTCAACCAAAAGGACTAAATTTGTAGAAAATTGAATAACGGACCTAAAACATCACACACAAAAAAGTTGGAATGGAAAGTATACGGAAACAATGTGAAAACTAATACTTCCAGTCCATTCATAGACAATCCAATCAAACCAGAAAAATCCTCGTCAATAAAGAAATAATTTTCATTGGGGATAGTATTTTGAAATTCCTACAGGTTTTCGAGTTATTTGCGAAAAACGATTTTCAAAATTCAACTTTGAGGGCCTGCCACTTTGTAGCTATACATTTTAGAGAAAAATTTTATCTGACTTTTCGTCTTCAATTTATGTACAGAATATACACTTGAAGCAGGGGTACATTTTTTGGTTCAAAGGTAAATATGTAATTAAAAATTTTATTAAATACACAAATAAAAAGTTTAGGTAAACTTTTTATTTATGTATTTAATAAAATTAATAATAATTTTTAGGTAATTGTTTACTACATCTTTAACAATTTTTAACAAACATTACTACTGACGAAGATAACTGTAAGTGTTATCGAAACGTTTAGATTGTATAATTTAAAGTACACCATTAAAAAATCCCAAAAAAGATAATTAACTTGCAATTGACATTTGAAAAGCAATGTATATGTAATAAATATGTAATAAATACCATGATTACCTACTAATGGAACAAAATAAATTTGAAAAGTGCAAGAAAAATAACAGTTTTTCCTGTATGTACAACTCAACACAATATCTTATATTTACTAAATTTAATACCTATAACTCTTAAAATATATTAGTATCAACTTATTGATATTTAGTGTGAGTATATTATCCCACTTTGATACAACACATGTTACAAAGATAAGCACTTGAATCGACATCCTTACCGGTTGTGGTAAAGTCTAAACGTTCCGCAAACGTTATCGGAGGATGCTTCTAAATATAATGTTCAAACTACTGTAATGTTGATAAATTTGAATAATATAAAACTTAAAAATTATTATTAATTTTATTAAAACTTATAATAATATAAAACTTAAATCCTAAACTAATTCTGTAAAATATAACTTTTCGGAATACTACTTACGTTGGTCTTTAATGAGAAACTTCGTTATAGAATATGAGTAGAGTTTTTAACACATTAATGAATATTAAAAAACCTAATTTATAGAATATACCCTGATTAATTATTGTTATGTTTTATATTAAAAAAGGTGCAATGCGAAGGGTTGGATGGATGTACATCCCTTACATTCATTGCAAAATTCAACTACCGTTTCAAAGACAAAGTTCATTGTGATTGGTCCAAAAATTGAGATGGTCTTTGGGATATCAGTATGTGTATACTTGAGTGTATATCTACATCTTTACTTAGTACAAAATATACAAAAGATTAATAAACGCCTTTTAATAAAATCGATAAGGAGATCAGCTAAGCAATTTGAATGAGCAGTAGCACATTTAGTTGCAACTGAACGTAAGTATGATACCTATTTCATATTTATCTTTTAGATGAGAGCCATTACAAGGGTATAATTTTTTGACACAAGCAACATAGTGATATTAATGGTAAATTTGAAATAGAATTAAGATTCAAAGCGTATTGCTAAGAAGACGTAACTCTGAAGCGAATTTTGCTCCAATTTTAGCATTCAGGAAATTTAAACTTTAAAAAATAGAAGCAGTGAATTTGATCGTTCTATCTTTGGAAGTTCATCCAACATCCAATTAGCCTTATAATTTGCGACTACTTGTCAGCTTTTGTCCTACAGTGTCATACTTTTCTGAGCAAATAGTGATAATGTATTCTATTCAAGAAAAGTTTGATATGGTGAAATAGTTTGTTGGTGGAAACAGCCTCAAAGAGTCATCAATTTGTTTAGTATTGCGCCCCATTCAAGCCACGTTACGGTTCTTAGGATAATACTCGTATAGAAGTTGAAAATCAGGCACCATTGTTGGAATCTTCCAACTACCGAATTATGGTGAATCCCGATAGTCAAGCAGATTCTAACGCGAACGAAAATATATTTAGCGGTTAACAACTGTCACAGTTTGCAGACACCTTATAAATATACTACACCACAGTGTATAAGATTTTTAAGGTACAAGCCGTACTATCTAGATTGTCATCACGAGCTTGTTGCCAGCGGGTAACGTACATATTTATAATACACCTAAATCCCTACCTACTCTTACAAGAAAAGCAAATTTGCTTTGAGCTGACATTCCCATGGCGTAAAGCATAAAAATTGATTATGTCTATCTATGGTCGGTGGATGTCTATTAGAGTTTGAAAGTTTATTGTAGTTTGAAGTAGAATCCTGAGAGTAAATGTAGGTGAAAATTATGATCGTCCCTTTATAATAAAAGAAAAATAATATCGAGGAGCAAAGATTACTAAATGATTATATGTCTTTCTATCTATAGGAGTAGTCTAACTATTCATTTGTAGTATTTTTAAAAGCAATAGCCGTATCATCAATACATCTCATTGTATGAAGATGAAAACAAAGTAGTATTCTAATAACGGTAGTAATTTATTAGGTGCAAACCGGAAATTACAAATCATACCTTTTCTTCCTGGTTAAAATGAAAATATTGCGAAAATGAACTTTTGGAGTCATTAAGGAAACATGTATAAACGTGTTATTGGTGAAACTATTTTGTATACAATGGATTGGAACCATGTGCTCCTGCTTACCTATTAACATAATGATCATTAGTTGCCTTGCCCAAAAAGGTACAACCCATTCTCAATAATCGTATGAAACAATCTCAAAAATTACAGAATTTAAGTAAACAATTTTGAAAAGCATGAAATGTGTTTCGGAACTTCAACTTAAATGAAACAAGAATTATTTAAATTTAGCAAAAGTTATAATATAATGTAATGGAATTCTGTGAAGAACCAAATCGCGCATGCTGAACAATAGTTATTATATACACTTGATATAATTGAATCCTTTCAAGGCGGACTGTGCGTTTAGAACTGTCTAGAATTAGTACAACATTATAAATTTCTAATCGTTACCTCTCTCTACAACGTTCTACAGCGTGTACCAGCGTTTGCGTGAGCGGGCGTGTACGTATGCGTCTACGTCTGCTTATGCGTGTATGTGTGAGTGTGCCTGTGCGTGTGCGTGTGCGTGAGCATGCGCATGTGCGTGTGCGAGTGCGTGTACGTGTGCGTGTGCGTGTACGTGTGCGTGTGCCTGTGCGCGTGCGCGTGCGCGTGCGTGCGCGTGCGTGTGCGTGTGCGTGTGCGTGTGCGTGTGCGTGTGAGTGTGCGTGTGCGTGTCGCGTGCGTGCGTGTGCGTGTGCGTGTGCGTGTGTGTGTGCGTGTGCGTGTGGTGTGCGTGTGCGTGTGCGTGTGCGTGTGCGTGTAGCGTGTATGTGCGTGTGCGTGTGCGTGTGCGTGTCGTGTGTGCGTGTGCGTGTTCGTATGCGTATGCGTGTCGTGCGTGTGCGTGTGCGTGTGCGTGTGCGTGTGCCTGTACCTGTACCTGTGCCTGTGCCTGTGCCTGTGCCTGTGCCTGTGCCTGTGCCTGTGCCTGTGCCTGTGCTGTGTGCCTGTGCCTGTGCCTGTGCCTGCGCCTGTGCATGTTCCTGTGCCTGTGCCTGTGCCTGTGCCTGTGCCTGTGCCTGTGCCTGTGTCTGTGCCTGTGTCTCTACCTGTGCCTGTGCCTGTGCCTGTGCCTGTACCTGTGCCGGTGCCCGTGCCCGTGCCCGTACCCGTGCTGGCCCGGCCCGTGCCCGTGCCCGCGCTGTGCTTGTGCCTGTGCCTGTGCCTGTGCCTGTGCCTGTGCCTGTGCCTGTGCCTGTGCTGTACCTGTGCCTTTGCTGTACCTGTGCTGTACCTGTGCCTGTGCCTGTGCCTGTGCCTGTGCTTGTGCCTGTGCCTGTGCCTGCGCCTGCGCCTGCGCCTGTGACTGTGCATGTGCCTGTGCCTATGCATGTGCCTGTGCCTGTGCCTGTGCCTGTGTCTGTGCCTGTGCCTGTGCCTGTGCCCGTGCTTGTGTCTCTGTCTGTGGCTGTGCCTGTGTCTGTCCCTGTGCATGTGCCTGTGCCTGTCTGTGTATGTGCGTATGTGTGTCTGAATGCGTGAGTCCGTGAGTTTGTGAATGTCTGCGTGTGTGACTGTGTGCGTGTGTGTTTGTGTGTGTGTGTGTGTGTGTGTGTGTGTGTGCGCGCATATCCAGGATAACTCCAGAACCACAGTACTTAGGTACTTTCGTATTTAAGTTTGTTTTAATTTCTCCTGGAGCTCATTAGATTTTAAAAGAAATTCAGCGGAGAGAAGGGGGGTTTATTGGGAGCTGTGTTTCTGAGACAGCTGTATATTTCAAAGATATAAAAGTACCATCATGTAAGCTCTGCACAGATCGATTAATTATGTTCTGTGTAATTGTTAGATACAATACGTTATTTAAACTAAACTAAAAAGTTTTTTCAATATCTGAATAACGGTTTATTTCATAAGAAAATTTGTTGCTATATTTTTAAAGAAAATTTAATTTTACATAACTTCTTTTTCTAAAGTATCACAATATAAAATAAAATGAATCTAATAATGAAATAAATAGGATTGAAAGTGCTTACTTAAACTGTTTGTATCGACGTTTAACAGAAGCAGCCGGGATTTTTAACTGTTTCACTTCATAAGTTATTTTGACGTTTACTGGAATATATTTTTAGACTGGCGGACTGAATAAATGTTTTATGTAGTATAGTATTAAATAATGATTCACACAAGAGTATTTCCTTAATCTGGTCTTTATTGCGTAGTGCGATTCGGGAAGAGTTCGGAAAAGAAGTAGTCAAAAAAGAACAATTACGCTGAGCAAGATGTAAGAAAACTGACGTGCAAGTAAATGCGAATTTGAGCGACAGCCGGCCAGAGTGTACAGAAGAAAACGAGAAAGGATTCGAATAGTTTCCACACTCGGTAGTGGGTCTTTTGGATAAATAGAAGTCCGCTGGGGGAGGGGAGGACATCTGATAGAGATTGATTATTGGTTAGGTAGTGCGACTGGACGTTTTTCTATCAACGTCGGAGGGATAAAATGTATTATTTGAAATTCCGCAATTTTGGCAAAATTGATTAGTTATTGAGTAATCAATTAATAAAAATTGCGAAGGAGCTTCGACTCTACTCTTATTTAGCTTTCTTCCAACTTTAATTAGCAATCAGTAGTTATTTTGTATTGTAGGAGGTTAATATTTTTTATGCCCTTTCAGTGAATTTTTAAAATATAGTAAAGTATATAAATATAAATATAAATGAGACTGTCTTACTTAAACCATTTCACTATCAGAGACCATCGCAACTTTACATGACTTCATTAAATTTATACGAACATTTAATAAGTGGTACACAATTTTAAGGACTAGAAAATATCCAAACATTGACTGAAAAATAGTTAAGACGACTGTGTTTATTATTATTGATGGGTTAAATAAAAACAAGGATAATACAGTTAGTTTAGTCCGAAACGATCTAAATGTAACTTGGGAATGTCAAACCAAATTTAGAAGTTGCACATATTTATTATGATATTAGATTTACTTGTAATATTCCCTTAATCTTTGAAACAAAACCACAATTCAATACATTTCTTTATATAACGGATGGTACGATTATGATCGATGATGTTTCTGAGCGAAACCGAGGACAGATGAAACCAGCGTTGAGCTTGTGATGAACGTACGGCCTACATACCAGGAATTATATTTGGCATAAAAATTAAAATGTGTATATTTTTAACAACAAGTTGATTGTTTGTGTGTTACGTTCGGTTCATCCCCTCCCTCATGATGGTCTAATTATTTAATACACCGAAACATATGTATGTAGGATTATTTTTGAACTACACCATACACATATAATAGAAAACAATTGATACTTTGGTTTTGAGTTTTTCTTCTACTTCATATCTACTTCTCAAGTTTTGATCTATGGATCTATGTCATTAAATTATTCTAAAGGACCCTGCACACCTCTTATGGGTTTTTAGACCACAGTCAAATTTAACGAAATTTTAGTATGCTATAGACTGAAGCTATCTGAACAATATTTGCCTTTGGACCAACTTAATCTAATGGCTAGTTTTTGATATACATGGCGTTAAAGTGGTAGTGCCTAATAAGCATTGTGGCTTTTCAGTGAGTTTTAGCATGGATATACACAAGTGTTACAATTACATATTATACTATTTAGTAATTTTTCATTATTCTGTACTTTCTATCATTCTATACATGGTGTTTTAATAAAAAATTAGTAGTTAACACAATTAAAAATTACAGATATAGTCATAAGCCTGATACATATCTACACTTTCGATTGTTAATAACAACCAGTTACTTACAATGACAATGTCACCTGTAATTAAGTTTCCTTAAAGTCATTATTTAAGTTTGCATTAAAATGGCTTTTCGATTAAACTTTCAGTGTTATGTATGTGAAATAGTGGGGAATCCCAGACAAATGACCATTTTACAACAAAATGCCGATCAGAAGATAAATATTGCTCAGAGAAGACGACAGGAACTTTCACTTCCGCCAATGGACATAAATGGTAATACCAGGCTATGTAGAAATTGCAATCAAGGTATCGTAGATGAAATTCAGGTCTATGAAAATGATCCAGATCCAACAATTATGAAGCTTCCTCTAAAATATAGTGCTAATCATTGTTTAATATGCAATAATGCTGCAAATATTCAACATTTATCAGGACAGACAAGGACAAATATTTTTATGCGAAAGGGAGTATACATACCTCGTATTTAGACATACAATTTAAAAGGGGCAGAGTTGGATCAGTTGTTGACAACAATACGAGAAAGTAACACAAAAAATGAAACTTTTTCGGATGAAAACAATTTCAGTGATGAGGAGCTAAGTGCGCTGTCATCCTTAAACAGGGATCAATTTCGAGAATTGTTCAACCTTTGTGCGAATGTTAATATTTACGGAAGAAGGAGAGAAGTTAAAAAAAAGATTTACTGTGTTTTTTATGCAAATTACGTCAAGGAATTTCAGACACGTTTTTAGCGGCGATGTTTTCTTATGGTAGCAGACAGGGTGTCTCATTGGCAATTCTAAAAGTTAAGGAATCATTATCCAATAATTTTGTGCCCCAGAATTTAGGACCTCGTCACATAAACCCTAACCAATTTATTGCTGAACACGTTACCACTTTTGCAAATGAGTTATTTAATGAGGAACCTGAAAACCCAAAAGCCATTATTTGTATCGATGCCACTTATGTTAACATAGAGCGTAGCAAAAATTTTCAGACCCTCTGGCAGTCCTATTCAGTTCACAAATATTGCCATCTTGTTAAGCCAGTGCTAGTTGTTGCCCCAGATGGATATATTTTGTATGTTCATGGTCCATACTTTTCCGACCCAAGAAATAATGATGCGAGTATATTAAGATACCAATATAATCAGGATCAAGAACTAAGACACTGGCTGCAACCTGGCGATGTTGTGATTGTGGATAGAGGCTACCGAGATGCTCGGGTATTTTTAAATAATATTGGCATATCTGTGCAAATTTCACCAGCGCTAGAAGGTAGACGTCAATTGCCAATTGTAGAAGCCAACGCTAGCAGAATTATTACTAAACAAAGGTGGGTAGTAGAAGCTCGAAACGGACACGTTTAGTCAATATTTAAAATTTTTCGTAACTGCTCTTCAATTGCCCAAATACCCAATTTGCGGATATTTTCCGTGTTGCCTGTGCCCTAATAAACCGCTACCACCCATCATTACATATGGAAGAAGCAAATAAAAAACTAGCACAAGAAATGCTTCAAATGGTAAACGAACCTAATCATGTACAAGCTAGAGCGGAAAATGAAGGCTTGTTGAGGCGGCACGGCAGATGGGCACCTTTAGAACAAAACCAATTAGAAAATTTTCCAGTTCTAAATATAGCTCAATTAAGACGCATAACTTACGGAACTTTCCAACTTAAACTAGCACCTTCTTACATACATGATAACAATCACCAACTGGGCAACCACTTTTTCGAAATTGATACGGC
This sequence comes from Vesta saturnalis, assembly GCA_036346205.1. Classification (NCBI taxonomy): domain Eukaryota; kingdom Metazoa; phylum Arthropoda; class Insecta; order Coleoptera; family Lampyridae; genus Vesta; species Vesta saturnalis. Next base: position 281,429 of record JARFJB010001974.1, read on the forward strand.
GTTCAACGAATTAAATCTCGTTCGGCTTAGAATTAGATCTAGACATAGAAATCAAATTAAATATCAAATAATAATTAGCTATAACCCTGTTCCTGATAACGATGCTGAACAAGAAGATGGTCCTATATTTGGCTACCATTGGCAATGCAAAACAGGAGCGGGAACTATAGGAATGTGTGCATATAGCAGCAGTTATTTGGTTTTTGGGCTATGCAAGGCACGAAGAAGTTATTAGGCTACCGCAAAGTGCTAGCCGCTACTCAAGATGTTTTAAACAGACATGCTGCCGTCTAAATGTTCCGTTTCTTGCATATAAATCATGTAAATATTAGTTTGTTTATTTTATGTATAAGTTCCACTTTTTATCATGTAAATAATCATATTTAATACTAATTTTTGTTGAAACACCCTGTATAAAATGTTAGAAAATACAGAATAATAAAAATTACAAAAAAGTATAATATGTAATGGTAACACTTGTGTATATCAATGTTAAAACCCACTTAACAGCCATTATTATTATTAGGCACTATTACTTTACTATATCAAAATCTAGCCATTATATTAAGTTGGTCCAATGAGAAATATTGTTCAGATAGTTTTAGTCTATAACATATTAAAATTTCATTAAATTTGACTGTGGTCTAAAAACCCATAAGAGGTGTGCAGGGTCCTTTAACAGATTTTTTTAACAGAATTGTTGCATACTCTTACACAAGGCACGCTTTCTTTCAACGCAAATTTAAATCAATCCTTAATGAAATTTCTAAATTTAAATCAGTCCTTAGTAAAATTTCTGAAATACTCAATTTGATTGTATTCAAATCAACTGTTCCATTTTCTACGTCTTCTTTTAAATTTAAATTGGTTACTGATCAAATAACAAAGATTATTTGGAATTAATGTTTAAACTCGCAATTGAAAAACAAGTGTGCCATGACAATATTGCGTTGAAAAAAAAATTGTTTGTAACGATTGGTTCTATTAAGTTTAAACCTAATTTGTGTTTTAATTTATTCAAAGTGTTGAAGATGACTCTAAATGTTCAGGAAATGGTTTTAATGATTTTTATTCTTGGAGAATGTCAAAAAATTGCTTACTGGCAAGTAGCATTTATGCAGTAAATTATCCCGATGCTGAAAAAAGCCGCGACCTAAAGCGTTTCAAGATCTTTTATAAAGATTTTAAGAAACAGGTAGTGTTAAATTTAAGAAACGGAAAGTAGCCAACAAAGCAGTGACAAATGGTAAAAACAAACTTACAGTTTTACTTGCATTCCAAGAAAATCCTCATGTAAGTACTTCACAAATATGACATATGACTGATAGAAAAAAATCTAGCGTGAAAAATATATTTAATACCCATAAATACTATGTATATCATATAGAATTTCATCAACAATTATATGGTCAAGATTTTGAATGCAGAATAAATTTTTATTCAACTGGTTTTTGCAAAAAAATGCAGAAGTTCCTAATTTTCTCAATTCTATGGTTTAGTGAACAGACATAACATGTATTATTATAGCACTGAAAATCGTTATTGGATCAGGCACGTTGGCCAACAAAATCGGAGGTCACTAAATGTGTTTGTGGGGGAATTATTGCATCCCATGTTATAAGAAGCTATAACCGGCGAGGTGTATTTAAATTTTTTAAGAGATGTACTACCTAACCTTTTTCAAAATATTAATAAAGCAACTTATGGAAATATGTGTTTCCAGCATGATGGTGTACTCGCTCACTATCATCGAGGCGTATGAACATTTTTAAGGCACTGGAAATAAAATCAGTGGATACGTCGAAGAGGACCCATTTCTTGGCCACCGGGGTCACCTGGTCTGACCCAACTCGATTTCATTTTGTGGGGTTCCGTAAAACATTATGTGTATAAAGAAATTCCAGAAAACATGAAGGAAAGAGTAATTAATGCTTTTCAACATACCGCATAGCCGACATTAGAGTTAGGAAAAATAATTTTGTGCAACGTGTTAATAAATGTATTGAAGTTGAAGGAAGAGCGTTCGAGAATTTAAGGAAGAATTGATTTTTTTTCCTTTTCACTTTATTGTTCTTGTTTTGTTGTAATTTATATTTGTTAATTTTATTACACAGTATTGCATATAAAAATAATACATATTTACAGTTATTTTACCAGCCTAATATACTGAAAACTACGCAAAGTTAATTTACGATATTAAGACAAATGTGGTAATGCCAACAGATAAAAAAATAATTTAAAAGTACTTTCGAAGATTAGAACTTTTACAGTAGAATTGAGAGTATCTCAAAACGTTGTAGTGATAGATATTTAAGAAGGCCAAACTTTCTTTTATAAATTAATACAGCTTGATTAAAAAATTCTTTAGCATGAAACTACAATTCTATGACCATCTTTATACGTTTATATTTACAAAACGACGTAAAAAATGAAATCGTTGATCTGAACATAATTAAATTGAGTACTAATGAAATTTTACTAAGGACTGATTTAAATTTGCCTAGAAGCATTAATTTTGTTCAAAAAAGTATGTTAAATTTAAAATAATCCATTAAATCAATTTGTAATTGTGATATTAATTATTTTACTTGAATTTCAAAAATACTGAAAATATTTTAAAAATTATTGATTTTAGCTTGATAAAAAAGAAATTAAAAAAAAGTTGTTTTTACACACAGTGACACGCCCTGTACATTATTAAAAAAAATCTAAAAATTGAGATATTTCAAAATACTACAGGACCACCAAATTTTTTTTGTTATTTTGAAATAAAAGTCGCCTAGCAAATAAGTGGGATCATTTTTTCGAAAAACAATTGAATATCTCTAAAACCAAAGGAGATAGACCCATACAATTTCTTATCGAATGAGCGTATTTTATGGGCTTTCCAAAAATGTAATAACATGCATGGTGTTTCACAAGAAAATATAAGTTTAGTTTGCTCCAACAACATGAAACACCCTGTATGATCAAAAATGTTTTTAAAACTAGTACCCATTGATATTTACCAGTGGTCCAAAAGTCATTTCTCTAACTTATTTCGTCTTTGTACGATCTTCCACCCCTTCTGGTTTGGATACCCTGTATAAGCAAAATGTTGAGCTTTTCCTGATTTTTAATTTCACTACTGCACTACATATTATGTAACAGTGTGAGTTGAACATTGTCATCTTAGAGTGCCTCGAATAATATTGCGTGAACAGAATCTGAGGCTGTTGTTTTAGCGAAAGTTTCTTAACAAGGAGGTGGAATGGGATACTAAACAAAATTTCAAACATTTAAAATCTTTATCTCTAAAGTAATGATGTTTGAAAATAAAATTTGTGATGAATGGAAAAACCACACCAAGAAATAAGACTGAGAGAAGTATAACTCATTTCATGAGTTATTATAACTAAAGTTTAAATGTGCTGCTTCGCTAATGCTTTATTTTAAAATATGATTTTGAGAATTTTTAACGTTGGCTACTTTTATAAAATAAATGCAATTTGTAATGTGTTTTTGCGTTTGACTTTATTACAGTGCCAGTCACAGCTGCTTTGTGGCAAACGTTTTTCCACTGTGCTACACTTCTAACTACTCTACTGGATAAAATAAATTTCATCAACTTCCTTATATTAATTTTAAATTTATATTAACCAGATAATTTTATTAAATAAAGCATCTAAAAACGGACAGAGTTGATTGCTATCGACAACTCTTTTATAACATTTGGTTTTTCCAATAAATTTTTATTCACCGAACCAATTTACCTTCAATAGAAAACCATTTAAATCCGAGTAATGCCCCAAAAGGAATAAAATTCAATTCTCTTTATGAATTCTGAGCACATTTGTTCGTTTTCATATATTACAGTCTATAGTTGTGTGCGACGGTTAGTTTTTAGCTTATTGTCGATTATATCTGACGTATTTCCAATAACAGAACATTTGTTACCATTTTTTTTTGTAAATTCTATTCATACATATATGGCGAGTTCTTCAATTTATTGGTGGTATTGAGGCGAATGTTAATTAGTAGTTTAAAAGTAATGTCGATGGGTAAATTGAACTGCGATAATTGAAGTACAAGTTTAATATGAAAAGCAAAACTCGTTAAAACAATCCAACAGGGTGGTCTCGAACCCCAACTTCCCGTAGCGTGCTGGACGCGAATAAGGGTGCACATGTTGAAATGTTTATAAGAACCATTCATGCACGCAGAGGGTTGGTTTGTACAAACAAATATACTTTTATTTTATTGCTGAACTCTCTTTTTATAAGCATAGTTGCACGGTACGTAGCTTCATTTATAAATGTAACTATTTTCTTTATAATAATTTTATGTAAACGTAAATATTAAAGCTTTTAAAGCAGCACCACCATCTATTGTTTTTCTTACTAGAATACGTTATAATTAAAGATAATATCTCACAGGAGTCCGTATTCGAAAATCAACATTAAAGGAAATAAGTTACAATGAATTACAAAGGTATAGCACCGTGGAGTTCAATTTAATTACTGGGTACATAGTGTGTATTTGTTCATATTGTAGGTTATGACAAGCAAACAACTATGCAATGAATAACAAAATTTATCGGTTCCTGCAGTATCATATATCCTGGATGTTAGACTTTTTATCTAAGGTACAATTTTCTGCCAAAGACATAAGCGTATAAAAACTTTCATTGTACCTAAATTATACTAAATGTCCAAGATTCACAAGTAGTGCTAGCGTGCTCTAACTACTTTAACAAAACATAAATGCTTCTGTATAAATATTAATTCTAATTTATTAACTAATTATGACGAACATAAAAATGCTAAAGCCTTCACTTTGTTGTTAATATGTGTGCTTGCAGTATTTTGTATTTCTTCGCAATTAAAAATTGAACTATGAAAAATTTGGAATACTATAGAACGAAAGTACCTCAATGGAAACTTCATTAAGTGAAGAAAACTCGAAGCTTGTAGCTCTTGTTTGCCAATTAAAAATGTACAACAAGAATTTAAGTAAAGAAATTGACGAGCTCAGATGAGAAAGAGAAATTACTGCCCATCAAATTACTAAGTCTACTCAAACTTCTAAATTGACCATACAGTTCAAGAATTAGTAAGCCATTAAATGTTTATTGTGACAATCAATCGCAGGCAGTTGTGCACACTCCTGAAAAAAAATGTAGTGGGAACGCGTTTATGATGTCTTCCATTACTTGTAAAGAAATGAGCAACGTTGACTCTACTACCAACAAATCTTTATTTGATAAGCTCCTAAAAATTGACGAAATAAATAAAACTAACGTTAACACTAGGATAACTATTACTTCTAATTCATCTATTAACGAACTTCACGTAAACTGGGAATCTGAAGATAGCAACAACGTAAATCATAGTACATGCAACAATAACAAGAATAAAATCTTACTTTTGTCTGACAGTTATGGTAGAAACCTTGATAATATGTTGATTGTTAGTCCCTTAGCGAATACTTCATCGTAGTAATTATGAAGCCTAATCCAAAATTACACCAAGTTGCAGAAAATATAAATTCGTTACACAAAGAATCATTTTGTGATATTAGCTGGATTATACATGTCTATATCCCACTGCTAATTGTTTATTCAATAGTAATGACCACTGTTGACACGTAAACCTTTTTTGTACAATACTATTTTGACACGGTATGATGTTTAAAATACTTACCTTTTTGGGTTTTTTATAATGTATTTTTGTATTATGTTATACAAATCTAAACGTTTTGATAACACAATTATTTTCGTCAGTAGAATGCAAACTTTGAGAATTTATCACATTTGAAAAAGTGAATACGCAAACATAAGCATGATATTAATATAACAGTTTGATAAACATATAAAAGCCAACTATGAAATACAATTTTAGTAAAGAATAAGCAGATCATTAATAAAATAAATATTGTTAAACATGACAAAGCAGAACAACCCTTTCAAGGTCGACGGCTAACAGTGAATAATGTCGTAACTAAAGAACAAATTTAACAAAATTTAATCCAATTATGTTATAAGTGTAAAGTTGTGAAAAATTTTAATTATAAATTAATAAAAGCATTCACGGATAGAAACTTGACCTCAATTAAAATAGTCGAGTTATATCTAACAAAGAAACAGCGTTGCTTATAAATTCAAGTGTTATTTTACAGTGAAAACACAAAATGTAGTATGTTTTACATAATTTTAATTTCAACTACATATGTTAAATGATAGCGCTGTGGTGATTTAATGTATAATTGGTAAACCATTTATTTCAAAGTATAAAAAAAAACATAGCAAAAAACTTAAACATACCAGAAGCTAAAATTAAAATTAAGACGTACCATTGTGCATTTTTTTTAAATTATTAGATGCCAAAACCTATATAAATGAAGATCTTCTTGTCTAATGAAGTTATTAGGATATTTGTACATTTCAATAGGTTTTCGTTGTAAAGGAACATAAGTATGAGCTTGTCTGGATAATATTTCCATATTATTAAATTGAATGCATGATTTAAATTATTTAAGGCATGGTCAGCTACCGCAGATTTCTCTGGTTAACCTAATCCACAAAATCTCATATGTTATTTACGTATTGTATCAAACTTATGTTTTGTGGTCCCTATGATACTTTTCCACATAAACAAGATATCTTGCACACTTCGGAAGATAGTAAAATGTTTGAAACACCTTTAGGTGACCTTAAATTTACTTTAACTTTTCATGTAGGTTTAAATACAGTCTTAATGCGACGATTAATTAGGATTTTTCTATCTGTAACATTAGTTATAAAACGAAGAGCTGTTTTTCTTTTATGGTTATATCTAGCAGATGTAATGACAGTATTAATATTACTAAGTGAAAATCCATTAGCTTGTTAAGACTTTGTTAAATACTTATATTCATAATTAAAAATTCATTAAAGTCTTTTTTAACGGTGATGGTGGTTTGATAATTTATGCAGGTATCTATCAGTGTGTGTCGGCTTTCTGTACACCTTAAAAGATACAGAATTATTAGTTTTAGATAGTATGTAATGGTAAATTGGATGCTAGATGTATATCATTTATAGAAATCAAAAATGTAATGGTACTTCTCTATGTTTCCAAATAAGAAGTGTGTGTGTGTGTGTGTGTGTGTGTGTGTGTGTGTGTGTGTGTGTGTGTGTGTGTGTGTGTGCGTGCGTGCGTGCGTGCGTGCGTGCGTGCGTGCGTGCGTGCGTGCGTGCGTGCGTGCGTGCGTGCGTGCGTGCGTGCGCGCGTGCGTGCGTGCGCGTGCGCGTGCGCGTGCTGCTGTGCTGTGCGTGTGCGTGTGCGTGTGCGTGTGCGTGTGCGTGTGCGTGTGCGTGTGCGTGTGCGTGTGCGTGTGCGTGTGCGTGTGCGTGTGCGTGTGCGTGTGCGTGTGCGTGTGCGTGTGCGTGTGCGTGTGCGTGTGCGTGTGCGTGTGCGTGTGCGTGTGCGTGTGCGTGTGCGTGTGCGTGTGCGTGTGCGTGTGCGTGTGCGTGTGCGTGTGCGTGTGCGAGTGCGAGTGCGAGTGCGAGTGCGAGTGCGAGTGGTGCAGTGCGAGTGCGAGTGCGAGTGCGAGTGCAGTGAGTGCGAGTGCGAGTGCGAGTGCGAGTGCGAGTGCGAGTGCGAGTGCGAGTGGAGTGCGAGTGAGTGAGTGCAGTGCGAGTGCGAGTGCGAGTGCAGTGCGAGTGAGTGCGAGTGCGAGTGCGTGCGTGCGTGCGTGCGTGCGTGCGTGCGTGCGTGCGTGCGTGTGTGTGTGTGTGTGTGTGTGTGTGTGTGTGTGTGTGTGTGTGTGTGTGTGTGTGTGTGTGTGTGTGGTGTGTGTATCTTCTCCTCCATTCAACTCTATCGTTGGTTTGTTCTTCCGTAAGGCCTCTGTCGCTGATTACTCTTTTGATCCTTCTCCCAATGTTTTTGGTGGATACGTTTTCTTTTTTCTGGAGGTAACCTTCCATTTGTGCTGTCGGTAGCCTTTCTTTCTCCATGCGTTTTACATGGTCATACCAGATTAGCTGTTTCTGTTCTACGTTATTGCATCGTGGGCATTCATTGTTTCTCTTATCCTCTGATTTGTTACATGGTCTCTTCTAGATATTTTTGCTGACCTTTTGAGTACGTTCATTTCAGCTGCCTGGATTTTTCTTTTCTCACATTCATTCATTTCTATACCTCTGCTCCGTTTGTTACTATACTTTTCACGAAGGCGTTGTATATGTCAATTTTCCTTTTTTTGTAATTTCTTTGCGCCACGAAATTCCATCTAATCTTCTAGTTACACTTCGTCCATGCACTATTATTGTCTTATTTCGTGTATATCCATGCCATCTTTATTAATTTTTATTCACAGGTATTGCCTTAAACCTTTATTACTTTGAAATTCTTCTGATAGATATTTTCCTACAAGTACTTTTGACGTTATATTTCTGTATATTTCCTTGATTACTTTTATTGCGGTTTGTTTAATACCGGATTCTTACATTACTAGCCATAGTTTAACAATGGGTGTACTATCATATGCTATTCATAGGTCTACAAACCCTATTTCCCTTCCTGTCGCTATTTTTTTTTCGATGAATTATATGAGGCAAAATATATTGTCTATGGTCGACCTCCCAGCTCTAAACCCATTCCGTTCCTCTGCTTCATTTCTTTTTTACTCTTTTTCTACTATGACCCTTGAGATTCTCCCGTACAGTCTATTAAATGTTGATGTTACAGTTATTCCTCTGTGATTGTCCCTTGTTTCTATACCCCCTTTTCTGTGCATTGAGGATATCCACCCAGTCTTCCATTCTTGGGTATTATATCTCCATCTATACATTTAGTAAACATCTGATTTATTATCCTAAATAGTTTTTGACTTCCATTCTTTATTCATTCTGCGCTTATTCCTACCGTACCTTTAACCATTTTTAATGATTTTATAGTTTTCGTTGTTGATTCTAATTCTAAGTTTATATATTCTCCTGCTACTACTATGTTGTGGTCTTCGTATTGTTCTTTGAATTCTGATCGGCCTTCGGTGAGTAATTTTTTGTAATGTTCTTCCCATTTTTGTATTGGGATTATTTGTAAGTTCTTGTTAGCGTTTCGTACTTTATTAAGAAATTTCCATACCTCGGTAAATTTTCTTCCGCCTATATGCATCTCTATGTCTCTAAATAGTAGGGGAATATAATTTGCGTCTTTAGCATATAATGATAAGACCCACAATTGGATTATCTGTGTACCCTTACATCGTTTATTTTAATTTTTGCTTTCTGCCTTACCATGATATAGACTATTACGATTTTTAGTTGTCTGCTTGCGTCCATGTAAACTTATGTATTTCTGTATGTTTGAAGAAACCGTTCATTATTTTTAGTTTATTACTCCTACAGAAATCTTTTATTCGTTCTCCATTATCATTTGTAGTGTTTTCTCCACTACGTTGTTCTTTATATTCGACCCTGTTCTTCTATTGAGATCTCCCATCAATATGATTTCCCTGTTTTGTCCTACTTCGTCGATAACATCTTGTAACTTTCTGTAGAACACATCGCTCATTATAATCAGCGCATCATCATTTGGTGCATATACACATATGGTAGCTATTATACCATCTAACAGGTTCATTTATACTTTAATTATGCGTTTGTCGACTTTCATACTAAAAACTTTATAAAAAGAATTTATCTAAGGTTGAACTATCTTAAACAAATTGGTGTTCGTCATAAGTTAAGAACCTTTCCTATAGGGACAAAAGTTATTTTAGGGACTTTTTTGATTTTTGAGAGCTTAGTTAATTGCCCAACAAAAAAGGAACCTTGTTTAATAATTATTTATTATAAAGCTCTCTTCGATTTTCTCTACAACGTTAGCAGTTTGAGAGATATTCATAACATGTAATTTATTTACAAAGGACATAAACCCTTTAATCAAACCTTCACAATTCAGGTGTGGAAAATTACATCCCCTCTACTTTGCGGGCATACCAAAACTCTCGTCCTGAAATTGCTGATTATTGCTTCATAAACTTGAATTTGGATTTTGCCTATAATTCGTCAAATTTTTAACTTTAACTTGATTGTCCTGCTTTATCTTGAGAAAAATAAGGGCCGATGACACCAATCGCCCAAAATGCACGCCAAACCGTCACTCACTGTGGATGTATCTGCATGCCATGATTCGAATCAGGATACTATGATCCCAAAATATGGCAGTTTTGCTTCTTGATAAATGCATTTAAATGGAAGTAAGTCTCATCACTGATGATGATTTTTCTTCTTATTGTCACCAGTTGTCTTCTCAGAACATCACCAATAAAACTTCGCCTCTACTAGTAATAGGGCCCTTAAATTCCTAGGTAAATTGTAGGGGTGGTAATGATGATCGTTCATAAGAATTCACCGAAATGAAGTATACCCTATGTCCAATTTGTAGGAACGACGTCGAGTGGATTTTTGAGGACTAACATTGGTATTGCCACGAACCATCGTAATGATGACCGGCCAGAACGAAGACTCCCCGAATTATTAATGTTGACTGTTAACCACTTCGTTGAACTCCTTCATAAGTCTGCACTATTGATTCATTCGGTGCTTCATTACGCACCAGAAGGGGCAAGACAGGAAGTCGTCGGACAGTTCCCATAGAACGTTTTCGGATTAACACGCGCTGCTTAGGTGAAAAGTGTTCCAGGATAATGCACAAAATAAAATTGGAAGATTAGCTTTACAAAAAGGTGTTGCTAAGTAATAAACAACAAAATGACAAGCGTTTCAAAACCGCGCGCTTTTTGAACTACCTCTTTCAATTTGTTGATATCTGAAACAGTTTGAACAACGAAGCCTAAATTTTGATATGCTTAATATTTTGTTTAATTGGAAAACAAAAGCTTAATCCCTTAGACGTTGGCATGCTTAAAATATGGAAAGTTTTGAAGAGCAAGTAATTTGTTGAGATCGGACATTTTTTATTGCAAGCTTTTACTCGATCCATTATTTATCGGCGATAAAACGTTACTTTGTGCAACACAGGTACTTTTACTGTGTATAGGTTATATAAAAGCGCGATTCTAACCAACGATCAAATCCAAAAACAGTGAACAATTTTATGCTATGGCATCAGAAAGGTGATTTATCGTTTCGAATTAATATAACAGAGGAAATTACGTTGTATAAGAGGGGCTACAACGTCTGGACTATGTAATCAGAAGGCATTTGAATTAAACTCGTCTGTACCAAAATTAATTTAATCACATCCAAAATGAATTTAATTGTCTTGGAACCCTGAATTAATTTGATTAAAGCGCGAACTAAACAGATGGGTTATGTTGTGTGACGTGGATGACCAATCAGAAATGAGTGCATGGGTTGGGAACCAACCACAAAAGGGTATTCTGTAGTAAAACTAATCACAACAGTGTCGTGGAGGATCCTAGGTGAGGGTAAATACGGTGGGGGTTACCCGTCTCCCATACCAGGTCGACCATCATCTGAACTAAATCGCCGTTAGATTATCCACAAAGAGACTACAACCTATTTAGTTTTTTTGCCAATTCGTTAGCGTTTAGTATCAATCAGATAAGTGACAAAACAACTAAATTGCTTATGCTGCTCCATATACTGGGTGTCAATGGGTTATCTATAAAACCGTTGAAAGTGGAGCGTCATTATGAAGCTTTGGGGGTTCCTACGGTTGTTTAAAATCCTCTATGTGAGGTTATAAGTATTTCCTTTTGATTTTCGTTTTGATCCGAAAGCGCTGTAAACTTTCAAGTATGAGCCCTTGTCCATTATTTCATTTTTGGATACTACGTCAGGAACAAGTCTTAGAACTCACACCCTACGCCTATTTGTGACAGTTTCTGAAGAAATGACAGTTAATACCATAAAACAAATTAGGTTCGAAAAAAATTGGTAGTGTCGTTATCGCAATTTTAGCTTTAACACAAACGAACCCTTTACAACGAACTCACATCTGCGTGTGAACGCAATTCGAACGATAAATTATCAATCAACAATGATGTAAAGCATTAAAACATTTAAATTCTCTACCAACAATTTTACTTTACTAAATAATATTCTTTCTATTTCATTTCAAGCCCTTTCACAAAAGTAAGGAGGCTATTCGAGCGAGTATGGTTACGGGTATATTTATTATTATCAAAACATGTGAACCAGTGTGCTATTCAACCACTACAAAAGAAATAATTATTCTTTTTATAACAATAGCTTTCTTTTTTATTTGTAAATTGTAGTTATTCGAAATAAAAGTAAATGCGATCGTTTATTTTTCTATGAACAAACAGTGATAAGAGGATTTAAATAAAAAAAAGAAACACATATACCTTTGTCATTCCCTATTGTGTATGGAGTTTTACCATTTCTACTTCCAAACACGATCGATGTTGTTGCGATTCGAACTTGATTTGTGTTGCAATTAATTCTTGATTGTGCATTATTATGACTACGAGGCTAACGAAATTAATTTTATAGTTTATGGCTAATTGTGTTGTGGTTTACATATTATTTTAGATGCATTGTCATATTCATCATTGCATTATCAAAAGATAAATAAATCATGCTGTGCACATACAATTACACCGAAAACTAATAAAATGAACAAGAACTGAAAATTTTTAAAGCAATAAGCTTTCTGGTTTCAGTATGAAGGTTGTCCGGAGAATAACAGTCAGGACCTATCTAAATAATGCTTGGATTGGCAGGAATGGTAGCATGAAAGGACAGCACCATCACCAGAACAATCTCCCAAAGGTTTTTTTGTGAAGATGCCTAAACTATAAACCATTTAATATATGCTTATGACACTCGGCAAGAGCCAAAAAATGTGACTATTGCAGAATCTCTGAGAACATGTTAAAACCCACATAATACCCAACATCACAAAATGACAACGATCCGCATATCGATGTTATACTTACCGCAACACCAACTTCACTACAAACCCCTGCTTCAAAAATGGTTACTTCAGTGATTCATGAAATGCAATTAGGTACCTCATTTATTTAATTCATTAAGAATATATCGTCAATGTGTACATGTGCGATGCATTTTTAAACACTATTTCTTTACTGAGTGGTGTATTTGATTAACGCAATTTCCTATAAGTACATACGAGGGTTGATCCCTATGCAGTGTCCCTGGCTTACTTACGGTCAAGATACAGACCTTAAGTCACTGTATCTGTATTGCCGATATGTACCTACAGCGCATAAGCAAAACCAAGTCTGTATCTGTCACAGTAGTGGTTTGTTTCAAACAAGTGCAAAAATGAAGCGTATCGTACAAAGAGCGGTAATTAAATACCTCTTAGAAAGGGTACTACTCTCTCGCAAATTCATGGAGACTTGGTAAACACTTTTGGTAGTGTGCTGTTAATTATGATTTTGTGAAACGATGGTTCACCAATAACCATTACAGCTACAAATACATCCACATAGTAAAATTGATAATCTAGTACTGCAAGACATAAGAGTCGCCGTGAGGCAAACAGTAGAGGAAACTGGCCTTCCGTATCACTCTGTGAATAACATATTACGAGAACACTTGGACATGAAAAAGTTGTCCGCAAGGTGGATCGCACGAATGTTAACCAAAACTCAAAAAGGATGGCGAGTTGTGACTTGTGTGATTTTTGATGCAATGTAGACAAAATCTGCAGAGCTTTTTGGATAGATTTTGTAACGATGGACGAAACATGGATCCACCACTATAATCCAGAAAAGAAAATGCAAATTATACAGTGGAAGTATCGTAGTACTTCACCTTCTCGAAGGTTCAACTCTCAGCCGTCAGTCAAAAAAGTAATGACTTCTGTTTTTCGGCATACCCAAGGCGCAATTCATATTTATTTTTTACAAACAGTAGCTACAATAACAGGCAACCATTGCGCTGGCTTAATATCAAAATTACACTCCGCTGTCAAAGAAAAACGTCGTGACGAATTAGGGCGCGGTGTGCTCTATCACCAGAACAATGCACCTAGCCACACTTCTTGTGTTGCTATGGCTTCCACAGCTAACGCAAGTTTCAATTTGCTTGAGCACCCGCCATATTCGCCAGATCTGGCTCCTAGCGACTATAAACTGCTCCCCAAATTCAAGGGACAGCTTGAGGGAAAACAATTGTCATGCAACAATGAGCTCATAGGTGCTGTAAACCAGTGGTTACCTTCTTCCCGGATGCTGTCACAATGCTGGAGTATCGGTGGGAGTAACATTTCAGTCTTAAGGGGGATTATGTAGAAAAATTATGTAAAATAAATTTTAATTTAGTAACAGGAAGCTGGTCATGGGCGGAACATAGAGATCAACCCTAGTATTTCAGTAGCAACTTACATTTTAAGTAGCAATCGCTGTCTGCGTTCGGAACAGCGAACATCAAAGTTATCGCTTAAAGCGTTAAAAAAAAGAACAATCGACCAGTCTCTACCATCATCGTTATCACGATACCGGGTAGAGTGCTTCACATAGAGAGCTACTATGTTACGAGGCTACTGAGTAACATAGAGTTCCCACCGTAGAGCGCCGACATCGAGTAACGCGCTTGTCCTGCCGTCGTCGTTAGACCTGCCTTGGAATCCGCTTTGCAGCCAGAGCAACAACAAGAAGAGAATAAGGAAGAAGAAGAACGAAGACACGAGGATATTCAGAAATCCAGGTCCGGATTAAAAAAATTACAAAGTATTCCCACCAAATTTTTCTTTTCGAAATGGGGCAATCTTGTAGAGATTGTGAAGGAATAAAGATTTGAAAATTGTCTGATGAGGGATTCCACTTCAAGCCGAGAATTTTACATGGGGATTTTTCCAGATTGAAGTCCACTTCTGTGGTTTGAGGGTGAGATATATTTTTTAAGAAATCATTTGAGTTTGAACACCATTTGTGCAAGTGAAACCCGTGCTTAGAGAGAAGAGAGGTTAATTGAGAATAAAGTTTAGGTAAATCTTTTTCCGTTTCACATCCCGACAGAATGTCGTCCACATAAGTTTGAGTAAGCAGAGCATCTGATGCTAAGGGATAATCGGAATTATTGAGAGCGATATCATTTAAAACCCGAGTGGCAGCATAGGGAGCAAAGTTTGTTCCGTATGTGATGGTTTGAAGTTCCAAACATTTTAAAGATTGACGAGGTGAGTCACGCCAAATAATGTTTTGCAGAAAATTTAGGCGAGGATTCGTGAAAATCTGCCGATACATTTTCTCAATGTCAGCGGTGAGTACAAACCTAAACGAGCGAAACCTACACAAAATGTCATATAGATCTGGTTGAACTTGAAATCCTTTTAAGGTAACATCGTTTAATGAGAGTCCTGAAGATGTTTTACAAGACGCATCAAAACCACACGCAACTTGGTGCTGACGCTTTCATTTCTGATTACGCACAAATGAGGAATAAAGTATTTCCTTTCTAACCTACTGTTAGTCGGAAATAGTGGAACATATTTTGCATGACCTAATGACACATATTCATCGATGAATTTTTTATATTCGTGAAAGAGGAGGGATCTTTCTTTTCAAATCGTTTTCAAGAGAAAAGAATCTTTTTTGCGATAAAGAAAGAGAATCGCCGAGTTTATGATGTTCATTTGTAGATTTCAGAGGAATATCTACTTGATAATGTCCATTTTGAAGGATGCGAGAAGTAGTATTAAAAATTTGTTCAGACTTTTTATCTTCTGGAGAGAGCAAGGAGGTTCGGAGAGTTCTTCAATTTTCCAGAATTTTGTTAAGAGAGTTTCTAATTCATCTGTATCATTTGAGTGGTTAGTGGAATGATGAGAATAAGATGTTGTTGTAGATGGTTCAAATGTATACTTTTTAGGAACGATTCCTGATATAATCCAGCCCAGATGCGTATTTAACAAAGTAGGGTAACCTCTGCCTAATTTCACTATGCCGTACGTAAGAAGTGTGTAGTAACTATCTGCTCCAATAAGCAAATCTATATCGGATGGAGTGTGAAAATTAGGGTCAGCTAGAGTCATCTTAATATGATCTGGGATTTGTAACTTATCCGAGTGAATTTTTATTTGTGGAAGTTTATGAGTTATCTGTTCTAATATAGCACAAGAAACTTTGAATCTTTTAGAGCGGTCTACGTTTGAGTGTATATACATATTCACCGCTTTATTTGAGAAAGTTTTGTTTTGAGAAATTCCAGAAATATTCAAAGCTGTATTAAAGGTTTTAATATCGGAGCTGATTAACCAGTTTTTGAGTACAAAACGAGTTCTGACTTCCGTTATCTAGTAGTATTCTTGCTTGGATAGGTCGTCCTTGCGCAGTAAACAAAGTTACTTGAGCTGTGGCTAGTAATACGTGGCAATTTTGGGGAAAGAGCGGAAAAACTGGATAAATTTTCAGCCGGTAGCTGATTTGCTTGCGAAGTTGACGCTCTGTTTATGTCTTGATAATAAAGTGGAGTTGAAATTGGGTGATTGTTTGATGGTTGAGGTTTATTTGAATGCACCGAATGTTCATTTTTTGGTACATTACGGCCGAAACCGTTATTTTGTGCATTTGAGTAAGAAATTGTGGGTTTATGATGAGTTTGAGAAAACCTAATTTTCCTGAACTATTGAAGGGACATTTTGTATGTGTAGCGCAGTGTGATGCTTCTTAGAGCAATGAAAACAAGTTGCACTTGAAGAACAATTTTCCACTGTATGCTTTGTGCCTAAACAGTTTAAGCACATTTTTTACTTTGAACAAACTTTAATCTTTCTTGAGGAGATATTTCCAAAAGTGTGGACACCCGTAAATTTTATGAGATTTATCGCAAAAATGCACGAGAGAGCGTAACTGTCACTTTTCGAGTATAGTGTTACTTTACTACATTTTGAGTTGACTAGTGTTTCATTCCTGAAATGTTTTCTAACACAACACAACGATTTTCGAGAAATTCAAAAATTCTGCTAAATTTG
This sequence comes from Vesta saturnalis, assembly GCA_036346205.1. Classification (NCBI taxonomy): domain Eukaryota; kingdom Metazoa; phylum Arthropoda; class Insecta; order Coleoptera; family Lampyridae; genus Vesta; species Vesta saturnalis. The sequence continues at coordinate 298,351 of JARFJB010001974.1, forward strand.
GCAATGTCTTTAAATCACGACCTTCCTCAAACAATTTCTTAGAGCCGAAATCTAGTTTTTTTTAAAAGAAAAATAAGTAATGATTCAAAATTACATTTATCAGAGAGCTTCATGTTTTTAGTGATTCTAGGTTTTCTTACAGGTTGTAACCAATTCTCTCAAATTTTGTGAATTACATTTTGTTATACAAGGAGCATTTAACAAATTTTCGAAATGGGAATTAACAATCTTATTTTGTTTTCATATCTTTGCTTAAGTAATAAAAGAGCTGTAGAAAATTTTCATTAGTCAATGACAATGATTCAATTAAACTAAAAGCTTCACCTTTTACCAGGGTTTTAGATAATAAAAACGTTCCACATTTGAATTGTGGGTTGTTTATTATTAACGCATCAAAGAGATCTAAAAGGGCTTCCAATCGTGCAAATTTCCTGTAAAGTTGGGAATATTAATTTGTGGCAATTTTATATTCGAATTGTGTATATCACTATTTCTAATTGAATCATGGTTGTGACTTACAGTGACATTTTGAGGAGATAATTTTGTATACATTTTTCAATAAGGGCTAACGTTGTAAAATACTGATTTTCAATTTTTCACGATCTTCTACATCTGAATTATCTTCAAATTCTAATAAATATGAATCTATCTCGTCTTGAACATCTTCGATTTCACCCAATTCTGAATACGAGTGATTTTGCTTTAGCACTTGTGCGAGTAGTTTTAATTGTTTGAAATCCATGACCATTCAAAACAAACAATAAATAACAGAGTTAAATAAATGTGAATGCGTATTTACTATTTGAGAGTTTTGCAATAGTTTTATGTAAACAATTTAGTTCACTAACCTTTTCTCAGAGTTTTAATACAAACAAATGATCACTTTAACTTACTGGAATCTTTCGTAGTGTGGATTTGACTTGGGCATATGCGGAGGCGTCAGCTAATAGGAGTTCACACGTAACTGGAACTTCAAATCAACCATGTGCCAGGTATAGGAAAACGTTGAGATCTTTTTACTTGTGTGGGAGATTTTTGAGTGGAGATCCGGCTCGATGAAGACCATGCGCGAAAACGGTGCCTTTAAATTAATGCTTCCTTCGATAGTTAAGGCCCCGTTTGCGTCAACTACTTCTTCGAACTTTCAATATGATAAATAAATACGAAGGACCAGTTGTAATTAAAATTAATTTATTACAACAAATTATATAAAAACTTTGTTACATTTTCTATTTTTTTTCACTAACTTTGAGAGAGTTGATCTATTACAAAAAATATATAATTGCGTTGTTGCGATGTTTCGCAACAGATACCGTCTAAAAACAAGATGCGCCATGCATCAAATTCAATTGCACCAGCAATTATTGGATGATGATTTTCGACGAAGAATATTTTTTCTAATTGGGTTCAAAGAAAAATTCGCAATCATAGAGATTTTTTTGATTCCATAAAAATGGATGTTCAAATAGCATAATTTTCATTACTATTTAAGAGAAAATCCTCATGTAATAGTTATTACTTGACAAGCAAGATGGTCTCTAATGTTTGGGGTGCCATTTTAGGCGATTTCGTAATTGGACCATATTTTTTCGATGAAACGGTAAACGGTGAAGTTTATTTAGATTTTCTGGAAAATCAGTTGCCTGTGCTTTTTGAAAACGTTCCCCTGCGTATACGTCAATGCACGTGGTCTTTACATGATGGGGCTCCCATAAATAATAACGCACGGTCAGTTTCCATGACGATGGATAGGTAGAGGAGGTCCAGTTCGAGGGCCTGCAAGATCGGTTGATCTAACAAAAGTAGATTTTTTTTCTGTGGGGGTATGTGAAAAATTAAGTACATAAATTATCAGTAACTGCTTTAGAGGCCATGAAAAATAGAATTAGAGTGGTTTTCGAAACATTAGTATCCAAATCGTTAGAAATGTAAGTAGAGAATTTGAAGATCGGCTACAACATTGTTTAAATGTAATGGGAGGCCCCTTAGAACAGTTAACGTAAATACCACTTCATCGAAACACTGTATTTTGTCACTATGATTAAACTGATTTAAGTTAAACCTCCTGATGATGATGTGGTGGCAATGAAACGATCATCGAGTCATGAAATACTAGTCAAAAAGTTTAGGTTCACCCTCCTGATGACGTGTATGTGATCAACAAAACGATTGTCGGTCGATGAAACACAGTGTTTCGGTGAAAGTATGTATTTTGCTCAATCTACAATGCTTGAATGTCCAGATCAAAACTTTGTTACCTAAATATTATTTTGTTACTCATTTTTTTAGAATTTCGTTTCATTTATTGCTCTTAATCTCTGTTATACCTAGTTCTGTTAAACAATTTGTGGTTTTATTTGCAATAGTTTATACTTGATGTTTGTCTTTTTCACCTGACAGTAATAGTATTGATACCGAGCTGATTAAACTTATAGTAAGTAAAAGTATGTTTTAAGTACCGTTCAGTGATGATATAAAATAGAGGGTGTTCCATTTAAATATCACAAGAGTGATAGGTTTTAACAAAACCAGACTGTTTATTTTAAATAATATAGAGTGACGATTTCACTTTAAAGTACCCTGTATGATCTAGTAAAAACCTTTATCATTGGAATAAGAAAAATGGGCCTAATTAACATTTGACTTAATATACAGGGTGTTCAATTAAATAAAACATAAATTTGAGATGCTGCGACTTTATGAAATACCTTGTATACTTTTAAATAAATTTAAAATGTGCAGCTTGACTTTATGAATAACTTTTATTTAAAAGGTAACGGAGTTATCGAACTCTGGAGAATAAGGTGATCACCCTCTATAATGCGTAAATCCACCACGATGTTTAGGAAATCTTGACTTGATGAAAAATTATAATCTGTTTCCAATCTCCCCAGCATTAAATTACGCCAATATATCAAGGCATTCTTTAACACTATTTATTTACTTATTTATTTGACTCAAGCTAATCAAATGTGGCATTTATGCGTATGAGGAATATCCGGCTCTGGCCACAGTAGAAGCCACAATGGTTGACGCTGAAGCACATTAGATGCGCTCTAATCTGCACCCAGATAGTAATATCTAAGTATTACAAATTCGCCACTAAAAAGAATCGTCACATAATCAAGGTTTATTACTAAATTCAAGTGGATAGAAACAAATAATAATATGAGTATTCCTTTTGTGTTTAATTAATCGTGATTTGTAACTATTGATTAATTTCAAAAACCAAAAATGGTATGTATAAGTGAAAAGGTATCAATTTACTTTTCAGTTTCTAAAAGAATGCTCCTAACAGGCGTGCTGGAACAAACTGCCTTTTTTACCATCTCTTCTTTTACAACTAAAGCGCTCTTTTTTTATTAATATCTGGTAGATAGCTGTGTGTATTCGTATTATAATTTAAAAAGCATTATTTGTTACACTTAACTTTTTCGGGATAGTGTTTTCAATATAATGTAGATATGAAACGCTATTTTGGCAAATTTTCTTTAACTAATAAATCCTACTTGTCCTATAATTAGTGTAACCCCGCCTGAACTCTGAAATTGTTTTGATTTCCATTCTAATTTTGCGTAATGCAGTAAATTGTAAAAAATAGAACTGTGCGCGATAGATTAATGTCATAAATCGTCCACAGTATTTCACTAAAATAGATAGATAACTGGTACATACTTATTCAGAACACTGAAGTGAAAACCAAAATGAACATCTATAAGTGTTTTGTAACTGTGGTCCCATTAGTTTTTGTAACGTGACATTTCGTAAGCGGGCCTCGTTTCAGTTCTAAAAATTGTATATTGGATTATTCAGTGACTCAGCTCAGACTAGTAGTAAAGTGCTGAAAAGGAAATTAGAATAACTGAGTTTCACTCAAGTACGAAAGCAGTCATCCGCAGGATTAAGCCTGACGACGAAAGCATTGTGCGAAACGTCGGGCTATAAAGACAAAAACTGTGGAAATACGCCGATCAATTAATGTATTAAACTGAATAGTGAAACATTACGAATACGTAACTAAACTAAACCTTTTCAATAGTACACACCACTTACCATTTCAGGACTAAACCACAAACGTGATTATATAAAGAAAAAATATTTAGAAACAACTCAAACTGAAACATAAAAATACACAAAACAACAAAAATAATTACATCGTGGTTTTAGGTAATTAAAACTAATGTACGTTCCTTTTACTCAAAGTGAAATTTAATTGTTTGAACTAAACACTAAATCGCAAATTAGCCAGATGTTTACCACTCAGATTAAATAAGTTCAAGCACATGAAATAAGTAATAAATGCAGCGCTTTTTTTAAAGCAAAGAATAACATAGAACGCCAAAAATTAAACAAAAACCACTCTAATCCCTCAAAAGTGACAAGTAAGTGACTAACCAAAACTTTGTGGCTTTAGCCGCATAACTTTGCAACTATCTAAACATATAATAACTTTCGCGTTATTAAATTGTTTGTTGTAAAGCAAAACTAAGTTTAAAGATAAAAAGCAAGAATCCCTAAAACACACAAAATACAATTACCTTTACAAGTATCAACAATTTAACAAGTATCACCCTGTATATAAAATTAACTTTTCAGTACCAATATTGAGGTTACAGTACGCAATAACTTCATAGCCATATGCGTCGAAGGCAAACAGCTGTTTATCATGTATTCAGTATGCCTAATAGTAATTAACACAAACCAGTAGTGTACAGATGGATCAAATTGGAAAATTCTAAAGCATCTGGTGCGAGTATTATATTTATAAATTTTCGTAAATAAACTTCTAGGTGCATTATTTTTTTTTAATGAAGAAGACGAATGACGTATAACGTTCAAAGGAATCTACAAATCACATATAATGTTAAAGTTTTTATCAAGCACTTGCAAGTAATGGAAGTAATTTCACACCTTTAGTTTATAATGCGTTGAACCAGAAGCGAGGCATACTTGAAGCAATTATGTAGGATTTCTGTGTGACTGTTTCTTCCTCCATGGCCCCATTACGAAATATAGTAATATAAAACTCGCCAGTAACTTAGTTGTGTTAGCAACACCTGAACGTCTTATTTGCGTTAACCTCGGTGTTTTAGAACGGAGGCGAGATCAACCCCTTGTATTATCTTCGAGACAGGCTTTCGTAACCCATGTGCAGTATTCCATGTTTCGGCAACGGAGTTACCCGTGCATTCAAAGCCCTAGTACGAGAAGTCTTCAGATACGGTGAAGAATTGATATCAGCATAAATCACTGGAGAGCCGTATATAAGCAAGGCCGAGGAGAAAAGAACATAAAGGAAACAAAGCCTTAGTTATGGGACAAATAATAATTGTAGAGACTTATTTAAGTTATAACCTGAAGGGTGTAACAAATTGTAGGGACTACTCACCTCCTGCACCAACGAAGCACGTAGCTTTTAAGAAACTTTATATCCGTAAAAAGCAAGACCAAATTGTTAAATTTAGTATTAATTTGAGTATGTAAGTAGAACCAGCACTAAGCTGTATGTAACCTTAACATGTAGATTTGAAAAAATTACAGTACAAATTTCTCAAACTCGTCGTTTCCTAAAACGCACTTGACAAAATGGCTACTCGTTGAAAACGCCACAGAAAATCACCTGTTCATCTTTTCCTTTACCGGTCAACAAAAATACTCCCTTTTATCTACACTTTAAAATGTGGCGCAACCCTCAATATATTTTATGCGGTGTTGCCATGTATTTACGACTAGGAACTAACGTAAAATGTGAGAAACTCGCGAATTCAAGAGAAAATACAAATATTAAATTAACACGTTACAGTTAGTGTTGGAATATTCTATGACTTAACAGATTTACATGGAAGTAACCTAAGTAAACAACAATGTTTGTTTTGATTACAAGTAGGTATAGACATAAACTCTTGTTTATTTAGGATATATAAACGAGGATTTAACTTAAAATGCAAATGATATTGAGAAGATAATCCTCTTAAGAGATTACTTTTTTGAATCAATGCATCTTCACAATGTGTGAATGGTTAAAAACAAGTGTATCACCATCATATCTACTTATTAATGAGAAATTAAAGGTTTAATAGTATTGTACGGACAATCATATCTCGAATGTCAAAACTGTAGAGAAACTATTTGAAATATTACAATAAAAGGAAGTTTAACATAGTATTTCTTTTCGAAAACTTTGTTCATATTTTCCTTATTAAAATGATCCCTTCAATCGTGTTAAATTTTGGGTAAAGGGTTAAAGAGCATGAGGCTCTTAATGTCAGGGTCATGGGTTTGAGCCCCACGTTTGGCTTCAAAATTGTTACACGATTAAACCGTACTAGGCTTCATGCAGGCCTACCAAGTTAAGCGAATCGCAAAGCCAACTACAGTGTAAATGGGCGAAGTTGATATAAGTAAAATGATTTATAAGTCGTTTCAATCATATCTATCAGAAAATTCTAAAATAAATAAATATTATCCAATTTATAAAAAAACGGAGCTTTTTAATAATTCATATGCGTCCTATAAAATTTTACCGGAATACTTTCTCTTTATAATTGTATTTAAAAATTCACCAATATGAAGTAATTGTAATAATTCAAATCTGAACTTTCTGCTTAATAACCATCTTCTTGTCAGGGTTCTATATTGATTGACTAAAAAAAATCCAACTACTTAAATTTTGTAATCGATGTGGCTCAAAATAAGTAATTTCAGATCGATCATTAAACCAAAGTATCCAACGATTGGTTATTTTCAAGCAGTGTAACCCTTTATGTAATTTTACGCAAGGTAGAAATGAAATTGTAACACGGTTTAGACAAATAATAAAAAGAAATTGGTAACATATTGGATACGTATTCCCAATCTTCAAACAGGATTATAAACGTTTCTTCGAAAAGCATTCAGTGAAAGTTCCTAAATCTTATAATCTAAACATACAAAAATAGTTAATAGAGGTTGATTATCCTTAATACTTGAATGAAATTAACCACTAACAATATAGTCTCTAAAGATAATCAAACTCCTATCATTAAAAAACTAAGATTATTCTTACAACTAAATTTCGCAATCCTTTGTCCTGTATAATGTGAAATCCATTGAGGGTGGTTTACTTCAAGTAATCCTTCATGTTATCGATCATATATGTACTAAAATCAATGACAATACTACCGTTTAATTTAATCAACACACTTTTATTTTGTAACTTAAAGGGTTACTTTAGGTGTCTTTGTTAGATCACACCCGCTTCAATACTTTACTCTTCTAACTTAATGTTTGCCGTTTCCTTTAAATCTGACTCAAGGCTTCAAATTATTGAAAAAGACTCATTAGTATTTTACTTTTAATTCAAGATAAATCCCTTCATTTGTAAATGTTTAAATACTTTATCCCCAACATAGGGTTTTCAGTCAACTAATGTGTACTGCAGCACTAATTGTTAATTACTAATTACCAATTGTTATCGATAATATCGATAATATCAATAATATCGATAATATCGATAATATCGATAATATCGATAATATCGATAATATCGATAATATCGATAATATCGATAATATCGATAATATCGATAATATCGATAATGTCGATAATATCGATAATATCGATAATATCGATAATATCGATAATATCGATAATATCGATAATATCGATAATATCGATGACATAGATGATATCGATAATATCGATAATATCGATAATATCCATAATACCGATAATATCGACACTATCGATAATATCGATAATACCGATAATACCGATAATATCGATAATATCGATAATATCGATAATATCGATAATATCGATAATATCGATAATATCGATAATATCGATAATATCGATAATATCGATAATATCGATTCTGAATCACAAAATGGGACATTATTTAAAATAATGCAAGAGAATTTTGTGTGGTCGCCATATCAACCGCATTAATATAGAAAAAAGCTTCCACAAGCATTTGAAATACTATTTGTCGATGCGACGGCAAATTAAGACTTACAATACTACACGGTTTATGTTTCTGTAACCCAAACAGCAACTAGAGTATTCCAAATGACTGGGATCTTAGCAGCAGCCAAAAGGGCGAGGATTCGGTGCCGTAGTTGATACTCTTCTTGATATAATTTCTGGTTAATTTCTACCCAATGTTATAATATTAGATGACAACCTCAATGAAAGTACTGCAAAACACTTCCTAAATTCAAGGTTGCTTTTGTGCGTTTTTCATGTTAGCAGTGGCTAAACACGTCAACGTATATTGTGCTTAAGGCCACATTTTATCCGCATGTGTATGTCGAAAACAATATCTTTGACTTCGACATATTCCTATTTTGTTTATAGATATGTCAACTTGCTTTTTTTCTGCACACGAATGAAAAGGTACTGTAGAGCTATAAAGGGAGTTTTATAAAAAATCGCAAGGTTTTTATCAAATATTTTGAAAGCTGGCGTTTCAGTCATGTCGAAAAACTTAGCTTTAAATGCATTTTTACACGAAATTCTGTATTTAATGATCATTTCAAGTTATTGTCGTAATTTAAAGATAAGAAATGGTTTCTTCAGATTTTGACAAGATAATTTTACATTTTTGTAATGAAAAAAACAAATTAGATGTTTTGGAAGCATTCGAAATTTATAACATGAACAGAAAGTACCTTGAATGAACGAACAGGTTGGTCTTATTGACTTACAGACCTTTAATTATAGAATTATAATTTATAACAAGTTTACAGTTTTACCTGAATGACTTGTTACCATAGCTTTTTTATTTTTAATTTTACTTAAACATTTACTCTTATAATGATAGGTGTATCGAAACGCGTAGAGAAATAAATAATTTTATAAAAGTAATTGTGAAATTATGTTGGAATTGAAACATCAGTGCTATTAAGTATGGAATTCCATGAAGTAAGGTTAAAAAACATAAATATGTTTATTTAAAAATCTTATCGCATACTTTCAACTAAAATAGATGGAATAGCGAAAGAATACTTAATTTTCTTTGTTTAAGAAATAATGCAGCTATTATATTGTAACACCATACCACACATTAACTGCTAATAAAGATGTTAAATGCCTAAGTAGTTCTTTAACCTTATTTAAGAGCAATTTATAATTAAAGTTTGAAATTTTTTGAATATTCAACAAATGTAG
>JARFJB010001974.1:317500-330000 GCA_036346205.1 Vesta saturnalis
TGTGTGTCTGTGTGTCTGTGTGTCTGTGTGTCTGTGTGTCTGTGTTCTGTGTCTGTGTGTTGTGTCTGTGTGTCTGTGCGTCTGTGGTCTGTGAGTCTGTGGTGTGTGTGTGTGTGTGTGTGTGTGTGTGTGTGTGTGTGTGTGTGTGTGTGTGTGTGTGTGTGTGTCTGTGTGTCTGTGTGTCTGTGTGTCTGTGTGTCTGTGTGTCTGTGTGTCTGTGTCTGTGTGTCTGTGTGTCTGTGTGTCTGTGTGTCTGTGTGTCTGTGTGTCTGTGTGTGTGTGTGTGTGTGTGTGTGTGTGTGTGTGTGTGTGTGTGTGTGTGTGTGTGTGTGTGTGTGTGTGTGTGTGTGTGTGTGTGTGTGTGTGTGTGCGTGTGCGTGCTTGTGTCCGTGTGCTTGTGCGTATGCGTGTGCGTGTGCGTGTGTGCGAGCGCGTGTGCGTGTGCTGTGTGCGTGTGCGAGTGCATGTGCGTGTGCGTGTGCGTGTGCGTCTGCGTGGGCGTGTGTGCGTGTGCGTGTGCGTGTGCGTGTGCGTGTGCGTGTGCGTGTGCGGTCGCGTGTGCGTGTGCGTGTGCGTGTGCGTGTGGGTGTGCGTGTGTGTGTGTGTGTGCGTGTGAGCGTGTGCGTTGTCTCGCTTTCATCGATACTACTCCCTTCGCATTTGGTTGCGCGTGTCTGATGCTCGTATCACCGATCATCAGATCTATTCCTTTAGCTACAGCCATCCCTTGTGCCCTTGTTTCTATTAGTCACATTTTTTTTAGTGGTTCACTTGTGCACTCCGCATTAGGTAGCTATGCGCAAGCTAGTATTTATCTACAATCCAATGGCATTAAAAATTAATAAAACACATGTATTAGCAATATTGTAATATGATAATGAGGTCAGGTTACCCTGTCTTTATTTTTTTAACACGGGTGTGAAATCACTCTTTAAACAATTTATAAAAACGCATACAAGTGAAATCATAAACCTTTCAGCGCATATAGAAAATTTATTTTTAAAATATGACAATTTAATAAAATTTAGAAATCATGTGTATTGCACGAAAAAAATTTCAAAGACGGATAACATATGATTTAAACAACGTCTGTTGTATTCTATAATTGTGTACTCTAAGGTTATTCTATTGGTAGTATTGATTTCCTTTAGGGATTTTGGGCAAATTGTAATTTTCGTTCTCACTTTTTCGTTTACTATACAGTATTGCTATCAAAAAAAGATTTGAAATTTTTGTTAGCGAATTTAGTTCTGTTTAGGGTAGTCTTTAAGTTTCAAGTTTTGAAAAAAGGTTTTGTGCGTAGGTATTGTATCTCAGCCTAAAAATATTACGTAGCGATTTTTTGTTTGTTTGGATCACTATAGTTGTGGATGAGCCGTTCGTCTTTGGATTAACCAAGATTACGTTTGAGCTGTTTAAGGCGCACACATGTATAATTATCTTTTTATTTTTGTCGACGGGCGTTTGCATTATTAATTTTAGTCTGTACCTGTGTCAACAGTAGGTATTTTCGTCGTTCACGACTAATGAATTTTTTTAGGGTCTAAGTATCAGACTTGATTATCTCCCTGACAATTCCCCGACAATCCAGAAAACATTTTTGTTCTACGCCGAGAGATCATCGTTATTTATTGGAGCCTTGTCGCAGCAGCAACAATCGTAAAATTTTTCCTGGGCTAATCTAAACGTTTTGTTCAACTTTCCACAGGACTAACTTCTTGGTAAAAAAATGAATATTTGAAAGTAACGGAATGGCTTCACGAAAACATATGAAACCAAACTTTTTAAGAAATTGTGGTGTTTCAAAACCAGTTAACGTCGTATTTTCGGCTACTATAAGCCAAAATGATGGAACACTCGGTGATGTTTTTAGAAATACTCAATGTACAAGTATTTCTGTGTTTCCTTTAGCTTACAGCGAAATTAAAAATTTCAATCAGTGGAAGTGAAACGATTTAAACAAAATCTTTAATTTAGGTCACGAATTACATGTTGCATCTTTGAGAAGTTATAAAATACGAATTAACAAATCAACAATTTATCACGCGGCAGATGACGTGAATTCGGAAATAATTATCAATAATAATGTGTTTACTAAACAATATAATCTAACTACATTGAAAGGAACGTTTATGGAACATATTGACTCTGATTTAGTCGTATTTCTTAACAAGTTCCATAAAGGAATTTTAAAATGTAACACTATGCCAGTCGCCTTACTAAAAATGGTAGAAGAAAATAATTCAACTTATTTCCTATTTGATACGCATAGTTGTTCAAACAAAACGGGAAATCGTAATAAAAATGGTCTATCAGCTATAGTATTTTACAATGATAAAGTCTTTGTTATCTTTGTTGACAGATAATTATTACAACAACTCAAATAAAGATATTTTATCCAATACATGCCCTTGTAGATTTGAGTAAAATGCTAAAGCTGAAAGTAAACGTCGCCAAACGCAAGAATCTATGAAAATATTGCGACTATAAAGAAAAAGAGAGGGAAAGGAATATGAGGGCAATGGAAACGTTAAGACAAATAGAGGAATAGAAGGAAAAATAGAAAAGACACAATATAGAAGTAACGGAAAAATTAAGAGAAAACGAGGAATATAAGGAAAATGAAAGGAATGGGGATATAGAATAAAAAAAAAACGCTAAGAATGAACGAGGAATATAAGGAAAAGAAAGTAAAAAAAACATTGAGACAATGGAACAATTTAAACAAAACGAGGAATGTAAATAAAATGAAAGGAGAGGGGATGTAGATTCAAAACAAAAGCTAAGAATGGACGAGGAATATAAGGAAAAAGAGGAAAAGAAACAGACAATGGAAAAATGAAGACAAAACGAGAAGCATAAAGACAATGGAAAGAGAAAGGATGTAGATTCAAAATAAAAGCTAAGAATTGACGAGGAATATAAGGAAAAAGAGAGGATAAGAAACATAGGGACAAAGGAAACATTAAGGCAAAATGATTAGCATAAAAATTTAGAAAAAGAAGAAAATAGAATATCTAAAAGACAATCAAGAACTAATAAACTTGTGCGTATACAAGAAAGACAACAAATTGTTGAAGAAGGAAACGTTAAAATGACATGTTGAAATTTAGAGGACAGTACATTAGATCGACACAATGTACTAAAATAGATATGGAAAAAGAGAAATGAAATTCATTAACGGCAGAAAATGTAACACAACCTTTATTTGTTTCTGTTGTGAACGGTTATTCTTTGAACATTCTGTGGTTAAATTTAAATTTGGCAAACAATGCACCTTTGAAAAATTGGATGAATTAATAATAAATGATAAAAGTACGCCGTATATTTGTAAACTTTGAAATAAACAATATTTAATTGGCAAGTTGCCAAAAATAGCAACTTCTAATATTGTATAGTTTGTGGAAGTACCAAAATACATTAAAATTTTATCAGAGTTAGAAGAACGGATGATAGCTATATAAATTGTATGCAAAGCCGTTCCTTAAAACCTCGTGCTATCAACCCACAGTTAGGTATGAAGGTTAGCCTTGTAAATATTCCTGTGGAACTTGTTGATATGATGAATGTATTGCCAAGAACATTTAACGATATGGCAACAGTTGAAACTAAATTGAAGAGACATATAAAACATAAGAGCTTATGTTTGAATAAATTCGCCCGGCTGTTGTGTGTGGTACGTTGGAGTATTTGTTAAATACTCCATTAGACGAGTAGCATGATACTCAAATTGACGAAGAATTTTTCTCTAGATACGATAAAAATTTTTTTTTTTTACTTATAGTATTCCCGAACAGGCTAAGCTTTGCCTAATATGCTAAAGCACCAAGGAACACTGAGGGTTTAGGGATATTATTAGGCTACCGAGAAATATTTATAAATGTGTGTAATTATGGTGTGAATGGGAAAATCGAGTGTTTCTAGCGAATATGGCCTGCGAAGGTGTTAATGAGTGTATTTCGGAGGCACGTTTGCCATGGTAATTGCGATAGAACAGGGAAAGAACCGAAACTATTCTTCTATGCTCAAGAGACTGTAGGTCAGAAGTCAGAGACGGGTCATTCATAATCCTTATAGCTCTTGTTTGGGCGCGGTTTGGCATATCAAGGGCGTATTGGGGAGCACTGATCCAGAAGTGGGAATTGTATTCCAGATAAGGTAAAATTTGAGCCTTATACAGTAAAAGGAGTTGTTGCGATGTGAAGTACTGTTTAGATCTGTATATAAAGCCCAGCTTACGGGCAGCTGTTTTGCTGGCTGACAAAAGGTCATCAACACATGAACGGTTCGATAATACGGACAGTCCTAACATAGAAGTAGAGTTTGAAAACTTGAGATCTAAGTCATTCATATTTCCAGCAGGAAATGATCAGTTTTACTTGGCGGACTCAAGGCAATACTGGATTTTGTCGGCGTTGAACGTGAGTACATTATTCCTTCCCCATTCAAGGACACACTCTAAGTCACTGTTGATTGAGGCTGCCATTTTCACCTTAACGTTCTGACTAGACTTGTTGTGAGAAAACTGAGAACTACAATGTAGAGTGCTGTCGTCTGCAAAGCAATGTATCGAGTTAGTTGTTGAGGAAATGAGGAAATGTATAGCAGGAAAGGTGTGGGAGCTATCACTGACCCTTGGGATACGCCCGCGTTAATAATAGTTTTTTTCGAGAAGTAGCCATCAACGACAACGGGTATACGTTTTTTGTCAAGAAAGTTGGATGTCCAATTGATGAGGGCATCGGATAAGCCGAACGAAGTGAGCTTGGCCAATAGACATTTGTGCCAAACCTGATCAAAAGCCTTTGAAATATCTAAAGCTGCTACGACTGTTTCACCAGACCTCTCTAATGTGTCATTCCAAAGTTGAGTGACATGAAAGAAAATCGCCCGTTGAACGACTCTGTCTGAATCCATACTGGTGGTCTTTTAGGAGTTTATTAGACTCGAGGAACGAAAGAAGTTGGGGGTTGATGGCCTTTTCCATGATTTCCGACAGAATTGAAGTGATAGCTGTTGGTCGATAGTTTGAGGGATGGGTTTTGTCGCCCTTTTTAGGAACAGGTTGAACATTTGCTAACGTCTCACGGTGACATGGAGGTCGAAAAAACTTTGGACAATACAGGTACCAGCTCAGGGTAGCATTTTTAAGGGCGATGGCTTGAATACGGTCAGGACCAGACGCCTTGTTTGAGTCAGGTTTATTGATAATCGATTCCAGGAGCTTCTAACGAAAATGGATTGGTTTAATAGTGTATGGAGTAGATGTTTACGACGGCACAATTTTACCAGAATCATTGAGACATGAATTTGATGCAAAGTAATCGACAAAGAGGTTGACTTTTTCAGCAGGACCAGCTACTATCGCTCCGTTGCGAGACCTCATGGGAAGAAAGGAAGATTTACTAAAGTTTTTACTGATGGTTTTAGCTAATGACCAAAATTTACGACCATCCAAAGGACTTGAGACTAAGTATTTGCATTTACGTTCTTCAAACATCTTTTTGGCCTTGGTGATGACGTTTTGCAACTATTCCTTGCGTCAATATAATCGACGTGACTTCCGACATATTTATTTGATTTCCATTTGGTACAGAGTTTATGCTTTTGCGCTAATTAAACCAGGGTTGGGAACGGGCATGACCTACACTATTATGTTCTTTGTGAATGTATAACTTCATACCTATCAAGATACCTTCAGTTATAGAAAGAGCAATGTTTGAAGAGGAAGACCCTTTAAAGCAATACGCACGGCAGGGGAAGGTTGCAAAACAGTCTTGCAGTTTGCTCCAGTTAGCTGATTTAAAACACCACATATCTATTGTTTTTTGAATAACGGTGGAATAGGGTACAAAGGAATTTATTTCGATTAGGTAGTGGTCTGATTGACCAAGTGGGGAAAGAACTGTTGTTTCATAGACAAGTGGATCAATTGTAAGGTAAAGGTCCAGATGTAGAGTATGGTTAGGGTTGACAGCAAATGCTTCTGCACTATGACCTCAGGAATTAAACCAAAGCATTAGACTTTGTTGTTTCTGAAACAGATTTAGACAAAGCGGGTAATGGTTCTTCATTGGAAAGCGAAAATGAAGTATTAGATGAAAATATCAATTTATACGAATTAGAAATAAATGATGAAGTGTTAGTATTAGATCATAAGGAAGTAGCAACAATGCAGTGAAAATAATTGCACCGGGCCAAAATAAAACTCCTACGCGTTGGCATATTGTGCCGGACAAAGATAAATTATGTTTTTCAGGGTTATTTTGTGGGAATGCTATAATATCCAAAATATTGGATATACTGAACGTATAAAATCCGAAATCCGTCGTAAAGGTTTGAGATCATGTAAAAGAACTCGATTGATTTTTATGGCCAAAAAAAAAATTGAGCAGATGTATAGCTAATATTAATGTGTGTTTAAGAAAACTGAGAGTTTGAAAGCTTCGGATGCATTAGACAGTAATGTACTAAACAATTTTGTGCAAAATTGATCATGGATATAAAGTGCTAAACAGATTAGACCATCACCTGCATACTAGGAAGAAAAGAAGAAAGAACTCTTAGCTAGCATTAGACCACCAGGTAGACCATCACTTATGATCGATTTGAAGAAACTATCATTACTCGAAGCAGCTGCTTTAAACATAAACGATAAAAGTTGTTTAATTAAAAATGATTCATTAAGTTGCGCTAGGCATTCTGAGCTTAAAGCGTCTAAGTTTATGACATATTTGTAAAGCAAGAATAACATATTTAAAAATTATTACGTCCAAGATAGTTGTGAACGAGTTGAATTTCAGGTGCGAGGGACACCTCACGAGCATATTTTATAGTGATTGAAACATGTTCCATTTTACAATAAGGATAATCAAGAATCTGTCGAGAATGCATTCATTCCATCCATTAATAAATTTATAACTTGTAAATATGACGAAACCCCGTATATTGATCAACAAAGTCATAAGCAAGGATCTAGAAAATGTCGATTCAATTTTTCCATTCCCATTATGCCATGCACCAAAATTTTGCAACCCATATCTCCGTTGATAACTTAGGTCATGAAGGATAATTTCAAAAGCATTAATGATTTGATGCAAAGTTATTATAATAAAAATGAACTCGACATGAATTCGATAAACTACTCGAAGAACTTAAAATGACAGAAAAAGAGTACATATTAGCTATTATAAGTGCAGTAGACAGACCTAAAGTTTTTTTAAAGTGAAATACTTTAGAAGTTGACATTAACAATTACAATAAAGGTATTCTACACATGTTTGAATCTAGCATGGGTATAAAATTTATGTTGGATGAGTACGCATTAGATTCATATATTATCAATTACATCAGTAAAGACCACGCAGGTTTATCTAATTTACTGCGCCAAACAGCAGAAGACATTAATAAGGGCAACATGAGTATAAAAGATCAGATACGGTTTACTAATATATTTTTAAACAGTAGTTTAATGTCAACTCAGGAAGCTGTGTATCATACAGCGTGATTCATTAAGAGTGGCAACCGGCCGTATTTCGGAAACCGTATGTACCAGAATTTGGGGGAAATAAATTTTATAACTGATTAAAAATACTTTTGAGACCATAGTTTTCCGTTAGGGGGCGCAATCTATCACTTACAAAATATAATTTTTATAAAAGATTACTTAATTCAAGTTGGTACAAAATATCAATTCTAGAAACTACTGTCCTTATTCTACAACTCTTCTTGAAGTCATTCATCTGTATCACCTATTCTGAAGTGGTGGGGGAAGTGTTCTTTCGTTGACATAACAAGACTGTAACTTCCATACGTCTGAATAGATTTTCACAAACGTAGATTCTCTCTATCCCCCAACTCTCCCTATTACCCTCTCCTCTCCTCTCCCTCTCCTCTCCTCTCCCTCTCCTCTCCCTCTCCCTCCCTCTCCTCTCCCTCTCCCTCCTCCTCCCTCTCCCTCCCTCTCCTCTCCTCTCCCTCTCCCTCCTCTCCTCTCCCTCCTCTCCTCTCCCTCTCTCCTCTCCCTCTCCCTCTCCCTCTCCTCTCCTCTCCTCTCCCTCTCCCCTCTCCTCTCCTCCCTCTCCTCTCTCTCCCTCTCCTCTCCTCTCCCTCTCCTCTCCCTCTCCCTCTCCTCTTCCTCTTCCTCTCCCTCTCCTCTCCTCTCTCCCTCTCCCTCTCTCTCCCTCCCTTGTCTTTGTGGATTTGTGTTTGTGTTTGTGTTTGTGTTTGTGTTTGTGTTTGTGTTTGTGTTTGTGTTTGTGTTTGTGTTTGTGTCTGTGTCCGTGTCCGTGTCCGTGTCCGTGTCCGTGTCCGTGTCCGTGTCCGTGTCCGTGTCCGTGTCCGTGTCCGTGTCCGTGTCCGTGTCCGTGTCCGTGTCCGTGTCCGTGTCCGTGTCCGTGTCCGTGTCCGTTTCCGTGTCCGTGTCCGTGTCCGTGTCCGTGTCCGTATCCGTGTCCGTGTCCGTGTCGTGTCCGTGTCCGTGTCCGTGTCCGTCTCCGTGTCCGTGTCCGTGTCCGTGTCCGTGTCCGTGTCCGTGTCCGTGTCCTTGTCCGTGTCCGTGTCCTTGTCCGTGTCAGTGTCCGAGTCCGTGTCCGTGTCCGTGTCGGTGTCGGTGTCCGTGTCCGCGTCCGCGTCTGCGTCTGCGTGGGCGTCTGCGTGCGCGTCCGCGTCCGTGTCCGGGTCCGGGTCCGGGTTTGTGTTTGTGTTTGTGTTTGTGTTTGTGTTTGTGTTTGTGTTTGTGTTTGTGTTTGTGTTTGTGTTTGTGTTTGTGTTTTTGTTTGTGTTTGTGTTTGTGTTTGTGTTTGTGTTTGTGTTTGTTTTGTTTGTTTGTGTTTGTGTTTGTGTTTGTGTTTGTGTTTGTGTTTGTGTTTGTGTTTGTGTTTGTTTTTGTGTTTGTTTTTGTGTTTGTGTTTCTGTTTGTGTTTGTGTTTGTGTTTGAGTTTGTGTTTGTGTTTTTTGTTTGTGTTTGTGTTTGTGTTTGTCTTTTGTTTGTTTGTTTTCGTGTTCGTGTTCGTGTTCTTGTTCGTGTTCGTGTTCGTGTTCGTGTTCGTGTTCGTGTTCGTGTTCGTGTTCGTGTTCGTGTTCGTGTTCGTGTTCGTGTTCGTGTTCGTGTTCGTGTTCGTGTTCGTGATCGTGTTCGTGTTTGTGATCGTGTTCTTGATGGTGATCGTGTTCGTGGGCGTGTTCGTGATCGTGTTCGTGTTCGTGTTCGTGTTCGTGTTCGTATTCGTGATTGTGTGTGTGCATGTGGGTGTGCGTGTGCCTGGGCGTGTGCGTGTGCGTGTGCGTGTTCGTGTGCGTGTGCATGTGCGTGTGCGTGTGCGTTTGCGTGTGCGTGTGCGTGTTCGTGTGTGTGTTTGTGTGTGTGTGTGTGTGTGTGTGTGTGTGTGTGTGTGTGTGTGTGTGTGTGTGTGAGTGTGTGTTTGTGCGTGCCTGGGTGTGTGTCTCTGCGAATGTTGGACGTGTGGTGTAGAGTGGGGTGGTATGGTGTGGTGTCGTTCGGTATAGTGTAATATGGTGTGCGTATGAGTACGTGTACCTATGTGTGCTGTGCTTGTTATATGTGTGTGTGCTTTGTTTGTGTATTTGTTGTACTGGTCCAGAATCTACCCTACAGATCTTCTTGCCGATATATAAATATATATATATATATATATATATATATATATATATATATATATATATATATATATATATATATATATGTATGTATATCACGAAACTATCGTTGTATTCAAACATATTTCGACAGAAACTGTAGTCATCAGTGAAAACTAGGACCAAACATATTAACATAATGATAATGGGTTATACAATATAAAAATAGAAAAATACAGATGGCGTTGTTTAAAGTGATACTAATATTTATATAATTCAAATTAATTACTATAATCGATTTGGGAAACTAATAGAAAATTTTTCAAAGTAATATTAGCATTCAAAATTTTGATTAATCAAGGTTAATATAATTGGCAACTAGATATCTTATGTAAATGGGGAACTGTTTTTAGTTTTGCCTAAAAATTAATACTTTTTAATATTGCCCTCCCGTGTCCTTGTCCGTGTCAGTGTCCGAGTCCGTGTCCGTGTCCGTGTCGGTGTCGGTATCCGTGTCCGCGTCCGCGTCTGCGTCTGCGTGGGCGTCTGCGTGCGCGTCCGCGTCCGTGTCCGGGTCCGGGTCCGGGTTTGTGTTTGTGTTTGTGTTTGTGTTTGTGTTTGTGTTTGTGTTTGTGTTTGTGTTTGTGTTTGTGTTTGTGTTTGTGTTTGTGTTTTGTTTGTGTTTGTGTTTGTGTTTGTGTTTGTGTTTGTTTGTTTGTGTTTGTGTTTGTGTTTGTGTTTGTGTTTGTGTTTGTGTTTGTGTTTGTGTTGGTGTTTTGTGTTTGTATTTGCGTTTGTGTTTGTGTCTATGTTTTTGTGTCTGTGTTTGCGTTTGCGTTTGTGTTTGTTTGTGTTTGTGTTTGAGATTGTGTTTGTGTTTGTTTTCGTGTTCGTGTTCGTGTTCATGTTCGTGTTCGTGTTCGTGTTCGTGTTCGTGTTCGTGTTCGTGTTCGTGTTCGTGTTCGTGTTTGTGTTCGTGATCGTGTTTGTGTTCATTACGTATCTATTCAATTTGTAGATTTTGTTATATGAATTATTATATTGTGAAACGAGGTTATTGCCATTTCAAAAGATATTTGATATAAAACACGGGGTTACATATAATTATTTTTAAATCTATGTAGAAAACTTATTTTATTTTCGTTTCTTGCAATGTTCTTGGTTCTAAGTTTACTTTACCTATGACCGATAAAACAATTAAGATACCTAAAACAATAGCAGAAGTAGAATACAGATATATAAATGTGGCACCTTGTCACGAATTTAAATATAAAATAAATTTGGTCAATTGTCTTGAAAGTAGAATAATGTAAATTTGACACAATCCTTTAATACAAAAAAAGACATTGAGAGAATTAGTTATATACATATTCTTGGCTAATTTTTGGAAAGCAAAATTAAAATTTGATAATTGTTAGACAAAATTAAAAATAGTTCCATCTACATATAATTAACTAGTTACCAATTATATCCATTCTGATTTATCAAAATTTTATAATTTTCAAAATTTTTAATGCTTATATAAAAAAATCATCTATTAGTTTCCCAAAGCGTTTATAGCAATTAATTTGAATTATATAAATATCAGGATATTAATATAATGCTATAACAATTCATGGAAGGTGAACATCGACTTTGCCAATATACAAAAAAAGAGACAAATTGGTTATTCGTAGTAATCATTTACATTAAATGGACACATTTAGATGAGATTTTGTTTGACAGCGTGTTTAAATTTATTTTCAGATGTTATAGCCTTAATCGCGACTGATAGTAAATTAAATACTTTTAATGTACTTATAGGTGTAACTAGCAAGCTACATTAAACTAGCTAAACATTATATTAATTATTTGCTTTAAATAATTATTATTACAATTAATCAACACTAATCTTTATTTCGTTAATAATTAATATGTAGTGTATTTTCAATTACGTAATTAAATATAACATATCCATCTACACCAATCATTGACTTTGTAATAATTTGAAGGCGTAACAGTAAAATAATTAAAAGTCTAATATTACTTGATATAATTTAAAAAGAATGCAAGGGGAAATTTTACATAGTATTTCTCCCTAAGGAAATAGATGTGCCAATCAAATTAACTCCCTATAAAGTGTCTACAATCTTTGTAACTTGTGCGTACCACCACAGTTTATTTAACGTTCCCTTTAGACTAATTTATTCTTTAAGAACGTAGTGTGCTTATAAATTTCGCTAATTTATTTCTATTCGAGATAATTAAGTTATGTAAATTGTGTGTCTCAGTTATCTGCTCTCACAAGAACACGTAATTCTTTCACCATTTAGTAATTGCTGTTTATTGAATAATTTTGTTATTGACTATAAGTAGCAGAAAAGTAGCAAAAATGAAATATTTGATTATCTCAAGAGACTTGGAGCTGTTCCCAAGACAATATTCCAACTGAGCATGCGCATTAAATAAGTCCCGTGGGATAAATCGAAATGCGAGTGATGAACAGAGTACCACCACATACGATTACTGACGTTGAATTCCCTAAAGAGGGGACAATAATGAGAATTCGTATCGACACACTTTTTCTACTATTCGTACTTTATCTCATTTGTTTAACTACACTGTCGATAGGAGAAGAGGGACAACCAAAGCAGTCGTGCTGGATTAAATAAAACCTGATGTACCCAGTCAGTGTGTTACATTTCACTGTAGTTGGCTTTGACGTGAGAAGGAATGTAATAAACACAAGGCGAGGGGAATTCTTTTAGGGTAGAAATAGTTGATTGTTCATCCGAATTAGAGAAAGCGACGAGTACTGTGAAACAAGTTATAAAAGAAAGATTTAGAACAGAGCATCAGTCTGTCCAAGTAAAATTTAATATTATAATAATATTCGTTATGATATTTGTAATTCTGGTTGGTAT
>JARFJB010001974.1:332500-360000 GCA_036346205.1 Vesta saturnalis
TACCTCTGTATATATGTTATGGTCTATGTTTTGTGCGCAAATGCGAACATAGCAGTTTGATTCATTTCCATTCCGTCTGAGTTTTCATGCATATCGTATCTTAGGTTTTCTTCCCTGCACAAGGTATGCAACTATACTTAGTGACGTGGAAATTGCAACACCAAGAAGGAGTAGGAATTTTTTGACCAAATCTGACAGAAACGTTCAACTACTAAAAGGTAGCAATTGATTAAAATTTCATTCATATGGATCAAGTGGTAATGGATTATCTGACAGTTCGTTCAGTTTTTCGAACAATTTTGTGAGGTCTATATTGTGCGAGATTGTGTTCAGTTCTTTATTGTTTTATTTGAGGGTGTGATCATGCCTAGAGTGTGGCAACGTGGAAATTACCGCCAATTAAGCGAATTCAGAGGTCGTATTGTAGGTTTGCGCGAAGGGGGTTTTTCGTTTAGAGACATCTCAAATTACCTTAACCGGAATCATACCAGCGTCATGCGCTGCTATTAGGCATGCACTGCGGGGAGTCAGGAACGCCGCAGAACAGGAACCGTGGTGCGAAGAAGTACAAATGCGGTGCAGGACCGCCATCTTGAAATTATGCAACAGGAGACCGATTCTCAAGTACTAGATCTAGAATTTCCGATCAATAGTTAGCTAACGAAGGTCGTCCTGTAACCCTTCAAACGGTTTACCGCAGAATGAGAGCTTTCAGCTTACAATCCTATCGTCCACATCTTGTGTTACCACTAACGGCTCAACATGGACGGCAACGTTTGGAGTGGTGTAAGTTGAAATCCAGAGTTGTATTTGGTGGCGTTCATGATGGCCGTGTGAGAGTCAGACGAAGACGTGCGGTACGTCAAATGTTGAAATTTCGATTGCGAGGAATGTGCACCACTGTAGATTTACGGTATGGGGTGCTATAACTATTGGGGGTAGGCCCCGTTTGGTATTCATATGATGCAATATGAACGCCCAACGATGTGTGGATAAGATGGTAGAAACCAATATTCCTCCGTTTCTTCAGCAGTTTGAAGACCCACATTTGCAGCAGGATAATGCCCGTGCCCATACTGCAAGACGCCCTTCGGACCGATTTGGGGAGGATAACATTTATCTCTTCCTATTTTCACCCAGATCTCCCGACCTTTCGCCCATCGATCGTGTTTAGGACATTATGGGGGGAAGACTGAGAATTTTGCAGCTTCCACCGCAGACGCAGCAAGCTCTACAGCACGAATTACAGGTTACTTGGGACACAATACCTCAAGAGGGCATCGACCACGACGAGCGTGTAATTAACGATGGGGACCAACCCATTATTAATAAAAATTATGTTTTGTTCTGTTTCTTTTAAACTTTAATCAATTGCTACCTTTTAGTAGTTATACGTTGCTGCTAAGTTTGGCCACAAAATTCCTACCTCTACTTGGTGTTGCAATTTCCACGTCACCGAGTATATTTTTAATTACATCTTTGTATAGTTTAGGCAATATTCCAATACACTGATAGACTACATAATTTAACCCTTGCCCATTGAAGCAATTAATATTGCTGTGACTACAACAAAGTTAGTGTATAAATGTAGATTTTGGGCAACACTCGATCTAATTACTAACCTCGATCTAATTACTGACCAACACTCATAAACCCAAAAAAGCGGTTATTTAAAGAATTTAAATTACGGCGCCTTTAACGAAATTGGCAAAATGCGGCCAACATGTGTGATTGGCCATCGAGATAATCAACCACCCTACGCAATTGGTGTGTAAATATAGGTTTTGGGGAAAATTTGGTCTAAATGCTGACCAACTCCTACGGACTACAGAATTTTGCCCTTGGAAATCGAGAGAATCCATTTTGCCGCGACCCGAACGAAATTGGTGTATGAACATACTTTTTGAGCAAAATGCATTCCAAAATACTGGCCAACCCTCGTGGATGACAGAATTCAACTCTTGGCCATCCAGGCAATCAATTTGGCTGAAGTCCAACGAAGTCTATTTAGTTATTTCTCATAGGGTGAACCCATTTTTCAGCGTCCCCAATGAAATTGGTGTACAAACATAGGTTCCAGTACAAAATTGAGCTCAAATGCTGATAAACATGGGTTACAGGATTCAGCTCATGGCTATAGAGGCAATCAATTTTGCGATGTCCCCAACGAAATTGGTGTTTAAATATAGCTTTTGGGCAATATTCTAACTTTAATGGATCACAGAGAGCATCAATTTTGCCACGTCCCTTGCGAAATTTTTTGAGCAAAATTTATCCTAAAATACTAATCAACCCTCATGAGTGAAAGAATTCAACTCCTTGACATCCAAACAATCAATTCTACCATGGCTACAACGCAATTGATTTAGTTCTTGCTCAGAGAGATCCCATTTTGCTGCGTCCTCAACTAAATTGATGTACGCAGATAGATTTTAGTCAAAATTTGTCTCAAACATTAACCAACATGCGACGTAATTTAGCTATTTGGCCATCAATTTTGCCGTGCCCCTAATGAAATTTGTATATAAATGTATATTTTAGGCAATATTTGGTCCAAACGCTAAAGAACACTGGCGAGTACAGAATTAAGCTCCGTATCATCGTAAGAGTTCAATGTGCCGCTTCCACATCAAAATTGCTCGATAAACGTAGATTTTACGCAAATTTCAGCCCAAACTACTGACTAAGGCTTAACAGAATTTATGTATTGGCCATCGAGATAATCAAGTGTAAAACCGCCAACACGAAATTAGTGTGTAAATGTATGTTTTGGGCTGTATTTGGCCTAAATTCCGACCAACACTAACGTGTTACAGAATATAGTCCTAGACCATCAAAATAATCAACTTTCGCGTGTCCTTAACGTGTAAATAGAATTTGGGCAATATTTGCTCTAAGTGCTGTCAACTATCACGGATGAGGGAATTTAACTCTTGAAAATCGAGAGAATCCGTTTTGCCGCGTCCCCAACATAAATGGTATATAAGCATAAGTTTTGAGCAAAATTAAGCACTTGGCCTTCGGGGTAATCAATTTGGTCTTGACCCCAACGTAATTGGTGTGTAAATAGAATTTTTGCAAGTCATCCTAATGCTAACCAACACGTCTGGGCTTAGCTCTTGATCATCGAGAGAATCTATTTTATCGCGTCCCCAACGAAATTGATTTAAAAACAGATTATTGGCAAAATTTGGCCTAAATACTGACCAATAGACAACAAATGTTTCGGTGGCCCACACGAAATTTGTGTAAATATAGATATTGGCGCAATATTCAAGTGCTGTCCAATATCCACGTCTCACGGAATTTTTTCGTACCTAGAGAATCCATTTTGCGCATCTACAACGTAGGTTTACTACAAAATTCAGCCTAAATACAAACCAACAGTCATAAGTAACAAAATTTAGTCCATGGCCATCGAGGCAATTAATTTTTTCGTGACACTAAGGACATTAGAGTATAAATACATAATTTAAGCAATATTTGCCATCCGCCCAAATACTGACCAACGTTCATAAATCATAATGGGAAAAGCATGTATCTACACAAGTAAAAAGTACATAAGGTATCATACAACGAAAACCAGAAGTCGATAGGTGATGTCCAGACCGAGCTACCATAAGCACGCCCCAAACTGCCCTTGGTTTAGATTTTTTTACAAAATGCTTTTGTACGTACATAGTTAGGATGAGAAAAAAAAGCGAGGAAACGACATAGTAGGGAATCAAACTTAGATAGTTGTTCTCGCACGAAACTATGTACAACTAAAATTATTTTCAAAGGTTTCTAGATTTGTCGTTCTGCTGCTTTAATTTATAAGTCGATATACTTAGGTAAAATAAGGAATAATGGAAATCAAACATCTGTATGATTTGAACGTCCATTTAGTATGTTTACAATCCATGAAATAATACCCTATTGTTTACGTTTTCAAAATTAATTACATATACTTTATTAAACTGGTAAGGTAATAAAATGGTCCATTTTGCGATCAGAAATACTGTAAGTGTAATATTCTCATCGCTTGCTAAGTTTGTGTAGCGAATAGAATTAGAAATTATTAGTTTTTAATAGAAATAACATTGTACTGAATGTGGAATTTCTACACCGTTACCATATATTTGGATCTCGATTTTCTTAGATATAATATTACGGGCAAAAATGGCAGTAGATTTGGAAGTAACAGATAAGGAAGGGGCCGGTAGCTCAGTGGAATAAATGGCGTGTACGTGTTATTAATTTTGCGATTAGGATATCTTGTAATACATAAGACACATTAAGGGTAAGTCATAAATCATATGGGAGCCAGATTGTTTACAAACGTATGGGGGTCTAAATACCTATATGCGAGTATTCCACAGCTAAGTTCAAAACAACAAAAAAACTTGCACTCGCACAAAACCTAGGTAAATCAATTAATTAAAAGCCTTGATCCGGCGTTTCCTGTAAAACTTCAAAATATTTGCACGTAATCACAGAATAACGTGCAAATAGACCAGCTGATATGACCATTTAGTACCTTGAACGTAATCAAAATGTCTTGTCTTTTAAATTTAGTACCACGTAAATAATAACGCTGTGAGAAAAGAATGAAGTCACAAAAAATATTATACTCAGTAACGAAATAATACTCATAAATTCATTAACACTATTCATATATTATGATAATAATAAAAAAACACTCATAGTATCGATACAGTTGTCAAATTTCAAATAAATTTACTTCCGGAAGGAAATAAAGCGCATCTTTCTTACGTAAAATTCTATTAATTAAATCCGGTTGACTCTTGCAAAGTTCAAATTCCCAAAATCATCTATTCTAATTAACACCTTAAAGGAATAATAATGACGTCAAAAACAAATTTGACAAATTTCCGTAATATGAACTTTGATATATGGTACTAAGAATAAAAAAAATAACAATATGTAATATTACGATACACTGGTGAATACACTTTTGTAAAATGATAACCGCCTGAAGGCTTTTATACAAAACTATACACAAAAGAAAGCGAATTCATCCGCCTAAACGAATACAAATAAAACAACTTTATTAAAACCACCAAAATAAAAAGATAAACGTAGGAAAGTAATTACCTTAATTCACACAAAGTGATCACTCTAAATTCGCCCTTTCGTTTTCACAGCAGTAAGACAATACTCTTGCAATTGACCCTTTGGTAAATGATCGGTGGTTACCTATAATTCTTGAAACTGCGACTATTTTCAAATTATATTTACACGAATTTAGTTGTAAAAATATTTAAACCAGGTGATCAATAACTGTGTCATCTGCTTTAAATATAAACATTAATTTACTTACAAAACGTTCTTTGTCCTCTATATACACAAAATTTATTATAGCGATAATTATATTTAACAGCAACCTTTTATCTGTCTGAACAGCTGTGAACGCGGATGTACTTTCGTGATGCACAAGTAAATTTAATAAACATTACGATATAAGAATACGCCAAAGGGCGATTTATTCCAAATATGATGAAATTTCACTAAAATTCAACAGTAATCCTCTTCAATGGCCACGAAAATGTCACTACTGACTATCGAAATACAACACAAAAGGGTGCACGGGATGATTAAATTCTCTTTATAGTTCACAGGGTAAGACTTCCCCGATAGCTTTAAGTGTCCCCGGTAGAACGTAAGTAGGTTTAGTGCGCCCTAAGATAACATCACACGCTCGGCGTTCAACCTCCTTCTTCTACACCTTAACTCCATCAACTAACCGAAAAAGAAAATTCCCCTTTCCCCACAAGATCACGTCATTGCACGAAAACTTTCATACTAAAATTGCATAGTGGATACTTCCAAAAAAAAAGAGTCTTGCTACCTAGAATTGAGATACGAACACGTCCTATTTTATAAACAGAATCCCTGTTACTCAAACAAATCTTCTATACTCTCGCCAACAACAATTCAATAAATAAGCGAACTGGTAAACTTGAAAAAAAAAACAAAACGATATAACCGCGACTGAACCTTTCGTTATCGACCACAAGCGATTTATACCCGTACATATTATGTATCTTAAAAACTTTCTACAACCATCATAAAATTTAATTCCTTTCGAAACTGCTATAACAAGCTTTAAAATAGCAATTTTAATTTAAAATTCTACATATAACGCTTTAAATATCCTAATATTCGAAAAATTCTACGGCAAATCTCATCCACACGTGACAGACTTATGAGTGCTCTCTATCTTATGAAATCCAAAATAAAATTGAAATATAGATTCGTTATAGTATTGGCAATACTAGTACAACTCGATATACACAAGAAAAAAGGTGAGATCCGAAAGTTGATCTCGACTTTCCAAAATATATATATATATATATATATATATATATATATATATATATATATATATATATATATCCTGGTAGTATGTTATCAGCGTATTTGTAAATTCAAGTGCATATGCGTTGTCTATAAGAAAAATACTGTTTCTATTCACTGGAACGTTGATGCTGCCGTGTATAACTTAATTTATATTGATTAATAAATGTATAAATAAACATAACATCCAGTATTTTGTCGTTCCAATACGATTCTCAAACTCATAATCTACCATAAATTTTAAAGGCAGAGACAGTTACCCCGTTTAGTTTGAAATCTGGAATATTAAATACAAACAACTAATAAACGTGACTTAGATTAAAGTAAACGATTTTACACCCTGACAACTACCACAAGAAGGACTATAATTAAGTTAAAAGAGGTTGAAAGTATGTAACTATAGGTTTGAAGTATCTTTAGTTGCCTACTGGACCGAAAGGGAGGTATTTAGAAAAAATGCATAAAATGAAGACAAAACATTTTCGATAAGCAGTCACCTATCTAAAACATCAGTAAATCGTATTTCAAACCGGTACAACATACATATTGTGTATGTAATTGCAAATTTTTAAAACACGGTGTAACACTTTGTTTTATGCAACATAATTTCATAATTTACTTTCATTCTTTTTTTTCAATATTTAATATTAAAACTTTAAATTATAATACCTGGTGGATAGACAACTTTTCATACTTTAATCAATTTAAACGCAAAATGATGATATTTGCTTCACAAAACATGCACATGCCCGTGCTCATTTTTAACTTATACTATACGTCAGTAAATCCGTTATAGTTACACATTTGGGATTCTCAATTTTGCTTTAATTGCTACAGATATTAACATTTCTTTAATGATTTGGTAGTTCTCAACAAATAACGTTCATTATCTTTTTCATTTTCAACTCCGTTTAATACGCCATTGACCTATTAAAGCGTCATCTAGTATTTATTTCTACATACATTCAATTGACATCTGTGGTACTTTGCAACAAATTTTTGTATTGAATCCCGCGTGCTCTGTGATACTAAAATAAAACAATCAGTTTAACGACTTAATTAATACAAATCGGATTTTCGTTAACTGATACTTAATAAAGAGGTATAATGTCGATAGTTTAATGGTTTATGGTAACGCATTACATCTTTTATTCCCAATGGGGCTTTTTGTTTTATTTTATTAATATTGCGACACGCGGGTAGTTTTTCCTGTATAATTTTTACCACCTGGTCAATATGGAAAATTGACTGATATCCACCACGGATTTTATCTACTCTGGAACAGTTGGAACTTATCACTCCACCTGTCTGGTTAACCCATGACCTGCTGTTACTGGAAAAACAAAGTGAAATATTGCAAACAATAGGTTGAGACACGCAAGTATAACTAATTAACCTATGATATTCAATAGACACACATGTGATTTTACTCATTCAAATTATATATATATATATATATATATATATATATATATATATATATATATATATATATATATATATATATATATATATATATATATATATATATATATATATAGAGGGTGAGTCGCGAGGTAGTGGCAATATTTTAAAAATATGTCGAGGAAGCCAAAATAAGTAAAATAAACTCATATGTTCAAGTCCGATTTTCATTTGTTTCAGAGATATTTAAAAAGCAAACAAAAATTTATTACAAAATCAATTACAAAAATAAACAAAATAGCATTAATTTACGAAAAATGTTCGAAGCATTAATTTACGAAAATTTTCGAAAACACCACCGCCCACTTGGATACACTTATTTGCGAGTTTATAAACTGCACTAGTAGCGAGTTTCAATGAACGATTGTTCGCTCTAATGATAGCTGCTGCATTAAGAATGCGATAGTAACACTTCCCTCGTTTCCACTTTGGTAGCATAAACTAACGACTTCATCCATCCCCAAAGGCAAAAATCGAGGGAGTGAGATCCGGTGATCTCGGTGGCCAAGGAAGCGGACCGCCTCTGCCAATCAAAGATCGCCGAAAGTGGTATTCAGAAAATTTCGTACATTATTTGAATAGTGAGGAGGCGCTCCATCATGTTGGAAGATAATTCGTTGTCGAATATTTAAAGGTGCTTCGTCCAATATTTCTTCTAAATGGTCTTCTAAAAAACGTAAATATCCTTGTCCAGTAAGGCGCGCATCTAATACGAAAGGACCGATTAATTGATAATTTAGAATACCGCACCAAACGTTAATGCTAAATCGATGTTGGAAATTGTGTTCTATCGTAGCATGGCGATTTTCGTCCGACCATCGGTGATTATTGTGGCAATTGTTAATTCCATCTCGCGTAAATTGAGTTTCATCCGACCACAAAATGTCTTTACACAATCTTCTGTTTTCCCGAATCCAATGACAAAATTGTAGCCTTAAAGGATAATCGCCTCCGTGGAGATTTTGTACTTTTTGCAAATGATAAGCGTTCAAACCTTGTTGCTTAAGTGTTTTCCAAGCCATTGTTTGTGGTGTTTCAAATTGGATTGCGATGCGCCTTGTACTTATCTCTGGATTTTCGTCTACCACATCCAGAATATCTTCTTCAAGTCCAACAGCGATTCCGTGTTCTCTTTCAGAAACAATACTTGCACTTGAAATGTCCCAGTTTCGCCGGCATGTGTAAAACAGTTTGAAATACTCGCTTGTTAGGAACTCTTCGATTCGGAAAACGACGTCGATACTCCTCCACTGCACGAACATTAGTACCATTACAGAACCCATAAACAAATATCATATCGGCATATTCTTTATGACTAAATTTGTGGGGCATTTTACAACTTCATAAAACTAATGTTGAACAACTGTCACTTTAACAACTAACTGTCAGTTTTCATTTCAGTTGCCTACTTTACCTAATTACACATAAGTTCTGGTTGCGTAATCCAGAAAGTCAACTCTTAAAATAAATACCCTGTTAGGAATTTTGTAAATATTGGCGATAGTGAGAACGTTCTTGGTGAGAATTTATTAGCCGCCAAATTTAAAGTTACTAAAAGGGCAATAATTATTTTAAAAGTTTCCTTTCTGGATTTCGCTCTCAGAATACGTGCATAAGGTCAATACATCAACGTACTTCGTAATAGACAAAAAATTGATGAGATTTGACATTTTAAGAAAAAGTCAATTATCCCTGAAACAAATGAAAATCGGACTTAAACATATGAGTTTATTTTACTTATTTTGGCTTCCTCGACATATCTTTAAAATATTGCCACTTCCTCGAATCACCTGTACATATACATATATATATATATATATATATATATATATATATATATATATATATATATATATATATATATATTGAGATGTTTAGAAAGAGGTAATAGAAGTATCGGACAGCTTACATAACATTTGGGTAATAAAAAGGGGTGATTTCTAGCTCGATACAAGTGCGAGACACTATTTTATATAAATCTGGTTCACGATGTGTTTAAAATAAATTTATTTGATATAAATTAATCTGAATATCATTTGCTTAGTTTGGTTTCATCATAAAAAGCAATTTGCTGCTAACAAAATTGTCAAGAATGTTAAATATCATCATTTTCGTAAAGTCATTTTAGTATTGCAATTATTGCAATAAAAATCAATTTTTCAAAGGTAATTTGGCAAGTGGACATTTTACAGGTGTTTAAACATGGACTATATAGTTAGGATTATGTTAGGGATAGTGTATGTTTAGTTTTTAAATGCAGGAAATACAAAAATTTAGTAAAAGGGTTATAATATGGACAGTATAGACATTTTTCGCACATATTTTTGGTAGCGAATTAGTGACAAAAATTATAATACAAGATTCACAATAAGAAAAACATTTAGAACATTATGGCATACAGACATTTATAGTGCCGTACATTTTATAGTGAAAAATTTCAAAAAGAGTGTTAGACGATGAGACTTTTTCAATGCAAGACTATATAACATTATGCATTGCAAATAATTAGTGAGAACAGTAAAGACAAGTAGTACAAACCTTAAACATAACATTTTAAGTGTTAAAAACATTTTTAAATATGAATTAATTTCATTTTAGATTTAAGTTTGGTTACGTTGTAAATTTTAGGTTTTTACATAATTTTATACTTTTCCACTTTATTAAGGTAGATTTTGCTCTTAAAGCAAATAATAGATGTTCTTTCTCAATATGACAATGTTTTTATAAGGATACAGCGCTTTCTCCGCAAAATTATGTTAATCTGAGGTGAATTTAGCTAATATTACAAAAGCTTAAAATTTTCTTTAAATTAAATGTTTCGAACATAAAAGATATGTATTCTTGTGTAAAATGTCCTCAGAATTCCATTTTGCAAGTAATTTTAGTATAGATTGTAAGGTAAATAGTTATAAGCTTATTTTAATTAGAGTAGGTTACTTCGTTTATTAGTGTTAGGAATTATAGCTTGTTAGGTGTCCTTTTATTCAAAATTTTACGTAGTTTTCATTTCCGTTTTAATTTTCAATTCCGATTATGCATAAGAAAGTTACGGCCAAAATTCCATTTATGTACAATTTGTAATTTTGATCCTCCAATCATATCCATAGTTACTTTTGCAATATGGCTGTAAAAAATGAAATTTTTTGTAACAACCAGAAACATATAAAAGCAAGCGCTCAGGAAATCACTCTCTCTAGAATTGTTCAAAAGTGTAAAAGGTTAAAACAGTGTTGTAAAATTTGTGAGTACATAACCTAATTTATTATCGTCAAGAAGTTTTACGTTACGAATAATTTTCGAGAGCACTTGTTTTTATATCGTTGGTCAGAAATAAATAGTTCGGTCTCCGAAACCTGTCGTTTAATAAAAAATAATTCTGTTCGATTAATTGATGTTACGATTTTGTGAAGATTTGTTTTCGTGTTTTCCAATTTAAATTAATTCTTGTTTACCAAATTAAATTCCATTTTTATTTGGTCAAAGTTTGTTTTATTTCTTCGGACAATTCCTTTTAAATAAAAATTATTATCGGTAGCTAAAATAAAAGTGTTGTCAACAAAAACCTTGGATACTTAAACATATATTTTAAACGATATCACTCATTGAGCTATAAAATCATCAAAATAAAAAGTTACCGTAATAAATAAGTGGTTGGAGTTTGCCGTTTTTGGGGAAAACATCTTTAAGCCTGGAAGTTGGTGTCTTCGACAACCGAGAACCGAGATAGCTGTTGGGTATTGGTAACAACAGTAACCGAGTGAACATTGCCTGCATCCAGCTGAAGTATCCGAAGACATCATTCTATCAACAGGAAGGACTGTATATGTGAGTCACAAAATTTAACAACCCTGCTTATTGTGAATATTCATTGTTATTTTCCTGCAATTT
Source organism: Vesta saturnalis (assembly GCA_036346205.1). Taxonomy (NCBI): domain Eukaryota; kingdom Metazoa; phylum Arthropoda; class Insecta; order Coleoptera; family Lampyridae; genus Vesta; species Vesta saturnalis. The sequence goes on from JARFJB010001974.1 coordinate 344,213, forward strand.
ATATTTATTACATATATGTTTTTAGTTAAGAATTTTAAATATTTACTTGTGTAAACACCTGTAAACATATTAATTTCTTTTCTTTTCTAAATTTTATTTTGGTTCTAAACATTAAATTTTCTAAATTTAATCATCTGACATCTTTGACAGTTATTTATTTTCACTTAAGTTCATTAACGCATGCGTTTGATAGCAAATTACATTCAGAACAATTTGTATACTTTAAATTCAATTACATATAGGATATTTCTTATACTCAAAAATTTTTATCTTCAACTAAATTCCCTGAACTCTATCCCCATATGAGAATCCCTGAGCTAGTCCGGTGCAATAAAATATAATAATAAATAAAGAGTAAAATAATTACTTCAATTATATTATTAACATTAAAATTTAAATTTACCTCAAAATAAACTTTAATATAATTATTATTTCCAAACTAAATAATTTTATTTCCCCTCGTTATTTTGTGTAAGTCGCCATTTAAAATATTAAACTCATATAAGACATCCCAATTTATATATATATATATATATATATATATATATATATATATATATATATATATATATATATATACTTTATCACAAGTGGATTACCATTTTCGCAAATCTTCCTTAATAATGTAGAACTAGAAAAGATTTGATTTTTCTTGCGAAGTGTTAATTGTAACCATTTTAGTTGCTTGATATCGCCATAAGTGCTTTATTAACCTCAATGTACTAACCTTTTGGTTTTTTCAGCATATTACCTATAATGTACAGGTCGTAAATGTTCATACAGTCTTTTACAGTATTTATGTGCATATTAATAATTAATTAATAATATTTAACTGCTTTAATTGATAACTTTACTGTTATTTTACGTTTTCATAAGCTTTTGCTATTTGTATTAAATTTACTGCTTAAGGCAAGTACAAACACACACCATTATATATATATATATATATATATATATATATATATATATATATATATATATATATATATATATATATATATATATATATATAATATATATACATATATATATATATATATATATATATATATATATATATACAAGTGGTCCTTTTGAAGTGTTACAAAGCGATATTGAAAATGGCTGAATGAAAATAAATGAAATATCTAGGGATTCAATGGGTCGTTGGGGACACTTTTGACAGAGTAAGTAATGTTTTAACCCTTTCCACTTTTTATGGGTTACTTTTAGATGTTAAATGGAAAGGTGTAGTATTCTTTACAGATTCGTAATCTCCAGAAAAACTACGTTATAATCAATGAATAATTTAATGCCAATGTCAATGTCACTACGCTAAATTCAACAAAATTAAAGAAAATCAACAGGAAAAAACTGATATTAGGTACATTATTTTATTATAATAGGTGTTCAAAATGACGACCATTTTGTTCTAAACATTTATCAACCCTCTTTCGAAAAGAATTCACTCTGAATAACATATCTGGGTGACTTCACGAACTGCACGCGTAATCCTTTCTTTCATGTCTTCGGCTGTAGTTGGAGCAGTCACCATGACTTTTTCTTTGACGAAACCCCACAAGAAAAAATGAAGAGGGGTTAAGTCTGCCGATCTTGCAGGCCAGTGGCGGCTGGTGAATCATCGCTGCAGTGCCACATAGCTTCAAGCGTGCGTGCGTGCGTGCGTGCGTGCGTGCGTGCGTGCGTGCGTGCGTGCGTGCGTGCGTGCGTGCGTGCGTGCGTGCGTGCGTGCGTGCGTGCGTGCGTGCGTGCGTGCGTGCGTGCGTGCGTGCGTGCGTGCGTGCGTGCGTGTCGTGCGCGCGTGCGCGCGTGCGCGCGTGCGTGCGTGCGTTCGTGCGTGCGTGAGTGCGTTATTGTGTGAGTGCGTGAGTGCGTGCGTGCGTGCGTGTGTGCGAGCGTGCGCGCGTGCGCGCGTGCGTGCGTGCGTGCGTGCGTGCGTGCGTGCGTGTTGGTGTGTGCGTGTGTGCGTGTGTGCGTGTGTGCGTGTGTGCGTGTGTGTGTCGTGTGTCGTGTATCGTGTGTCGTGTATCGTGTGTCGTGTGTCGTGTGTCGTGTGTCGTGTGTCGTGTGTGTGTGTGTGTGTGTGTGTGTGTGTGTGTGTGTGTGTGTGTGTGTGTGGTGTGTGTTGTGTGTGTGTGTGTGCGTGTGCGCGTGTGCGCGTGTGCGTGTGTGCGTGTGTGTGTGTGTGTGCGTGTGTGCGTGTGTGCGTGTGCTTGTGTGCGTGTGTGCGTGTGTGCGTGTGTGCGTGTGTGCGTGTGTGCGTGTGTGCGTGTGTGCGTGTGTGCGTGTGTGCGTGTGCGTGCGTGCGTGCGTGCGTGCGTGCGTGCGTGCGTGCGTGCGTGCGTGCGTGCGTGCGTGTGTGTGCGTGCGCGCGTGCGCGTGCGGCTGCGTGCTGCGTTGTGCGTGCGTAGTGCGTATGTGTGAGTGCGTGAGTGCGTGCGTGCGTGCGTGTGTGACGCGTGCGCGCGTGCGCGCGTGCGGCGTGCGTGCGTGCGTGCGTGCGTGTGCGTGTGTGCGTGTGTGCGTGTGTGCGTGTCGTGTGTGTCGTGTGTGCGTGTGTCGTGTTGTGGTGTGTCGTGTGTCGTGTGTCGTGTGTCGTGTGTCGTGTGTGTCGTGTGTGTCGTGTGTGTGTGTGTGTTGTGTCGTGTGTTGTCGTGTGTGTGTGTGGTGTGTGTGTGTGTGTGTGGTGTGGTGTGCTGTGTGTGTTGTCGTGTGTGTGTTTGTGTGCGTGTGTGCGTGTGCGCGTGTGCGCGTGTGTGCGTGTGTGCGTGTGGTGTGTGTGTGTGCGTGTGCGCGTGTGCGTGTGTGCGTGTGCGCGTGTGTGCGTGTGTGCGTGTGTCGCGTGTGCGCGTGTGCGCGTGTGCGCGTGTGCGCGTGTGCGCGTGTGGCGTGTCGCGTGTGCCGTGTGCGCTGTTTCGTCGTGTGCGCGTGTGCGCGTGTGCGTGTGTCGTGTGTCGCGTGTGCACGTGTGCTGTGTGTCGTTGTGTGTCGTGTGTCGGTGTGTCGGTGTGTCGTGTGTCGTGTGTGTCGTGTGTTCTGTGTTGTTGTGTGTGTGTGTTTTATGTATTATGTGTGTGTGTGTGTGTCTTTTATTTGTGTCGTGTATTGTGTCGTGTGTGTCGTGTTGTGTGTGTGTGTGTGTGTGTGTGTCGTGTTTGTGTCGTGTGTGTCGTGTTATGTGTGTCGTGTGTCGTGTCGTGTTTGTCGTGTGTCATGTGTTGTCGTGTGTCGTGTGTCCGTGTGTCGTGTGTCGTGTCGTGTTCCATGTGTCGTGTGTCTGTGTGTGTCTGTGTCTGTGTGTCTGTGTGTCCGTGTGTCTGTGTGTCGCGTGTGTCCGTGTGCCGTGTGCGCGTGTGTCGCGTGTGGTCGTGTCGTGTGCCGTGTGTCCGTGTGCGTTGTGTCCGTGTGCGTGTGTCCGTGTGTCCGTGTGTCCGTGTGTCCGTGTGTCGTGTGTCGTGTGTTCTGTCTGTTCGTGTGTCTGTGTGTGTCTAGTTGTGTCTGTGTCGTGTGTCGATGTCATGTGTCGTGTGTCTGTGTGTTTGTCGTGTGTGTCTGTGTGTGTCTGTGTCATGTGTCGTGTGTCGTGTGTTGTGTTTGTATTGTCGTGTGTCGTGTGTATGTCTGTGTGTGTCGTGTGTGTCGTGTGTGTGTCTGTGTCTGTGTGTCTGTATTGTGTATTATGTGTGTCGTGTTGTGTCGTGTGTGTCGTGATTCATGTGTGTGTGTGTGTCTTTGTCTGTGTGTCGTGTGTGTCTGTGTGTCGTGTGTCTGTGTCCGTGTGTCCGTGTCCGTGTGTCCGTGTGTCCGTGTGTCCGTGTGTCCTGTGTGTCCGTGTGTCGTGTGTCCGTGTGTTTTCCTGTGTGTCCGTGTGTACGTGTGTCCGTGTGTCCGTGTGTCCTGTGTGTGTCCAGTGTGTCCGTGTGTCTGTGTGTCCGTGTGTCCTGTGTCCGTGTGTCCGTGTGTCCGTGTGTTGTGTCCGTGTCCGTGTGTCCATTGTGTGTGTCCGTGTGTGTCCTTTGTGTGTCCGTGTGTTGTCCGTGTGTCCGTGTGTCCGTGTAGTGTCCGTGTGTCGTGTGTCACTGTATGTCCAGTGTTGTCCTGTGTCCGTGTGTTCGTGTGTCCTGTGTTGTCCGTGTTCCGTGTCCGTGTATGTGTCGTGTAGTTCGTGTGTCTGTGTCGTGTGTCGTGTGTCGTTCGTGTGTCCGTGTGTCTTAAATATGTGTCCGTGTGTCATGTTTTATATGTGTCGTGTGTCGTTGTGTCGTTATGTCTTGTCTGTTGTGTCTTTGTGTGTCGTGTGTGTGTCGTCGTGTGTCGTTGTGTTGTGTGTGTCGTGTGTCTGTGTGTGTCTGTGTGTCCTGTGTCGTGTCTGTGTGTGTCTTGTGTCGTTTGTGTGTCGTGTGTCGTGTATCTTGTGTTGTGTGTCCGTGTGTTCGTGTGTCGTGTGTTGTGTTCCGTGTGTCGTGTGTGTTGTCGTGTGTCCTGTGTGTCGTGTGTGTGTCTTTGTGTCTGTGTGTCGTGTGTCGTGTGTGTGTCGTTATTTTATATGTCGTGTATGTGTGTTGTGTGTCGTGTGTCATGTGTGTCGTGTGTCCGTGTGTCCTGTGTTGTCGTGTGTGTCTGTGTGTCTGTGTGTGTCGTGTTGTGTCCGTGTGTTCTGTGTGTCGTGTTGTGTGTGTATGTGTGTCGTGTTTGTGTCGTGTCATTTTGTGTCGTTATTATTGTCTGTTGATTTGTCGTGTTGTCTGTGATGTCGTGTGTCGTTATTTGTCTTGTGTGTGTATATTATGTTGTTGTGTGTGTGTGTCGTGTGTGTCTGTGTTTGTTGTGTCTGTGTGTTGTGTTCATTGTGTCTGTGTGTCTGTGTGTCATGTGTATTGTCTGTGTGTCTGTATTGTTGTCGTGTGTGTCTGTGTGTCTGTGTGTCGTTGTATTGTCTGTGTGTTGTGTGTCTGTGTATTGTGTCTGTGTGTGTCGTGTGTTATGTGTCTTATTATTGTCTGTGTGTTTGTGTGTGTCTTGTTGTCTGTGATGTGTCTGTGTGTGTCTTGTGTCGTGTCGTGTGTTCTGTCGTGTTGTGTCGTGTGTGTGTCTGTGTGTGCTGTGTTGTGTTGTGTGTGTGTGTTGTTATTGTGTCGTGTGTGTGTGTCGTGTGTGTGTGTGTGTGTGTTGTTGTGTGTCGTGTTGTGTGTCGTGTGTGTCTGTGTGTGTCTGTGTTGTGTCTGTGTGTCTGTGTGTGTCTGTGTTGTGTCTTGTTGTCTGTGTCTGTGTGTCTGTGTGTCTGTGTGTGCTGTGTTGTTTTGTCGTGTGTGTCTGTGTGTGTCTGTGTGTGTTGTGTATTATTGTGTCTGTGTATGTGTCTGTGTGTCTATGTGTGTCTGTGTGTGTCTGTGTGTGTTTTGTGTCTGTTGTTGTGTCGTGTGTGTCTGTGTGTGTTGTGTCGTGTTGTTGTGTGTCTGTGTGTCTGTGTGTTCTGTGTGTGTCTGTGTGTCTGTGTTGTATGTGTCTGTGTGTATCTTTGTGTGTGTGTGTCTGTGTCTGTGTGTGTCGTGTTGTGTGTGTGTGTCGTGTGTGTCTGTGTGTGTCTAGTGTCTGTGTGTGTCTGTGTGTGTGTTGTGTCTGTGTGTGTGTGTCGTGTGTGTCTGTGTTGTGTCTTGTGTAGTCTGTGTGTGTCTGTGTGTAATTGTGTCTGTGTGTGTCTGTGGTCTGTGTCTGTCGTGTGTGTCTGTGTGTGTCTGTGTGTCAAGTCTGTGTGTGTCTGTGTGTACTGTCTGTGTGTCGTGTGATCTGTGTCTGTGTGTGTTGTGTGTGTGTGTGTCTGTGTGTGTCTGTCGTGCTGTCTGTGTGTGTTCAGTCTGTGTGTCTGTGTGTAGTTGTGTGTCTGATGTTGTGTGTCGAATGTGTCTGTGTGTGTCTTTGTGTGTACTGTGTGTCGTGTGTGTCATGTGTGTGTCTGTGTTGTGTCGTGTGTCTGTGTCTGTGTGCTGTGTGTCTAGTGTGTGTTGTCGTTGTGTCTGTGTGTAGTCTGTGTGTGTCTGTGTGTTCTGTGTCTGTGTGTCTGTGTCTGTGTAGTGTCTGTGTGTCTGTGTGCTCTGTGTGATCTGTGTGATGTCATGCTGTGTCTGTAGTGTCTGTGGTCTGTGTAGTGTCTGTGTCCGTGTGTGTCTGTTATGTTGTGTTGTCTGTCTGTGTCTATGTGGTCTGTGGTGTCATGTGTGTGTCTGTGTGTGTCATGTGTGTACATGATCTGTGCTCTGTCGTTGTCGACTGTGTGTCTGCTGTTCTGAATGCAGTCTGTGTCGTCTGTGGTCTGTGGTGTCTGTGTGGTCTGTGCGTCTGTGTCGTTGTGGTCTATGTGTCGTGTTGGTCTGTGCGTAGGTCAGTCGTGTCGTGCGTGTGTCTGTCTGTCTGTGTGTCATGTGTAGTGTCTGTGTGTGTCTGTGAGTAGTATAGCTATAAGTCTGATTGTACTGATTTGTCACCTAGATTGTGTGAAAATAGTCACCGATGTTACTAGATGTTCAGTGTCGGTCATTGCTGTTCAAGTGTGTAGTGCTAGTCAAGGCTGTTGGTAACCTGTTCGTCAGGCCACGTGTGTAGGTGTGTAAGCCTCTTCAAGTGTCAAAGTACGTGTCCTGTGTTCAGTAACTGAGTGTTACTAGAAATAGTTACTGATTGTTGATTCGTCGATCAATTGTTATCACAATTGCGATTCTGATGTCATGTGCTCGTTCAAAGTCTATGCTGTTTCAAGGACCCAAACATGTAGACGTTCTGTGGTCGTTTTAAAACAGTACTGTTGTCCTAGAAATAGGTCGTCTGTCAACGTAGTCTGTGTTCAACGTTTCATCGAGAGAACAAAGCGATCTATTGTTCGTGCAGATTCATCTCAATGTCTGAGAAATCAAGAACAGGGCCCATTGTTCAAAGTCTATGCTTACAATTTTCAGGTCACATGAAAGAACAAAGACATTCCATTGTTCAGGTCGAGTTATAAAAATAGATTGTTATCTCAATTCTAGGAAATCAAGAACAAAGACGATACATTGTCAACGGTTCAAAGTCTATGCTTACAATTTCAATGTAAAGAACAAAGGCGATTTATTGTTCCGTTATAATTTCTAAAAATAGATTGTTATCTAAACACACTTCGATTCTGAAATCAAGAACAAAGGGCCCATTGCCAACGCTTCAAAGTCTATGCTTACAATTTTCAAGGTAAAAACAAAGACATTCCATTGTTCAGGTTGAGTTATAAAAATAGATTGTTATCTCAATTCTAGGAAATCAAGAACAAAGACGATGCATTGTCGACGGTTCAAAGTCTATGCTTATAATTTTCAAGGTAAATTAACAAAGACGATTCATTGTTCTGGTTGATTTATAAAAATAGATTGTTATCTACACTTCGATTCTGAGAAATCAACTTTCAAGAACAAAGGCGATCCATTGTCAATGATTTAAAGTTTATGCTTATAAGGTCACACCTCTGAGAAATGAACAAAGACGATCCATTGTTCAGTTATTCTAGAAATAGATTGTTATCTCAATTCTAGGAAAGCAAGAGCAAAGACGATGCATTGTCAACGCTTCAAAGTCTATGTTTACAAGGCCACATGAGAGAACAAAGACGATTCATTGTTTTGGCTGAGTCATAGCTTCTGAAATTCTAGGAAATCAAGAATAAAGGGGGCCCATTGTTCAAAGTCTATGCTTACAATTTGCAAGGTAAAAGAACAAAGACGATTCATTGTTGAGTCGTAGCTTCTAAAATTCCAAGAACAAAGACGATGCATTGTTCAGACTGATTAGGTCATCTAACAAGTAAAACGTTTTTTATAAGACTTTATTAACCACAATATACAGATAAAAAGTCGATTTAAGTATTATGGGATATAGTCACTGTTGTAATACCTTTGCTGGATCATATCTATTTATTATTTGTTTTTCACATTCATTTTCCTTCAACTGATTTTCGCTTAATGTGGACCACAACACATCATCTTTCCTAATAGGTCATCGCTTCATTATATTGTATACTAGCCATACATTCAGCTTCCCTTAAAAGTCTTCATATCAGGATCCTTTTACTTTGAGACATTGTTAGAGACTTATTACAAACCTACGCAAGCCCTGAGCTGCATGCTTCAAGGTAAGCAATGTCACGCCTCCCCAGTGCCCTGAAGTGGTTCCCCAAAAAAAGGGGGTCCGTTTTCCAAAACAGATGGCTGTTTCTCAACACAGGTAACCGTTTACCCCCAAGGTCAAATCTCTTATAATAGAACAAAAGCGTTCTGATTCCTAAAAATAGGTTGTTATCCAGCTACCACCCCACCTCAATTCTAGGAAATGAAGAACAAAGGGGGTCCATTGTTCAAAGTCTATGCAAGTGATTCATTGTTCTGGTTGAGTTATAAAAATAGATTGTTATCTAAATACCCTTCGATTCTAAGAAATCAAGAACAAAGGCGACCCATTATTTTAGCCAACGCTTCAAAGTCTATGTTTATAATTTTCAAGGTCACATGAGAGAACAAAGACGATCCATTATTCCGTTATTCTAAAAAATAGATTGTTATCTAAATACATCTCAATTCTGGGAAATCAAGAAACCCTTCAAGGTCTATGCTTATAAGGCCACACCTCTGATAACAAAGGCGATTCATTGTTTTGGCTGAGTCGTAGCTTCTGAAATTCTGAGAACACAGATGATTCATTGCTCAGACTGATTAGGTCATCTAACAAGTAAAATATTTTTTATAAAACTTATAATTTATTAACCACAATATTCATCTACATATACAGATAAAAGATTGATTTAAGTAAATATACATATTATGGCAAATTTGATGTACTTAACATTTTGTAACACCTTTACTGGATCATATCTATTTATTATTTGTTTTTCACATTCAATTTCCTTCAACTGATTCTCGTTTAATGTGGTCCACAAGACATCATCATCTTTCTTTATAGGTCATCGCTTCATTATAATGTTTACTAGCCATACATTCAGCTTTCCTTAAAGCCTTCATATCAGGATCCTTTTCTTTGAGACATTGTTCGAGACTTATTACAAACCTACAAACCCTGAGGTGTTGTCTTGCATGCTTCACGGGATGTTTACTATGGTAACCCCCCAGTGCCCTCAAGTGCTCTAAACAGGTGGCCATTTAAACAGGTAGCCGTTTCCTAAAACCCGTTTCCCAAAACAGGGTCCGTTTTCCAAAACAGATGGCTGTTTCCAACACAGGTTGTTTCCCCATTGCAAGGTCATATCTCTTAAAAAGAACAAAAGCGATTCATTGTTCTGTCATGATTCCTAAAAATAGATTGTTTCCAGCTACCACCCCACCTCAATTCTAAAATCAAGAACGGGGTCCAGCGACGGCCAAAGTCTATGCCTACAATTTTCAAAGTCACACGAGAGAACAAAAGCGATTCATTGTTCTGGTCGAGTTACAAAAATAGATTGTTATCTACCACTTCTATTCTAAGAAATCAATTTTCAAACAAAGGTGATCCATTATTCTAGCCAACGCTTCAAAGTCTATGCTTACAATTTCAAGGTCACCTTGAGAAAAGAACAAAGGCGATCCATTGTTCCGTCATAATTTTAAAGATAGATTATTATCCAGCTAACCTCAATTCTAGGAAATCAAGAACAAAGGCGATCCATTGTTCAAGCCTGCTTCAAGGATATATAAGTCACAGTGAGATCAGTCGGTTTAAGTTGTTAAACATGGAATTAGTAGGGTTAAACCAAAGCACCTATTGCAAACTCTATAAAAATGCATGTGACCTAGAGATATCGAAAAATATAAAGTTATTAATGTCACAGTAATCAATACGAAGTATGGTGAACGTATAGTGTTAGAAACAAGGAGTTTAAATGTGTTTTACCTCAGCGCTTTTAGTATTTCAAAGAAGAAGAAAATCGAATTGAGAATTTAAAACGATGCTAAACACAAAGGATGTATTCATGAGTAGTCTGGGTGCAGTCGGAAAAACGATAAACATAACATTTAGTCCCAACCATATGTAAACATGCTCATTTCGAAATTAGTGTTTAGTTGTAGTGAAGTTGTGGAAAAGTCATGCAAGCAGCAATAAAATCACTCCTGGAACGATGTTTACTGCCGGATACTTTACCGCTGTAATAACAAATGATGATTAAAAATAAATACTGTTGTTAATATGGTGTTTTTTAAGACACAGATATCACCAGCCACCATTTGTCAAGGTCACGCCATATTACATTCAGAGAAATAATTTTCATGGTCCCAATCCTATCCGATTTTATCCATATTTTAACCCCAAGCAACTGGTGCATCTTATAGGGATGAATAATTTTAAACCTAAAGTGCTGTGAAACAATTAGATATTAGTCAAAGTTATAGATGTCTGACACTTGCATTAAAGGAAACTTATGCGTTGTTTCGGTTTAACTACAATGCGTTCTTTTGCATTTAAAATGATGTATATGTTTGGGTACTCATAAGTAGTTACGGGGTCACGCTACAGAGACGATTGTAATAGTTGATGTACAGGGATTCAAAACGGTAAAACATGTATTTACACCCAAAGAGCAAAATATACAATGGAAATCAAGCTGCCATTTTGTGTTCAAACCACCATTTTTGGCACCTCTTAGATGTAGAATTTCAACGACAAGCCTCTGGTTAATCAATAATCATCACTGATCAAATGGGGATCTGGATATACCTCTACACATCTCTTTCCACATATACTTCGTGAACTAATATCGGTAACAGATGATGTTACGTTAAAGGGCGAGAAAAAGCCGATTACATTCGAAAAATATTGAGACAGTCAGTTATAGAAATTGAAGAGCAACCATCTTTACCCAAAATGAAAACAACTTGTTTCTTTCATACACAAACCACCTGTAATTGTGCTTTGACGAATGTACACTTTTTATACAACAACTATGTAAGACAATATCAGTAAAAGGAGTGTGCTGATAGGGGTTATAATATTTTCAATAAAATGCTATTATTTTAAGTGTATTATTTTATGTAAAGCCCTCTGATGCAAACTATTTCTATGGTCCACCCTATCCATCTAGGTCAACAATTTTAGCATTCCTTGGAGGTTAAATTCTAACAATAGAATCAGTTCATGGAAACAAGATGGTTGTTGTCTATGCTAAACGAGGTTGCTGTATATGCTTACAGTATCTGGTGGTTGGAGAATTTCAAGGTCTTCAAGAAATTTTCAAGACCATATGTCCTACAGGCCGATCTTACCCGACATCATCCGATCGAAAATGTAGTCGAAACCTGCAGGACCAATTCTAAACGATCATGGAAACAAGAAGAATGATGGGGTCTATGCTAATAAAGGTTCTTGACTAAATTATAAAAAAGCGTGGGCTCATACTATGGTCCTAACCCCAGGGAATTTCCCAAAACAGATAACCGTTTCCCAAAACAGGGGGCCGTCACTCAACACAGGTTTTCCTCAGAGCCAAATAGATTTCATAGCTGATAAATTGAACTAAGTCAGATCCAATCTTAGAAATCTAAACATGGAATATGGTCGTGAGGGTTAAAATCCCAATTCGTGGTAGGAAGGTTGCATCCAAGTACAATTCTTAGAAATCTGAAAGTCTAGTTTTATATCATAGAAAAAGCTAATCACCTACTTTGGGGTTTATGGACCAAGGTGGTAGTTTCTATAAATCACCTACTTTTAGGCGGGTAGCTTTTCCAATAGGCTTATCATCTAGGGTGCAATTCTGACCCCGAGAAAATGATGAATTCTGGTCGCTTTTGAGAAGAAGAAGAATGACTATGTTTGAAAAAGCTACAATAAAAGTATGTTGGCAACCATGATTGTTAGGGTTTAAAAGTCATTTGTGTGTGCACAGTAACTCTTGATTAGCAGCAATGACGAAAGTAGTAGTACGTAAGGTGAAAGTACAGAAAAAGCAGTAAGTGTGGAGGAGCGAAAGAAGAGGTTGGAGACGTTAATAAAGCAAGTAAAAGAAATAAAATCGATTTGGAGTGTTATATAGTGAAAACAAAATGATGAAGCTGCGTATTAGCAATAGTAAAAATAGTGTAGTAAAACATGAAATTTTGGGAAGGATGAGTTTAAATACATATTTTAAAGAAGAAGAAAATTTAAAACGCTGCTAAGGGTGTATTGTTATAAGTATCTCACAATTGTATTAGGTTTAAGTAACTGTATCATTAAAAAATAAAGACTTTAAAAGTTAAAGAGACGGTTTTCGGTATTCTCTTCTCCCATAATGGTTCCTTATTGGCTCTGCATATCTAGGCGCGGTTCGATATCGACCTTTATAGAAATCTCCCATAAGGAAATGGAACCCCTGCCGTACGTTGGGCTTTAAAGATGTGAAATTGGCCTATATACGAAGATTTATTGGAAAAGATCAATGACAGTAAAATGATCCCTAAATAAAAAGCAATTTACTGGTTTTAATGCAGATCGGTATTGTTTTTAGTCATTAAATGGCATTTATTTATTTAATAAATGGTGTGTTTAGATAACAATCTATTTTTAGAAATTATAACGGAACAATAAATCGCCTTTGTTCTTTTACCTTGAAAATTGTAAGCATAGACTTTGAACCGTTGACAATGTATCGTCTTTGTTCTTGATTTCCTAGAATTGAGTTAACAACCTATTTTTATAACTCGACCTGAACAATGGAATGTCTTTGTTCTTTCATGTGACCCTGAAAATTGTAAGAAACTTTGAACAATGGGCATTTGTTCTTGATTTCTCAGAATTGAGATGTGGAATCTATTTTCGACCTGAACAATAGATCGTCTTTGTTCTCTGTATGGAAACGGTTGAAACAGCTATCTGTTTTGAAACGGATGTTTTGAAACGTTACCTGTTTATAGAAACGGCTACCTGTTTTGAAACTGTTTTGAAACGTCTACCTGTTTTGGGGGCGTGGCCTTGAAACATGCATAGACGTGCTTGAGACCGAGGGCAATGACCTTCAGGAATAGATGCATATAATGTGTGGGATAACCTAAAATTGATGTGGACAATCAACAATCTAGTAACTTTTCTAGTGACTTTTCTAGTTACTGAACCTGAAGGACTCGTACAAGCATGACCTTGAAGAGGCGGGGTTACACACCTACCACGTGGCCTTGAAGAATCAGGGTTACCATCACGTGGCCTTGACTTAGCATGGTTGCTACCCCTTGAAATAGACAATGTTACCGACCTTGAAATCTAGTAACCTTTCTGGTGACTTTTTCCAAATCTGGTGACAAATATAGTGAGAAAAGTGGGTCAGGATCTGTATAGCTATACTACTTGTGTCTGTGTCTGTGTCTGTGTCTGTGTCTGTGTCTGTGTCTGTGTCTGTGTCTGTGTATATGTCTGTGTCTGTGTCTGTGTCTGTGTCTGTGTCTGTGTCTGTGTCTGTGTCTGTGTCTGTGTCTGTGTCTGTGTCTGTGTCTGTGTCTGTGTCTGTGTCTGTGTCTGTGTCTGTGTCTGTGTCTGTGTCTGTGTCTGTTTCTGTGTCTGTGTCTGTGTCATGTCTGTGTCTGTGTCGTTTCTGTGTCTGTGTCTGTGTTTGTGTCTGTGTCTGTGTATGTGTCTGTGTCTGTGTCTGTGTCTGTGTCTGTGTCTGTGTCTGTGTCTGTGTCTGTGTCTGTGTCTGTGTCTGTGTCTGTGTCTGTGTCTGTGTCTGTGTCTATGTCTATGTCTGTGTCTGTGTCTGTGTCTGTGTCTGTGTCCGTGTCCGTGTCCGTGTCTGTGTCTGTGTCTGTGTCTGTGTCTGTGTCTGTGTCTGTGACTGTGTTTGTCTGTGTCTGTGTCTGTGTCTGCGTCTGCCTCTGCGTCTGTGTCTGTTCTGTGTCTGTCTCTGTGGCTGTGTCAGTGTCTGTGTGTGTCTGTGTCTGGTTCTGTGTCTGTGTCTGTGTCCGTGTCCGTGTCCGTGTCCGTGTCCGTGCCGTGTCCGTGTCCGTGTCCGTGACCGTGTCCGTTCGTGTCCGTGTCCGTGTCCGTGTCCGTGTCCGTGTCCGTGTCCGTGTCAGTGTCCGTGTCCGTGTCCGTGTCCGTGTCCGTGTCCGTGTGCGTGTCCGTGTCGTGTCCGTGTCCGTGTTGTCCGTCTCCGTGTGTGTCCGTGTCCGTGTCCTGTCCGTGTCCGTGTCCGTGTCCGTGTCCGTGTCGTGTCCGTGTCCGTGTCCGTGTCCGTGTCCGTCTCCGTGTCCGTGTCCGTGTCTGTCTGCGTCTATGTGGTTGTGTGTGTGTGTGTGTGTGTGTGTGTGTGTGTCTGTGTCTGTGTCTGTGTCTGTGTCTGTCTGTCCGTCTGTGTCTGTGTCTGAGTCTGTGTCTGCGTCTGTGTCTGTGTCTGTGTCTTGTGTCTGTGTCTGTGTCTGTGTCCGTGTCCGTGTCCGTGACCGTGTCCGTGTCCGTGTCCGTGTCCGTATCCGCGCCGGTGTCTGTCTGTGTCTTTGTGTTTGAGTGTGTGTGTGTGTGTGTGTGTGTGTGTGTGTGTGTGTGTGTGTTGTGTGTGTGTGTGTGTGTGTGTGTGTGTGAGTGTATGTGGATGTGTGCATGTGTGTGTGTGTCAGTGTGTGTGCGTGAGTGTGTGTGTGAATGTGTGTGTGTGTGTGTGTGTGTGTGTGTGTGTGTATAGGTGTGTGTGTGTGTGTATATGTGTGAGTGTGTGTGGATGTGTATGTGTGTGTGTGTGTGTGTGTGTGTCCGTGTCCGTGTCCGTGTCCGTGTCCGTGTCCGTGTCCGTGTCCGTGTCCGTGGTCGTGTCCGTGTCCGTGTCAGTGTCCGTGTCCGTGTCCGTGTCCGTGTCCGTGTCCGTGTCCGTGTCCGTGTCCGTGTCCGTGTCCGTGTCCGTGTCCGTGCCCGAGTCCGTGTCAGTGTTCGTGTCCGTGTCCGTGTCCGTGTTCGTGTCCGTGTCCGTGTCCGTGTCTGTCTGTGTCTATGTGGTTGTGTGTGTGTGTGTGTGTGTGTGTGTGTGTCTGTGTCTGTGTCTGTGTCTGTGTCTGTGTCTGTGTCTGTGTCTGCGTCTGTGTCTGAGTCTGTCTGTGTCTGCGTCTGTGTCTGTGTCTGTGTCTGTGTCTGTGTCTGTGTCTGTGTCTTGTCTGTGTCTGTGTCTGTGTTGTGTTGTGTCTTGTCTGTTTCTGTGCTGTGTCTGTGTTGTGTCTGTGTCTGTTTTGTGTCTGTGTCTGTTGTTGTGTCTGTGTCTGGTCTGTGTGTGTTTGTCTGTGTCTGTGTCTGTGTCTTGTCTTGTCTGTGCTGTGTCTGTGTTGTGTCTGTGTCTGTGTCTGTGTTCTGTGTCTGTGTCTGTGTCTGTGTCTGTGTCTGTGTTGTATCGTGTCGTGTCGTGTCTGTTGTGTCTGTGTTTGGTCTGTGTTGTGTTTTGTATCCCGTTGTGTCTGTTCGTTCGTGTCTTGTCTGGTTGTGTCTGTGTCTGTGTCTTGTCTGTGTTGTGTTCCCTTGTCTGTGTCTGTTGTTTTGTTCGTGTGTGTGTGTGTGTGTGTCGTGTCCGGGTCGTGTCTGTGTTTGTTCCTGTGTCCGTGTCGTGTCTGTGTCGTGTCCGTGTCCGTGTCCGTGTCCGTGTCGTGTCTGTGTGTCGTGTCCGTGTCCGTGTCCGTGTCTGTGTCCGTGTCCGTGTCGTGTCGTGTCGTGTCCGGTCCGTGTCAGTGTTCTGTGTCCGTGTCTGTGTCGTGTCGTGTTTGCCTGTGTCTGTCTGTGTCTTGCTGTCGTGTGTGTCTGTGTGTGTGTGTGTGTGTGTGTGTGTGTGTGTGTGT
>JARFJB010001974.1:370000-382500 GCA_036346205.1 Vesta saturnalis
TGAAAGTTGCAAAGATAACTATCCGTGTTTAATATACCAAAAGAAAAATTATCATTCTGGCAGCGGAAAATACCGAGATGGAAGACATTTAACTGAAAACGGTTTGGACTGTGAAAAGCATTTTCGAAGTGAGGACATTAATCGTTCAGTCAAAACAGATCTGTATGAAGTAAGAGAAGTAATTTAAGCAAAGCAAATTACGAGTGGGTTAGGTAGATAATGCATTTACTGCAAGCTTTCCATAAGATATAACTTGAGGTAGGGATGCGTAGTTACCTATTTATTGTCCATCATCAGCAATATGTAATGCCTATGTAATCAATACATATTTATAGGTAAATTCCGTTTCCTGAAACATGTGCTGTCTTAATATTGATATGATAATTTTAAAATCTCTTTATAAGGTTTATGTTCTTGTGATGTACATTGCGAGAATTTAATTTGTAAAACTATGTATTTTTACGTTGTAATGCAAATTAAACAATACTAACAATAAGCAGGAAGATAATCTAAGAAAATGACGTCATTCACAAAAGAAGAAAGAATCACGATTGCAAAATTTTGTTTATTACAATAAAAATTATTTCATCTTCCATTATATTATTTCAAACTAATGCTGATGTAGTAGCGACATTATTTTACGCGGAAATAAAATACCAAGACAAAACAAATAATGGCATGGAACGCATAGAGAATGTACTAAGGACGGCTCTGATCGACGGCAATGCTCCCTTCTCTCTCGCACACGATGATCGCCGCTCAGTTGCCGCTTTCAAGCGAGTAGTGGTTCTACTTCCTATCCTATATCGTGACCATAACTTAAGAACGAAAACACGTACGTACTTAACATTTTGTGTTTAAGCTTGTTTTTTATTTCTTATGGAGCTGACTAGACTAGATTCAGGGGTTGCGAGTAACTGCTTTCAATTTTTTCAAATATTTCTGAAACAGTTGTATATTTCAAAAACATAAAAATACCAATGTATAGATCTTAATCATATAGATTAATTATGTGTGGGCATATTGCTTAAAGAAAATTTAAGTTTTACATAGCTTTTCTTCATAAAGCTTCTTAATATAAAGCGAAATAGTTGCAAAATTAAATAAACATGATAGATTCTTTTTTAAACAGCAAACAGTAATGAGAAAAAAGTTTCAAATCGAACAATATCATCAAAATTAGACTGACTATTAGATAGTAGCTCGTTACAGCGACAATTTAATTCATCTGTCAAATACAATGCATTCCAGTACACGTTTTATCACTTTCACATCGGATATGCTGCTAGTATGTATGTTATTTGCTCTTGTCAATTACCAAGCAACAAAACTTTCATTCGTTTCAAAATGAGGGTTTGTGCGAATAAACACAAGCTCTCATGGTATTATCCCCGACAATCCAACCCAGAATTTAGCAACCAATAGAAACAATTCTATTTTCTTAATTTGAGCAAATTAGGATCTGATAATTGTACATTAATATTATTATTAAAACTATTTCATTTCTTTTAATTTATAGTTTGCAGGCTGAAAGGTCGCGTGTTGTTCCACTTCAGATGTTTTTCTATGACGTTAGACAAAATGGAAGTGATGGAAATTGGTCAGTAATTAGAGGGATCGGTCTTGTCGACAGTTTTGGAAACAGGCTGAACATTTGTTAACTTAAATTATGAAGGAAACTCCTTAGAAGGGGTAGCATAGAGCTTAGCTAAGACAGAGGAACATTCGTTTAATGATCGCCTGGATATCGTCTGGGACAGTCTCCTTTGAATGAAGCTTGTTGATGGTCTTACCTAGGTGCTAGTACCGAAAATGAATTGAATTAATAGCGTATGAAAAAGTGCCTCCTAGGGGTACTTTTTTAGAATAATTAAGAATCATTTAGATACGAGTTCGTGCAAATAAACCTAGAAAGAGGTTGTTTTGACTTATAGAGTTAGCCACTACAGATCAGCTAAACGATATGTTGAGGGGAAATGAAGATATTACAAAGTTTTTACTAATAGCTTTTGCTTAAGGCCAAAATTTACGATTACCCAAAAGCCATGTAGCTAATGATCACCTGAGTTTGGAAATCATTTGTGTGAGATCATACGATATAAAATGTTTGTACACTATGACCAACCAGATCAGCGAAAGTTGAAGTCAATTAAAGTTATTAAAATTGAAATCTCCCGCAAGATAGAAATAAAAAGAAGATATTCAACTTTCAAAATAAGGTAATCAAGGAAGTCTTGAACTGTCACAGCGAAACCTACGGATGCAACGCTAGAAATCTAAAAATTGAAGACCAGAATAATTGAAGCAACCGCCGTTCAATTTTTCATTCTTCAAAGAAGAAAATCTCTTGCAAACAATGTTCTCCTTGAGATAAACACACACACACACACTTCTCCTTTAGATCAACAGATAGAGTGCATATTGCATTGGGAAAGTAGTAGGTCGAATGAAAGAATAGCTTTAAGAAGGGGCTTGTATTGCTGATAAAAACAAAATGTCACGTTCTAATTGCTTCAAGGTGTTGGTGAACAGCACTTGGATTAGAACTGATTCCGTGTATGTTACAATAATATGTAAGAAACAATGATTTCGACACCGAGATCGCTTGGGTTCTATCTATCCGGACATTCAAACGGGGAATAATGTTTTACACTAGAAACCACATCCATCTTTGTCTTAATTTTGGACTGTCAATCCGATATTAATATTACAAGTGAGGGCGAAAGAATAGCGTAAGAGATGATTAAAGATAAGGAAACTGTAACCGAGTTCAGAAAATATTAGAACCAATATTAAGAAGACTATTGTTATAAACACACCAATAACCAAATTAAACTGGCAGCATGTTTTTAAATTAACCTTACCTAAAGGTATAATTCGAAAAGCGCACCCATGTAAAATCTACTTCAGCCATGAAATTTAATTTTAGTGGAAAACCACATTTAAGTATTGACATAAATGTGCATTCCTTCAGTTAATTGAAAAGATAGATTTATGGTACAATATTTAAAAACGTTTAAAGCTTTAAAAAAATACGTCTTGTGAAGTACTATAGTTGGTATGTATGATGCATTACTTAAGTTTGTAAAAAAAGTCTTTAGATGTTGGTCTACACAGGGAAAATTAAACTTAACTGCAACAAAATGTTGAAGAGAATCATTCAAGAAACAAATGTAATCAATTAAATAATTTTAACCCATGTTAGCTAATTCGAAGAACAGCAACTAAAACGTTGTGTAGAAAATGGAAACGATAATTAACGCAGGATGGTTGTTAATTACATCACAGGCACAATAAACATTTATTACTTAATTGTACGTTAATATTATGCACCTGCACTACTGTAGCTACAGAATACCATTGTTTCCTAAGAGAATGTTTTTTACATCAATAAAATGTCATAATAAGTTGTTTTGGATATAAATTATAATCAATTTAATCACTTTTAATATACATAATAAAGAACCTTAATTAATTAATGACAAAACCCCTAGTCTTTCATCATAAAGTACCTTGATTTATGTGAAATACATAAAGTAAAATATTCCAGCGTTATAAAATGCTCCCAAATAAATCAGGAATAAAACCTACGCATATATTAAAATTTAAGAATATTGAAACACTATCATTTGGGTGTTTATAGAATTACTTACCTGATGGTCTAGTCAACAGGGTTCAACATTATCCCAAAGTAAAACATTAAATGCCCCCTGGGATAGAAAATTAATTATTACTGTTACTGATAATAACATTTATGAGTTTCTTTGCACCATGATGTATTAATAAAGTTGATTTGTTAATGAAAATATACGATTTTTTTATTAATATTCTAAATGATTTTTAAATAAAATTTTAATAGACACTCTGACAGATAAATTATAGGTAGCCATCAGACACATTTCCATGTGTAATTTCAATTCTGAACTAAGATTAAATGAACCACAAAGTTACTTTAAATTAAAAATTAATACGTAAAAATTATTTAAGCTGAATTAAGTAATTAAAAACCGTAGAAAAAATTTCCCTACTAGTAGCTTGGATAGATTATTTTAATATGAAAATAATATTGATGGAAATTTGTTGATTTTGACTGAATACTGGAAGGCTTATATAATTTTAGTAGTTGGTTTGGATAGAGAAAATGTTATGAATATAAGATTTTTTACATCTTCTGACAAATACGTCAAATGAAAATGTAGTGAAAATATTATTACTGCTGAAAATGCTTGAAAATGAGTGCAGATATGAACATTCTTACATGCAAGGAGTTTATCGACCGTACTTCTAAACATGCATCTTGCATGTTACTGCCAAAGTTAATTTAAAATTCCTTGTCAAGCTCCAATAATTATTTCTCTTCTAGCAAGAACAAGATATTAACCTAAAATTTATGACATAAGACTTCCGTTTCAGTTTAATAGCACTATTGTTATAAATACAATAAATTTGCACAATTTCTTTTATATAATTATTTGTTTCTCTACGCGTTCCAATACAACATGTATCATTATCAATATATAAGTAAAATGACAAACAAGTAGTTAGGGTAACAAATCATTAAGGTAAACCGGAAACTTGGTGTAAATTATAATTCTAATTTTAAAATATCTGTTAAAGGTAAGTCTACAAGATGAACTGTTCGTTCATTAAAGGTACTTTTGTTTATGTTTATAAATTTCGAATGCTTTCAAAACACCTTATTTGTCTTTTTTATTACAAAGACGTAAAAATGTAATGTTGTTTTGTGAAGTCTTTAGGTGTTTATTTACTATTAAATGTTTGGCATAATTTGGTTTGTCCGTGAATTTATATTTGTAATATCTTATGTGTTCTCTGCATCTAATATCAAAGATCCTAAGTGTTTGTCCAATATACAAAATTACAGTTCAATTTATAAATACCCGACATCAAAACATCGTTAGTTGAATCCTTCGCATTAAATAAACATTTAGAAACATTGGCATTAGATTTGAAAGTTCCTTTGTACTTCTTGTTCTATTGTAATATGTGAGCTACTTTTTTTGATATTTTTCCAAGATATGTATTTATTTACTCTCGGTTCTGTGTTAACTGGGTAAATTCTTTTGGTAAAAGATTTGTACTCCTGATTTTTAACTAAAGTGACGATTATATTTGAAATGTCCTAGGGGTTGAACTATCCACTAACGCATCCCCAGGTGGCGGATAGGGGAATGACCCTGCAAATGATTGTAAGTGACGCTTCGCCAACACCGAAGCATGAGTCTCTAAACGGTCAATGTTAGCACTAAGAGTACGGCATCGCGGTTGGCAACCCTGAGTTCTCCTAGCTGGAGGACCATTTACTTCGTACTAGTCTGTAGTAGCTTCGTTTACTTCAATTCTGTTGTATGGGGACACTCTCGCTACAACTCATTCCTTTCAGGCTCCCGATGTCGGGAGACTTCTTCTTTTCCCATTCTGCTCTTCCAAGGACGTGCACCATCAAAAGTGAGAGATACTGGCGACTGGTAAGTACGAATCGGGAGAAATAAGGCTCCATTCTGACCTTCTCCATGGACAGCATCTCTTATCCTCGAGAAGGCTAAATTTAAAAACTACTACGGGCTTAGAGCGATCTTGTTCAGGCCCATATTCAGATAAATCAGCTAAACACAAGGTCTTGAAACGGTAGCTAAAGAGCTCTTTTTAGCAGAGCCATCGACAGACTCGGGATTTGCTTACTAATTTAAGACAAATTTACAAGTGGTACCGCTAACAAACTTCTGTTCACAAGATCTAGTTGCGGTAAAAGTAGTATCCAACAGAGGGGGTGGGGACGAAGAAGATTATTCATGTATCGGCGTACTTTCCGTCGGACCACCAACTGCAGTGGAGGATTTAGTAAATAGCTGTAGAGGAAGTGGATCAACGCTACTTACAGGATGCGACGCAAATACACATCAAGTCGTATGGGGTATTAGCAACACTGATAACAGTGGTGAGTCAATTTTACAATTTATTATGGCACATAGTTTGAACATAATGAATAAGGGAAACAAGCCTATCTTTGTAACAGGTCGTAGACAGGAGGTAATTAATATAACAATAGCCAGCTCATTTATGGCTAATTTTGTTAGAAGCTGGCAGGTCTCTGATGACGAAAGTTGTACAGATCACAGATGCATACAATTTGAAATCACACTATAACCAAAGTGATTGAACCGAATGAAAACTCGCGTAAAACGAGTTGTACGTTTTACAAGGAGGACCTAAATCGCTGCTTGACGGGAATCAACGCTTCAACTCGCAACGACTCAGATTTAGACCCAGCCGTGGAGTCACTGACAGACAAGATTGTCTCTATCTTTGAAGAGAACTGTCCTCCAACCCTGAGGGTTTCAAACAAAAAGTTCCTTGGTAGACTCAAGAACTAAGGAAACATTGAAAGCATACAAGGAGACTCTTTAATAGGGTAAAAAGTACTGGATATTGGGAGACCTACAGAACATTCCTTACTAAATACACCAGAGCACTGAGAATATCTAAAAGGACAAGCATCAGGCTAAACAGCGGTGAATACACGAAAACAGGAAAAGAGACTGGCCGAACTTCTTCGTGTATACCTTCCTAGTTCGGAACTACTATTAAATTAATCACCTGAGGAGCTACAAACCAAGGGCTTGGGTTCCACGAGTTACATGGCACCAAAAGCGGGCTGGCTAATAGCTAGAAGGTTGATTTCCTTTGACAGAATCAAACGGGCAATTGACTCGTGCAGGCCATACAAATGACCGGGACCTGACAAACTCTTCCCGGCGATGCTACAGGAGAGACTGGAACTTCTAATTACTATACTCTACATACAAAAGGTACCCTCGTTTAGTTCGCCTAACTTTATCGGTTTCTGAGTTATTTGCATTTAAAGGTTTCAATATACTTTGTTGATTTTCTTTCAGGCGCTTCGATTGCTATTTCTTGTCTAAGTCGGATTGGCCACCAAGAAGTTCAGACTTAAACCCCCTGGACTTCTCAGTATGATCAAATTTGAAGGATGTGGTGTATCGTGAACAAATTAACCCAGTTGACGAGTTGCGGCAGAAAATACAAATAACCGCGAATTCAGTTAAAATAATAGGGACATTTTATTCAATATTAAGAGATTGTATAGTAAAATGTATTGAGGTAGGTGGTGGACACTTCCAGAAATTGATTTAACGTTTGTTATTATTACCATTATCAATAACCGTTATTACTATTTTCATCTTTTGAGAATAAACAAATTACCACAAAATACATGGAAACTTTCAAATGCAAATAAATCGGAAACCGTCGAAGTTAGAGTTCTAAAAAGAATATATTTTTTGAGTTGAAGGTTTTTTTTATATTTTTAACTTGTTTTAAGGATAGCTCAACCGATAAAAAATATGTTTTGATTTACCTAAATAATACGGTAAAACTAGGCACCTCTAGGAGCAACGTCAAAATAAGCTTAAAATTCATAATTCTTACACCACAATACCACCACACTACCAAGTTTCAGATTCATGCTATCAAAACTTTCTCAGTTATTTAGAAATTTCATAATAAAATTTAAACCTTCAACACACTGTATCTTCTGAACCAGCGGCATACGTATAACGCACGATGAGTTCAAACAAAATATTTTAGTATCTAATATCTCCAGTTTAGTGTTGACCCATTTTTCTGACTCATTTTGTATATGGAGCTAACATGTGCTTTATGGCGACAGGAACCGTTTCGAATAGTAATGTCTGTATTTGTAGGTTTTGTGAATATAGAGAACCCCAACTTGTCCTGTTTATAACTATAAACCTAGAAAATTAATTGCTTTATTTTGTTCCCTCTCTAGTGTAAATTTTATATTAGAATGTAAATTGCTAATATTAATTAAAAACTGATCAATGAAATCTGTCAAAACATGCTTAAATATCATCAACCTAATGAAACCAAAATACAATCATATTAAAAACATTTAACTCAAAAATGTGATCTTTTCAATTATCCATAAAGATATAAGTTTAAATGGGAACTTTGGAAGAAAACAAGGAAAAGGCCACGTATTTAATTCCCTCCCCAAGGGAGAAGACGTGCTGTTTGAGTCCTTCAGCCGCAATCATGGATTCCCAACATACATACATTAAGTATGTATGTATGGTGGGATTAAGGATAGGTGCGGTCAGAACAGGATCGGAAGGAACGTAGTTAGGGTTCTGAGGGAAAATACTACCACAGCATTCGCCTAAATAGCCGCACATGGTGTGCATACAAGCAGTGACCATGCCGATATATGTGTATCAATAGAACCTCCTGAAAAAACCTCATACAGGGTGGACGGTAACGGGAATCGAACCCATTACCTCCGGAAGGCTAAGCAGATCGTGCTCTACCAGCTCGGTGGCACAATTGAACTACCTATAGGTAAACCATTTTTTATAAATAAATCTATTAATCGATTAAATGTGAAATAATTTTGATTTAACACAGATATCAACATTATTACTAAAGAAAAGACTATTTAATGGACGCATACATTCTTAAGGAGTTATTTTAGAAAACATACTAGTAGCATCAAAACTTACAAGCATAATATATAGTGATAATTTTACGTTTTTTAGTTCATTAATTAGATCTAAGGAATTCTTAAGTGAATGTTTTGATTTGTACTTTAAACTATTTGTTCTTATGTGGTTTAGTTTATTAGCTAAAACAAGATTAGGTGCTTGGATGTAAGAAACTACTAGTCTAATGGGCATATTTGGCTTGTGGATTTTAATGTGACCGTAAACTAAACCACATAATAACAAACCATTTAAAGTACAAATCAAAACATTCTATTAAGAATTCTTCAGAACTAATTAATAAACTACAAACTTAACGTTACAACTGCATAATATGCTTTATAATGTTGAATTAGTTACAAGAATGGAGTTAAGTCAATTATAGAATCTCTGTGGTAATCCAAATTATTTCACATTAATAATAATAAGATTTATCTACAGAAAATTTCTAAATCAATCTTACACCAAATTACTTAAGATTTAAACTAAAACACGTAAACATATTGCAATATCAATAAAAACATAGAGAACAAATGGAATTACTTAGTTTATTCCACGGTAAAGCGGTTATACAAAGAAAGTCATAAATGCGTATTTTTAACAGTGGGATAAAGAAAAAGACATCCCAGATGTGAATCATAAAAAGTACAGCTCTTAAGATTGAAATAAGCGGTCAGTACACGCTTAATGTATTTAGTTGCAATAAGCCCCTTTCAATAACAAACCCAAACATAACCATTGTCTTAAGAACATTTTATTAGCTTAAATGATAAAAATAAATTACTAGACCGAATCCTGTAATTTAAATTATAAATAAAATATCTGGTGCGGACACACGACTTTCCAGCCAACAATATTGAAAGGAAAGGAAAAAAAGAATAATTTTAATAACAATTTTTAACATAATTATACAACCTCTTTTTTATAATAAGTTCCTTGCGAAAATAGAGGTTAATAGACATCTAGACTTCAACTTATAGAAATTAGAAATTATACCGATAATACAGGTTAAACATTTTCAGTCATAGTTTTAATAATAAATAATAATTTAAAAATAATTAATAATTTTCATACCTATTTCGCTCTATATTAGGAAGCTCTACAAAGAAAAGTTATGCAAAATTAAATTTTCTTTAAAAAATATGTCTACATACTTTCTTATAAAATTAATCAATACTCAGATATTGAAACAATTTCAACTGACACTTAAATTCTACTCCAGTAATTTTTTTTTGCTGCTAAATTACGCGCCTGTCAAAAAACTTCATAGAACACAATCCATACGATTATGGTCGGCATATTGGTAAGTTTATATCTTTTAAATAACAGC
Source organism: Vesta saturnalis (assembly GCA_036346205.1). Classification (NCBI taxonomy): domain Eukaryota; kingdom Metazoa; phylum Arthropoda; class Insecta; order Coleoptera; family Lampyridae; genus Vesta; species Vesta saturnalis. The sequence continues at coordinate 379,871 of JARFJB010001974.1, forward strand.
TTTAACACAAATATATGATAAAAGTCAGACGCTGAATCTAATCAGATCCAGGAGAAATCGAAACACGCTTAAATGCGAAAGTTTAAGTACGTACGTGTTTTCGTGGAAAATACACATCCTTACATTAACAAACCACACGCGCACCCAAGCGCGACCCCTCCCAACAAACATTATATCAAACACGATAATGAACTCGATCACGAACACGCGCAAGAACGCAATTACGAAGACGAATACGAACACTAGCAAGAACGCGATTACGAAGAAACACGAACACGAACACGAACACGAACACGAATACGAATACGAACACGAACACGAACACGAACACGAACACGAACACGGATACGAACACAGACACAGACACAGACAGACACAGACACAGACACAGACACAGACACAGATACAGCCACAGGCACAGGCACAGACACAGACACAGACACAGACACAGACAGAAACACAGACACAGGCACAAACACAGACACAGACACAGATACAGACACAGACACAAACACAGACACAGACACAGACACAGACACAGACACAGACAGACACAGACACAGACACAGACACAGACACAGACACAGACACAGACACAGACACAGACACAGACACAGACACAGACACAGACACAGACACAGACACAGACACAGACACAGACACAGACACAGACACAGACACAGACACAGACACAGACACAGACACAGACACAGACACAGACACAGACACAGACCAGACACAGACACAGACACAGACACAGACACAGACACAGACACAGACACAGACACAGACACAGACACAGACACAGACACAGACACAGACACAGACACAGACACAGACACAGACACAGACACAGACACAGACACAGACACAGACACAGACACAGACACAGACACAGAAACAGACACAGACACAGACACAGACACAGACACAGACACAGACACAGACACAGAACAGACACAGACACAGACACAGACACAGACACAGACACAGACACAGACACAGACACAGACACAGACACAGACACAGACACAGACACAGACACAGACACAGACACAGACACAGACACAGACACAGACACAAGACACAGACACAGACACAGACACAGACACAGACACAGACACAGACACAGACACAGACACAGACACAGACACAGACACAGACACAGACACAGACACAGACACACGACACAGACACAGACACAGACACAGACACAGAACAGACACAGACACAGACACAGACACAGACACAGACACAGACACAGACACAGACACAGACACAGACACAGACACAGACAGCACGACACAGACACAGACACAGACACAGACACAGACACAGACCAACACAGACACAGACACAGACACAGACACAGACAGAACACAGACACAGACACAGACACAGACACAGACACAGACACAGACACAGACACAGACACAGACACAGACACAGACACAGACACGACACAGACACACAGACACAGACACAGACACAGACACAGACACAGACACAGACACAGACACAGACACAGACAAGACACAACACAGACACAGACACAGACCAGACACAGACACAGACACAGACACAGACACAGACACAGACACAGACAGACGAAGACACACAAACGACACACACACAGCAACCGCACGAACCCGACAGACGACAGACGCAGACACAGACACAGACACAGACACAGACACAGACACAGACACAGAACACAGACACAGACACAGACACAGACACAGACACAGACGACAGACACAGACACAGACACGCAGACACAGACACAGACACAGACGACACAGACACAGACACAGACAGAGACACAGACACAGACACAGACACAGACACAGACACAGACACAGACACAGACACAGACACAGACACAGACACAGACACAGACACAGACACAGACACAGACACAGACACAGACACAGACACAGACACCAAAACACAGACACAACACAACACAGACACAGACACAGACACAGACACAGACACAGACACAGACACACACAAGCAGACACAGACACAGACCAGACACAGACACAGACACAGAACAGACACAGACACAGACACAGACGAACACAGACACAGACACAGACACAGACACAGACACAGACACAGACACAGACACAGACACAGACACAGACACACACAGACACAGACACAGACACAGACACAGACACAGACACAGACACAGACACAGACACAGACACAGACACAGACACAGACACAGACACAGACACAGACACAGACACAGACACAGACACAGACACAGACACGAACACAGACACAGACACAGACACAGACACAGACACAGACACAGACACAGACACAGACACAGACACAGACACAGACACAGACACAGACACAGACACAGACAAAGACACAGACACAGACACAGACCCGACACAGACACAGACACAGACACAGACACAGACACAGACACAGACACAGACACACAGACACAGACACAGACACAGACACAGACACGACAGACGACACAGACAACACAGACACAGACACAGACACAGACACAGACACAGACACGAACAGAACACAGACACAGACACAGACACAGACACAGACACAGACACAGACACACAGACACAGACACAGACACAGACACA
>JARFJB010001974.1:392500-432500 GCA_036346205.1 Vesta saturnalis
CTCGAATCGAGCTTAATATTTTGTGTGCATCAGAGACAATGGAAGGAATACTGTCAGGATGGAGGATGGCAGCATATCACTATGGTCAGGAGTTGAGACAGAAGCGAATTACGCTAAAGGAGTTGGAGGAATCCTAGGTGAAAAGAAAAAAGATGTGTTAAACAGTACGAATTGGTGTCCTCCCGGGGAATTTCGAAAAATGTTTCACATTGCATGCTTGCACTTGTGAATCGATAAAGAGACCAAGAGTGTGAGAACTTTTGTAATGATATCGAGAACCTTGTTAAACGTATGTAAGCTAAACGACAGAGTGGTGGTATTGAGAGATATGAATGGATGGGTGGGTGTGCAGAGAGAACATACTGAACGCGCCCTAGGAAACTTTTGAGACAAAAGAGTCAATGAGAGTGGTGAACGCCTGGTAAACTGATGGAGAGAGCTTGTATAATTGCACATGTTCGCGAAGCTGCAAAAGTAGCAGTTACTAGTTTATTACCTGTGAAATCAGCATCAAGGTACGAAAAGCTTAAGTATCTGGTGTAGAACAACACACGACCTTCCAACATACAAAAAAAAAAGAAATGAAAAAATTTTAATTATCATTCTTTTAGAATAACTATTCCACCTTTTTTTATACATCCATAACGAAAACAGGCAACATTGTGAAAAAACATCTACAATACATTTTCAATCTTATTTAATTAGTTTTTAATGTATTTTGGATTCGCATTAAAATACTTTATATAGAAAAATTATGTGAAGTTAAATTATTTTAAAAAAATGAGTCAATATTTTCTTATAAAATTATCGTTATTTACAAAAATTCAAAAAATTTTAACAACCACTTAAATTCTACCATAGGAATGTTTTACCGTTAAATTACGGCTTGTAGCCAAAGATTGCGTAAAAGCGTAATTAATGTACGTTTAAGATCTATATCTAGGTATTTTTATATCTTTGAAATATGCATCTGTTGGAAAAATATTTTATAAAAACAAAAATTGCTTCTAATAAAGACCCTCTCTGCCACTATATTTCTCCCCACACACGCACACGAATATGCACACGCATACGCACACGCACACGCACACGCACACGCACACGCACACGCACACGCACACGCACACGCACACGCACACACACGCACACGCATACGCATACGGACACGCATACACATCCGCGCCCGCACGCGCACGCACACGCGCACGTTCAAATAATTGAAAAGGCTAACGAGTTCGTCGTGAGGTCGTGGATTTTAGTAATCTTGTAATAAAACCGTAATCCTGATAGGGTAGCGTTTTGGACACCACATCGTGTTAATCCGGATAAAACATGCGCAAACAAGAGCATAAACTAGAGAAACGAACTTGAAACTACACTATTACTCGCCATCAACGGTTCTCTGGGTTAAATTCAACGCATAAACAAAGCTTCACCTCTCGGGTACGGTTTAAAAGTAAATCACTCCTTAAGATTTTTAAATTTCTCATAATTAATATTCCCTTCTTTGATAATACAAATGCGTTTTCGAGAACTCAAGACTGTTTAAATTTATATGTTTAATTATACCTAATAAATCGCATTCCATACGAGCACGGCGTCAACAGCATTCAACAATAAACAAAAAAATGTAATTACACAAGATATACGTGAATCAATGACTAGCTAATTCCGTAGGTATGTCTATACCAAGTAAACATGTACCTTCGTAAATACTATAAAATTGGTGACGCGTGTTTCATAACCTTTAAATAACGTGATCAATAACCCTCTTTTAATACGTTTATATTTATAATAACCTAAAGAAAGTTAAACAATGCTTGATTAGTTTTTCCTTACACCGCCAGGCTAGCAAATTAAAAACACTTGGGTCGCTTCCTCCTGCCGGCACGATAGCTCTCCTTGCATGTTTCCCGCAACGCCCAAAATTTCTAGTGCAACAGCTGATGGATGGATACAACTTCCGTCAGCAAGGGTTTACGTAATTTCTGGAACATTAAAGTTACATCTAATAGTAACAACGAACACGTGTGCTCAGCTGATGTTCTTCAATACTGACGTTTGTTAAACCAACCCTCTTAATTAGTGAAGTCGTTAACATAGCCGTTGACAGCTCGGTGATACTAGTCAAAGTAACTAAAATAAGGTGTGTTCTGCAATTTCTTCATTAAAATGCGTTGCACGAAATGGGATTTACAACCCTTCTAAACTTCGCTACTCTACACGTGAAACGTGCTAAAGTTTGTAACGTGCTAAATTTTCGCGAACATAAATTTAATTACATCTATACTCCAGTGGCATAATGTAACTTTGGTATTTACTTATTTAATAGCATATAATGGTTAATGTATGAAATTCTCGCCAGATGGCAGCATTGAAGAATACAATAATTTGGAACTTTCTTTATTGAATTTTTATCGATACAAAAGCGAGCTATATTACAATTGTTGGTCGAAAAATGTTGTTCACGTTTTCATTTCCTTCTGCCGATCGCATCTTAGCCACGCTAGAAAAATTTCAACATTTCTTCTGGAAATTTCTAATAACGATTATTCGGGTATAATCTGGGAGAAATACCTACGACAAAGCATATTTGGTTCTATCTACATTTTCTGTACCAGCTTTGTTGCTCGCATTTAACTGCGGTTTCAAAAAATATTCTAGTTGCTAAAATTTGGGTAAGATGGCATAGATTTTTCTTTCTTTTTGGTACAACATATCTTTCATTACATAACCTTCGTTTTATTCAATACTTACCTACCTTATCCTTTAGCACGTAATCGTTAGCACGTAATGGTTAGCACGTAATGGTCAGCACGCAATGGTTAGACGTAATGGTTTTCACGTAATGGTTATCATGTAATGGTTACCACATAATGGTTAGCACGTAATGGTTATCACGTAATGGTTATCACACAATTAATGCCTGTACTTTAATGGTTAATACTGAAAGAAGTTAAAGCACGTTCTGTTCTACTCCTTCGTGGACGTTCCACCGATTCTTCATGCCAGTTTAGGATTCGTCTACACCAACTTTAGTGCTGTAACTACATTAGGATAACCCTTTACACCCTACAAACAAAGGTCAGAGTGTTATCGTTATCTATCGCATGTACTTAAATACATACCGTATCGTCTCTTTATGCGAAATTACTAGAGTTATTTCATTAAATCACTACTCGTTATAACATAATAATTCTATATAATCAACTAGTGCAATTTCAATATTGCCACACTTACTTTATATGAAGTCCACACCGTGCAGGTCAATGAAATTGATCAAGATTATATCTGTTGGTATTTGATAACATTTCACAAAATGCTACATTGTTGCTGAAGTTATATTTAAGGTTCTTGGAAGCGTTTCAACTGATAATAATCACTCCGAATTTTAGAACCACACCCTTACTAGTGGTAAATAACTACCGTTTTGTTTTTTTTTTTGAAGAGTAGCACGCTGTGCACAACCCATTCTCGATTGTTGAGTTGCGCGATAGAACTAACGTCATAACATCTTCTGTATTATAAATACTCTTTCCTTTTTCTTTAGTTCACATGTGGTTTTTACTACCACCTAGTTCAAAGGTTTTTTACATGTAATTTTTTTTGTCGCATTTGTTTGCGTCATAACTGTGAAATTATTTAATAAATACGGGACCATTCTTGAAATATTGTAACGAATTAAGTACAGTTTCTTGCGATTTATTTTTTTTTTATCTTACTACTTATATTTAACCTCTTATCTTTTAAATGAATTTAGTATATTTTAAAGGTAATACGGTTTTCTGAATGTGTACAACTACAGCAAGTAAATTTTATTAAAGGATTGAGTATTGTTAAACGCTATGTGAGCGTTATTTATGTATGTTTTTCTTTCAGTTAAACACAAATGAAAGGTCTTGCATTGAAGAAAGGGAAGCACTTAACTTTTATGTTTAGATTAAAAACTAATTACTGCTCGGATTCGAAGTTAACGAACCTTCTCAACTTGCGAACGTTATCAATTATTCTTTTTGTTTGGATAATAACCGTAGTGACCGACCTTTGGTTTATTTAAGTCAGATTTTGATTTCCAGGTTTGACCGAAGATTTTGGTTGAATATTGTAGCCTAAAGATACTTTTCTTTTTTCATATACCTTTTTGGGTGAACTAAATAGATCCACACTCATAATAGTCATAATTATTGTTGTGTTTTGTTCGATCATTATGTTTTGTTGTTTACTCTACAGCAGTCTCTGATTTTCCTTCCTTTGGTGTGCTCCTTTCCCTACTAGCCTCCTTCGCCATCACTATTCCAGGAGTCGGGATAGTGGTACCTGTTCCTAATAAAGGGGAGCGGTTTCTGGCGCCTGCCTTCAACATCTATCTTCTCTCCACCCCGCCCGAACCGTTGAGCTAGACGGTTGGCTTCACACTTAAACACGTGACACACGTTATTCCGATACACACGTATATAAGCTAGGTTTAACTTAACGCCATCGTTGGGGAACTTCTATGCTAACTCTTGACCGAAGCACTAGTGTTTACGGACAGATTACATAGGAATATCATTACGTCCCGCGCGCTCCGCGGTGCAAAAGAACTCCAACGAACGAACCAGATTTGTGTAGTTTTCAACACGCAAATCCGGTTTGCAACATGGACGCCTACAACACTATCATTGACGCGTACAGAGTAAAAATCGATGCATTACACCTCTAGATCGAGGCCCATAAAAGCACAAACCGAATGCAGAAGAAGAATCAAGATTCCTAAAAAATGAAATAAGCGAAATGAAGACCCACATAGAAAACCTCACTCGGCAAATCCAGAGCCCACAACCAACCACCACTTCAAGGATGGAAACACAAACCCTCATCATAGACGCCGAACACGATACTCACCAGACCTCAAGAAGAAAGAAAAAGAAGAAAAGAAGCGGAAAAAACAACTACGACAGAAAATAACACAAACCGGCCAAACTCGACACAAGTTAACAGAAACGGATGCCCTCTCCGACAAAGAAGCAGATGAATTCAAAAGCATCGTAAGGAAAGGGGGAAACAAACGACAACGGGTAGGCGCGGAAGAACCTCCTGCGGACCTATGCGCTAAAAAAGAACGAATCCCGCCGCTTATTCTACATCACGAGGAGGACCACTCTAAAGTGATGTCGAAGTTAGCCGCCGCAAACATAAAACCCAAAACAACAACGACAACTAGAAATGGCGTAAGAAAAACAGCCGAAGAATATCGAATGGCAACCAAAACATTAGACAACGCAGGGATGGAATTCAATACGTACCTGCTGGAAGAAGCAGAACCTCTGAAAGTCGTTATCAAAGGAGTTCCACAGGACGATGTAGCAGCAGAAACCGTAGGTAACTACCTCACAGAAATGGGATTCGTAATCCAGAAGGTTACACGGATGTTCGCAGGACGAGAAAAAAGAAAAACATCGATGTTGATTGTACATCTAGTAGGAAGCGAAGAAGCGAAATATACGTAACAACGAAAATCGGCTAACTACGCGTACGAATTGAACCCCTCCACAAAAAGAACGGGACTGGTCAATGCCATAACGGCCAACGGTACGGGCACGCCACCAGCGGCTGTTACGCGTTCATGAGGTGCGTCAAATGCGCGGGAGCGCACTACACACGCGACTGCACACTACAATAAGAACACGACAACCCGAAATGCTGCAACTGCTCCGGTATACACACCGCCAACTACAGAAAATGCCCCGCATACCACAAATTCGACAAACTAAACAAACACACGCTAATAGAAAGAACGAACACAAGACCGCCGACAATAGAAGTAATACCAACAACCAGCTACGTGCAAGTAGCTGGAACAAAGAAAAAAAAACAGATCCAGACAAGGACGACGACGAAGTCGCACTCATCATCAAAATACTAAAGGCTCTAAGGGCCGAAATAAATCCATAAACCGCTGGTACAACGCACATACCACACAAATCATAACTGCGAGGAAGGTATAGGGGGATAGATCCCGTAAATACCAAAAATAAGTACCGTTCACCGTACACCACCGTTCTACCACCAGATATCAGTTTATGCACGACCTACTTAGCTTGTTGCTCGCCAATAAATGATTCTCCTTCTATCGAGGTTCTTTCAGACTTCACCGTCTTAAACCACACGAAACATAACCAATCACAAAGATTCCTTCAAACCGTACTCGTGGTAAAACCGAAAAAATTTTCGTGTGCAAGATCTAGAAAATACGTCAACGGCACCAACCTGCGTCATTAGGTTATCACACAAATAATTGTAACCTGATATATTTTCGACGTCGCTATATTTTGGAAAAAAACCCTAATTTAAGATACTATAAAAATTCGTATACTTTTAATTCTTAATGTTCTAAGTACCGTGTCGCTACATCATCCTGACTCAATATTCACATGATTTCCTGCAGTAATTTTAATTATAACCACTTTTTCAGGCTTTTCTCAAAACTAAACTGTAAATTAAAAATTACCTAAAAATAGGAGTATCCGATATTTACTGTAATAAAATCTACTATCTTTACTTATTTCTCCTCCAATAACGCCAAATAAACCATACAATAATGAATAAATCAGTGCTTCTCAAACTTCACAACAGAACAGACCTAAATTTTTAATTTCATAATACAACATAGTCTTCTACATCGATATTTTGGATGAAAATAATGCTTGAAACGAAAGTAAAAACAAAGCTCTTATAAGGACCGTGGGTTTCTGGTCCAACCATCTATGGCCTATAAATAGATATTCGGGAGACTGTTGAACATTTGTGATATTCCTCTGGTTAGTATCCACTTTTTGATTACTTTTTTGTACCGAAATGATGATTTGGTTAAATTTTGTTAAATTTGTTTATTGGTTGTGGGTATGTCTATTGTTTGCCTTCGTCTGATGTAGGTTTCTCTGGTACGTTATTTTCAAGGTGTGCAATATCATACAAAAGAAGGTCACCCGACAACCCGCTTAACTTTCCCCAACTTTAAGGCATATAAATAGATATTCGGGAGATTGTTGGATGTTTGTGATATTCCTCTGGTTAGTATTCACGTGGCACTTTTTATGACTACTTTTTATTGTACCAAAATGATGATTTGATTAAATTTTGTTAAATTTGTTTATTGGTTGTGGCTTTGCCTATTGTTTGCCTTCGTCTGATGTAGGGTTCTCTGGAACGTTATTTTCAAAGTGTGCAGTATCATACCACAGAAGGTCAGTCGACAACCCGTTTAAATTTCCCCGACTTTGGTTTGGCCAGCAGACTTTCATCATTTTAAAAGTAGATTTACATAGGCATACGGATTACGCCCATCATTGCTATGTCTAAGGTTTTGATTGTGATTGCTCATATAACTTCCATATAACGTCTTTCACAACTTTTACCCATATTATGGTCCAATTAAATTTTGTTGTATTTGTGCTTTTATTGTAATATTTTTCCATGTTTATCTTCGTTTCGTGTATAGGGTGTTTAGGTATGATACTTTCAAGGCAAATTGGTAACATTAAGTACTATTGAAAATTTAGGTAACAACTGTTACATAAAATAAAACAATAATAAGCTTTAAAATACAGGTAATTCTTGTATTACATTTATTATGTTCGTATCCATATCTAATAAATTTATTAGATTTTAACGTTTATTACGAACGATGATAGTTGTTATAGCAACGTAAACGTAAAAAGTTTTTATAATTTATATTGAAATACATGCTGCCAAAAATCAAAAACCAATATTAGATGACAGTTATCATTATGAATTGATTTGAAAAAAAAGCTTGTATTATTAGTTTTGTAAAATGTAAAATTCGGCATTGTGCGTGCATTCCATTTTATTAAATTAAATTGAAAGAATGATTGGGAGATCTTAAAAAATCTAGTTTCAAAAATAAGCTTGTCCTAATGTACAGTGCGGCGAAGCCTATAATCAAGGGTCTCGAAGAGCCGATAATTGCGAATTGAAAATTTCAGCAGGTCTCGACCGTTGCGCCCTCGAGCCCTGTGGGAATCAGCGGAACTATATTTATGCTGAATATGTTTCCAGAAGAGGCGCGAACTGAATACGGATAATGGAATTACGGAAATCTCGCTCTCAAAATGACAAAGAAGAATAGTCCTTAAAAGTGCTCAAACTTGTTTATTTTATATCGCCGCTATTTTAAAGCTTTATTTTTAGGTTTTCCGAGAGAGACGCGACGTCAATATCGGAAGTAAAAGCACATACAATATTTTCGTTAAATGTATGCAGAGATGTGTTGAGTGTTGTTTATGGCTATCTAAGTGTAGAGAAAGGGTTCCTTTGTTCTAAAAAAAATGTAAGCTATCAATTTATGATACTGCTCTACGTATACTATTGAAAAAGTTTTATTTTCAAAAATAAAATTAATTAGCTATTGCAACAAATATTTTTTTTATTTTGAAAATAGGATTAGAACGGATAAATTATGTTTATTGATTTTCGATAGTTGTTTACGGACAATATTCTTAATTTTATATATTACAATATTTATGTCAGATATCACTAAATTTTATAGGAAGGAATAAAAGAGAGTGCTGAATCAGATGGAGTTTATGAATATGTGATGAACGTATGTAGAAGACCTGTAAATTATAGTTTCATTTGTAGGATTCAACAAAATTTTTGCTATACTAACCATATTGATTTTCCAATTCATCGTTTACATTATTTTATTTTTGTGTGAAATAAGAGCGGTGTTACAGTTTTTAGCGTTTTATTGCGCAAATGGAATTATATCTATTAGCACGGATAACTCAGCGGCGAGTTTCTGTTTTTGATTAAACACACTTTGTTGAATTAACATTAGTTTTCAGATCAGATTTGTATTATACGACTTTTATTTCCAAATAAATTCTGAGGATCTTTAAATAATTTATTCCTATTTGATCATTCCGAAATCATATATCGCGGTTAGGTCTATTTGTAGCAAAACGTAATTTAAAAAAATATGTTAGTCAAAAGGAGTTAGAGACTAAACGCCAATACTTTGTTTTACTTGTGTGTATGCTACACTTACATACTTATAACACAGTTACATATTATGCAAAATAATAAAAAACACTTAGTGTTTGAAATGATTGTTTATCTATAAATTGTTGTGGATATTCAGACGTTACTTATAAGCAGTGTAAACTTATAAAGTAAACACTAAACAAGAAATTTGAAGTTTAAAAACATAATTTAGGTTTACTAAATACAAACTAATAGCAGCCTAACTTTGAGAACTTTACAATGTAAATGAAATCAAGTAAACTAATTAAGAAATCGTAAACTAAGCTGAGGATATATAAAAGCCATTATTTAACATATTTCAAATACTTTTTGTTTTTTTATGGTGTATTTTTGTATTTAAGTTATGCATCTATAACTTCCGATAACACGTACAGTTATCTTCGTCAGTAGTAATACTATCTTTCAAAATTGTTTAACATGTTGAAGCAATTTTGTGAAATTCGAAAAATAGATAACGCAAACATAAGCCAGTAATTAATATCATATTTTGATAAACGTATAAAGACAACCATAGAATAAATTTTAGGAAAGAATAACTATATCATTAATAAATTAAATATTATTAAAATGCCTTGAATATGATAAATCAGAACATCATTTAACAGTCGAAGGCTAACAGTGAATCAAATTTTATCACGTTATGATGTATGTGTAAAGTTGTGAAAAACATTGATTTGGAATTGATAAAAGCATTCACAAACAGAAACTTGATCAATTAAAATAATCTAACAAATAAATAGCTTTGGTAAAAAATGCAATATTATTTAACAGTGAAAACACAGTGTAGTACATTTCATATAATTTTTTATTTTAATATTAATTTCAACTACATATGTTAAATTATAGTTAGTAAAGTTGATAGGCAACAGTTTTTGCTTTTTGAGCGCGACATTTCGGAAGTGCACTCTGTTTCGTCATCAGGCTTAGTTGTTCTCGTCCTATGCCACTATCTGTATGTTATTCCATTAGATGCGGTGGTCTACGTTTCAGACATGTTCGGCGATTCTAGATTTTTCGGTTTGGCCCTTGCGGACGTTGTTCTTATGTTCGTGTGTTCGCACTTTGAGTGGTCTACTGCTCTCTCCTATGTAAGCTCTACCGCATTTGCATGGTAGGTTGTATACACAATTCTTGGAATTCTGATCCTCATTGTATGGTTTGGTTTTGGTTAGTATTCCCCTGAGCGTTCTGGTTGATTTCAACGCAGAGCGTTTCTTGTATTTGCTGTCTATCCTTCGTATTTTGTCTTAGGTACCTTGTATATATGGTATTATTGCTGTATATTTAGGTTCCTCTTTTTCGGTTACCCTTTCCCTGTTTAGGTTGTGTTAGATCGGGTATCCATTTTCTTTGAGTGTTTTAGCGATATTTCCTTTTTCTTTGTTCAGGTCCTCTTGTTTTGAGCATATTGTTTTCGCTCTATCGTACAAGCATTTTGCCAAACTCAACTCACGTTTTTGTGAAGATTTGAGTTGTAGTGTAGGTGTGAATAGGTTTCCTGTATACACTTGAGGTGAAAGTGGTCATTCCTGTGTACAAGTACATCCAGTAATAGCAGTTTTTGTTCCGACTCTAATTTCATTGTGAATTTTATGGAGGGTGCCGGGTATTTAGATGATCTAGGTATTCATCTAGCTTATGCTAGCCATGTTGCCAAACTACGAAGGTATCGTCCACGTATCTAAGTCACATCCATGGTTTCTCCGTGAATTCGGATATCGCTTGGTCTTCCAAGTATATATATATATATATATATATATATATATATATATATATATTTAATTTTCAGGTTTCCGCGAGTGCTGGATATGAAGTTGATGTTCTTCCGGGCTTGATCTCGCGTAGATTCTCCTCCATAGTTCTTAAAAGAACCGATTTTGAAATGACGACGTTTCGGCATAATCTCATCTGTCATTTTCAAGTCTTCGTGTTCTGCTCCTGGTAACTCGAACTGAGTAAATTGAGCTTGATAATTTCTCGACAGTTTATAAGGTTCAATTGTAATTTCGTCTAATTTCTTCCAATTTAGCTTGTTGCCACTTTCGATAAACACCATATCACCAACATTAAAATTAATGTGCGTACGATTTTTGTAAAATTTTTTTTGTTATAATTATGGTATTTTATGCTGTTTTCTAGAGCATTTATTTTATCTTGATCCCAGTTTTGCTCGAGGTCGCTACTTTGTTTAAGTTCACTCGGCAACACAAGGGAGTTTGTACCGTTCATTAAATATGCCGGCGCATATTTTGTTACAGTGTGTTCAGTATTGTTGTATCTGTCCACACAATTTTTAGCTACAGTTGTCCAAGCTATTTTTTTTCAGTTTCAGTTATTTTATACCTGATTTTATTTACTAACGTTTGGTTCAGATGTTCATTTAAACCATTCAAAAAAGGTGAATTTACAGCCGTGAAGGCTATTGTTATTAATTTTTCATCCAGGAAATTATTGAATTCTTTCGAGTTAATACCTGGATATATTGGTCTGAAAGAATCATGCCCACGTCCTCGTTTTCTATTATCTTCTTTACCAGTTTAATAAAATCGGATTAATTTTGAGTCTTGGACGTAAGTATGTGACCATATCTCGTAAAGTAATCGACAAGAAGATGCATGTACTTTTTTGTTGATCTAGATCCTTCAAATACACCTATTGTGTCAATTGAAATAATTTCGAAAAGTTTTGTAGCTGGTCCCAAGTGCGACATGAGCCCATACTTTTTTTTCCTTTTGCCCTGTTTTTGATACATATTGTGCAATTTTGAATGTTTTTATTTAGGTTTTTGGCAGTATAATATGTTCCGATCATCCTTTTCATTTGTTGGACCCCTATGTGACATAGCTCTTTGTGCATTTTGTGATACACTCTATACTGAAATCTTCTGATGGTATGATTTTTTCTTTACCTTTATATTTTTTGTAATAAACACTCACTTATAAATAATCTTTTCTTCTTGTATATATTTATATTTTTTTTGGCCTTTTAAAATATCTTGTAGTTTTATGAAATTAACAATTTTTAGTTGATCTTCCGTGTTTTCATCTGGTTCCAAAACTGGATTTCTATTGAGACAATCAGCTTCCAGATTGTATCTCTCAGGAGACTAGTTGACCTCAAAAGTATATTGAGACAGATAGTACACCATATCACCAAGTTCTTTATCAGTTCTCGATTTAAGGTTAAGATTCTATAGAGGTATGTGATCACAAAAAATAATAAATTTTTATTCACTAACTTATGTTGCAAATATTTTATACATTCTTTTACAGCCAAACATTCTAGATACATGGCTTTTTATCTTCTGTGCCTCATTTAGTTTTTTCGGAAATTAGGCAACTGGTTTTTCTTCTCCGTTTTCTTGAGGTTGCTTGAGTACTCCACCTACACCTAGTAAACTTGCATCTGTATATATGTGTATAGCAAATTATCGTCGAAGATTGTCAATACTGGTTGAATACACAGCATATTCTTCAACTTGTCTAGTGATTCTTGACAACTACGGGTCCAGTTGAATACCTGCCCTTTTCTTAGTAGATTGTGTAAAAGATCCAATATGACAGCTATGTTTGGCAAATATTTGTAATAAAAGTTTATTTTATTTGTATTATTTATTTTATATGTATACAGAGCTCACTATGGGTAATAAGTGGGGAACTCATCGCCATCCCAAACTCTTGTTGGTAGAATTTGTTTTCTACCTGGAAATATGTAGTTCTAGTGCATATTGTCAGAAGTTCATTATTGTGTTTACCGAGAGTTGCGTGCGTTCGTCTAAAGAAGCATACCAGTATTTATTCGTAGTTTGGTTGTAGGTTTCTGATGGTTTCCACGAAGTGCTGCCTATTCTTGACCATAGACTAATGTCTAGCAAATAGTGTGCTAATGGGTACGTTGGAGTTATGTCGAGTGCCCTATTGCACCTTTTAATAAGGTCTCCGCCACACCACTGAGCTATGCCGTGTTACGCATGTTACCACTACGGGTAGATGCTCTAATGAGGATTTATACCGTAACAATAATTGATAAACCATTTACTTCAAGGTTTAGGAAAAACAGCAAAAACCTAGACATACTTTACGTCTTGTACCAAAGCCACGTTTTGTGGTTCCAATGTATACTTTTCCACATGAAAAAGATAACTTATACACTCTTGAAGATGATAACGGGTTTGAAACATCTTTAGCTGGCCTTAAATGTTCCTTAATTTTTCTTGTACGTTTAAAAACAGTCCTATATAGGTATTAATTAGGATTTTTTCAATTTTATCTGTAACATTAGTTATAAAAGGACGAAAAACAGTACCAACATTAAGAACTAGTTTTTCTTTATGGTGATGTCTAGCAGGTGTAATAACATTATTAATGTCAGTAAGTGAATATCCATTAGCTTGTAAGAACTTTGTTAAATATTTACATTCATCTTTCAAACATTCAGACAAAAAAATCTGGGGTGGAACATCACAAGACCTTCCAACGTACAAAGTAGAAATTAAAGGAATGAAATATTAGATGTTTAACATATCACGCAGCCACTATTGTAATACGTTCATAATTAAAATTAGCGCTGTTGTAAGAATAATAACAATAATTTGTCAGATAGACGTTTAAACCTTCATGTTAGACGGAGTCTAATGACATACTTACGTAAAAATCGAGCTAGTGGAGTTGTGGTAACTCGGATCTGCCTGTCATTCGAGAAATAATGCGTTCGATTACAGTTACCGTCTACCCTGTATGAGGTTTTTCATGGGGATGTCCTCATATACACATAGCGCATGGGCACTGCGTATACGCACAAGATGTGCGGCTGTGTAGGAGAATTTAGGTGAAGGCTGGGTAGTATGTTTCCGCTTTGAACCCCAACCCGTTCCTTCCGATCCCAACCGCACCTATCCCTAATCTCACCAGGCATACATACGTAATGTATGTATGTTGGAAATTTGTCGGTTGAGGATGAAGGAGCTTGGAAAGCTAAACCAGGCCGCACTTCCCATTTGGAAGGGAATGAAACACGTGCCTTTTCCCTTCTTTACGTAAAAATAAAACTCCGAAACCACGTACTTCTATAAAGATATCCATAATACAGTTTAAACATTTATTTAATAAAGTTTATTTATCGTTTAAGTAATGTCAATTTTACAGTCGAACAATTAGGTTGCGCCAAGACGAACTACTAAAACTCCTTAACTGTAACTAATTATTCTAATTGGTTAAATATTTTTCCGCCTGAAGATATTTTATTTTGCACTATAATTGCAAAAGCATTTTTTAAATACATATTACTAAAATGAAACAGATAATAATTTATTAAATTATTTTAAACACTAACACACTAAAATTTTAAATTACAAAGTATTCTTTATTGAACACCATCAATAATGTAGATTGTAACTTAGTGAACAACCGGATAAATTGAATTGTTTTACACCAGAGCTACTAATGGTGCTGGTAGAGCCGGCTATTTGCACATTTGATTCTTCTAATATGCTTTTTGCAGTTTTAATTTTATTATTAATCGAATTCTCTATGTATCCTTCTGCAACCTGGGTTGATTTCCACCCACCGTGTCGTTTTACAGTAGCGAAGTCTGTTGAATTATTAGCTACTAATGTAGCGGATGTTCTTCTGAAACAATGCCCAGTGTAAGAATCGGCATCTTCTAAAGAAAGATATTGTGCAATACGTTGAGGTATTTTGCTGAGAATATTTTTTCCTACGACTTGATTAAAGCATTTTCCGTTATTATATCTTAGAAACAATCTGCGTATTTGTGTATCTTTTGGACGTAAAGAAACATATTTACGATACAAGTCCAAAATATCCAAATTATTAGTGGTTTTATAGCAAATGAACGTACATAAGTTTTAGTATCGGAACATCCACAATTAAAACGGCTCCTTTGTCCTCAATATCATCGATTGTTATCTGAATTAATTCAATTATTCGACACGCTCCAAACACACCCATAACGGTAGCTATCTAAAAAATATAATTTATTTTTCACGTTATAATAATGTACAAAGAAAATTACCTTCCACATTAAGTATTTATCGTTAGGCGCTTTGTGTAAAAATTCATTTATATGTTCCAAACTGAGAATTTTTGATTTCTTTGCTACATGTCCAATGTTTCTTGTTTTCAGAAATTGTACTAGTTTGGGAAATTTGCTGATATTTATATCTTTATTTATCAATATTGTGGATTTTAGCATACTGTATTTTGTCCATAATGAAGAAGAAGACTTACAATACTCACATTGCTCCGAGAAATAAGATAATACGGTATTTTCACTTATTTTTTCAGTCTTTTTTGACGCAAGTCAATTTACAAAATGCACGTATGCTTTATCCTATCGCTGCTTCGACTTGTTTGGTAACAACTGTGTCGCAAGCACATCGGCGTTTTGTTTTAGTTCAGGAGGAGTACGACTTACCTCATAATCATTTTCTGCACTCATTTTTATTATAAGTTTAATTAGTATTACGTTTGAACGGACGCCGGAAAATTTGTTAGACTGACGTTTATTTGACAAACTATCTACGCATTCATTTCATGGCAACTAAATTTCGAGAAAAGGTAAATTTACATCTTTCTAGCGCATTTATTAATAATTTTCTGTCTCTATCTAAAGAATTTTCAGTTTCGATGGTAATGGGAAAGTTATTACGGGCCTATGGGAGTAATGAGTAACATTACATCTAAATTAACGTGGTTGTAATGATTTGTTAACATATCAAAAGGCGGAAAAAAGGTTTACTTGCTATCGATTTAAGAAGTCAATTTTTACTAATAATCAATTACAGGTCAAGACAACTTTTTTACCAAAAAAACCTCTCCTTTAATTTATGATTGCTTTACTATTTAATATCTAATTGGTTAGATGGTTGTTATGCCTTTGTTCGCTAGCTCAAACCGGAGTATAATGTGATCATTATTTTGTCAGCTGTTAATAAAGGTATATTGCCTGCGTTAATATGTCTATTTACAAAGATGCATAAGTAATAAAAATTAATTATTTTATTCTATTTATAAAACAGTAACTAACACAGTATAACCTTGTGTTATGATATTCAGCCATTCAACCTTTCAGCAACTCTCGATACACTGCTACCCATTCACTATCAGGAAGAGTGAGATCTGCAATCAGGGTTAGTGACCAAAATGGCTCTGGTTTGTTTAAATAAAACAATAATAGAAATACATATTGCTTTTAATTGATTTGAATTGGTGTGTGTATGGTACACATGGTGATCACAGCGTCGGCGATTTTTGAAATAATTTTCCAATTAAGACTTGTTTTGAAATTTAATTGCTTGCAAAAAATTTCCAAATTCAAATTATTTAGAAATTTGATAAAATATCGGCTTAAGTGTTCAGTACGTTAAGAAAATGAATTCGCGATAACTGTAAGTGAGAAACCGCTTTAGCGTTTTCAAGAACCCAACATAAATTTTAGAATTTTATTCTAAGATAATTATTTCACAGTGGGATTGTTTTAAGTTTCCAAACTCAAAATTACTTTCTTCACTCGTGAAAGTAATAATTGAAATCGGATGCCTTATTTTATTATTAATCTTTTTGAGGTAAATATATTTTTACGAGGTTTCTTTTTGAATTGAATAAATTTGAATAGATAGAACAATTTATGAGAAAACTCGTATTCTTTAAAATCGGGAAAGAGGAAATTGTTTTCACTACGGAAATGAATACTATGTATGTAATCGGAAGTTTCGCTCGCTAGAAGTTTCAAGCCCTGGTATCAATTTCAGTGTCTAGAAAATAACAATTTCCTATCGGGCTAGGGATTATTTACGAGAAACCTTCCGTCAGGATCATGTAGGAAGTTATCATGGTTAAATCTTGGAACACGGAATTTAATAATCAATTCTGTTTCTTAGGAAAACACTAGATTAAGCCTCAGAGGTCGACCGCTGATGATGATAACTTAGCTATTGAAACTCGTTCGGTGTTTTTTATTTTTGTGTGGCACGTAGGTGTATCTTGTCTGTTACAGGTCCTGCTACAGTTCCAGTGTTCCAGATTTTTCAAGCGCTAGGTTCCCAGCTCAAATAACTTTTGACCATGAAGTGTGAGAAACGAACTGAACAAAAGTGCGTCGAGGTTCTGGTTTTATTTTGGGAAATGACAGTGACCCTCGGTGGGATCTAATCGTTATGCGTTCGTACTTAGAGTGGGGAGTTGGTGTGTAAAAAGCAACCCATTCTTTTCTGACATCTTCCATCCTGTAATCTGAACTTGGTTTATGTTTAGTTGTGAAATTAGCTAAATTAATTATACCAAAACGACTATTTACAAGTGAAAGGTACGAAAACTCAAAATAACAGATTATTTATTGCTAAAAATGTGGAAACTAATCAAACTCAATATGGAGAAAGTATGTTAACCTACGATACGTGCAAACAACCACCTACACTCTCTTTGTTCAGTATGAAGACGGTTAACCACAGATTCGATTGTAGAGGATATACGAGAGTTGATCCTTATGCTCGGCCCCTGATCAACTTCCGGTTACTAAACAAAAATTTATTTCACATCACTTATCTACATAATCCCTCTTAATACTGATAAATTTTTCTCACCGGTACTCCAGAATTCTGAAGAAGGATTGCCCAACTTCTGAAAATCACTAGTTTACAACGTTTATGAGCTCATTGTTGCATGAAAATTGTTTTCCCCGAAGCTGTTCCTTGAATTTGAGGTCTATAGTCGCTGGGACCCAGATGTACCGAATATTGCGGGTGCTCAAGCAATTCGAAACCTTCGTTAGCTATGGCAGGCATAGCAACACAAGAAGTGCGGCTAGGCGCATTGTCCTGGTGATAGAGCACACTGCACCTTAACTTACAGCGACGTCTTTCTTTGGTAGCTACGCGTAATTTTGATACTAAGCTAGTGTAATAGTTGCCTATTATTACAGCTCCTGTTTGTAAAGAATCAATGAGAAAAAAACGGATGCCAAACGGCTGCGACTTGAACGTACGAGGAGGTAGAGAACGTTGCTTCAACTGCGTACTTTGCATCTTCGTTTCTGGATCATAGTGATGTAACCATGTTTTGTCCATTGTTACAAATCTATCCAAAAAGTTCTGCGGATTTTGTCTATATTGCGTGAAGAGTCGTTTACTAATCACAACTCAGCATCATTTTTTAGTTTCGGTTAACATTGGTGGTTCCACGGACAACTTTTTCTCTTAATGTGTTATGCACGTGATAAAAAACCCAGTTTCGTCCACTATTTCTCCCACAGTGACTCTTCTGTCTTGCGTCAACTACAATCATGGAATTTATGGATGTTTTTTGCAGTTACAACGATTACTGGTGGACCACCAGCTTGTTCCTTTTTTGTTTTACTCATGGAGTTGCTTGCTTATCCGGACTTAGCCAACCTTTCCTTTCTTTGTCTGTGATGATGCGTGACGAAAATTATTGATGTTGTTGACGAGCTAGAGGATGGCTCGCCAGAAGTGAAGCGCAAGTAATGGCACGATTATCTTTGTTCTTTTGCGACAATGCATGTGGGACCCACGCACCCAACTTTTGAACCATTCCCATTGCTTTCAGATGCCGAACAATAGTTGCATGTTCAGGTTCCAACTTTTCCGCCAATTCGAGTGTTGTTTGTCGAGGGTTTTCATGAAACGTTTAAACGTTCATCGTAGAAATTAGATGTTCGACCCTGGCGATCAGCGTCACTTAACTCAAAATTTCCATCTCTAAACTAAGAAAACCATTTTTGAGCAGTTCTATCAGTTATTGCAGCTTCTATATAACCATTTGGGATGGATCGCGCACCTTCTACTGCTTTAATACCTCGACTATATTCGAATAAAGTAACGTGTCGGAAATAAGCATTTTTTCAACTTGAGGCTTCATATTCAATTAGCTAAAAAAGACAAATTCACAAAAGTAAAAAACAACTTAAATGGTATATAATAGTTAAATACAAATATTTTACATTATCATATAAACTGAGCTCAAAAAAAAAAGCGAATGAACTTATGCACCAACCTATTAATTTCTCAAAACTCTTTGAAGTGGTTCTTCACAACAATATTTATTCCGGTATAAAAAGTTGGACATCATCAGATGGATGTATGGAAAAAATGTCATGTATTACACACTTAACCGGTTCATTTATAATGCGAGAGATAATCCAAGTCAAGTAAATATAATCTATCTCGACTTCCAGAAAGCATTTGACGAAATAGTTCATTTCATTTTGTTGCAATGGATAAAGGATGTTGGCTTTACAGACATGCTGATGTTTTCTTTTTAGATCGTATGTAATCGATCGACAGCAATATGTCAACCTGGAAGGGTTTGAATCGATGCATATACAGTCACTCTAGGGGTCCATCAAAGATCCAATTTGGGACCTTTGCCTTTTTGAATGTTTAATAATGATTTGTTGTCAAACATATCATGTTAAAACCAGCATTTTCCGATGATATAATTTTACCTTGAAGTGGCTAACGTAACAGATTATATACAATTACATGATAGTTTGAAGTTGGTGTAACTCTAACAAGTTATTTCTTAATACCTCAAAGTGTAAATCTGTTTATTTCATCAAAAAAAAATGTTCCTTTTCGTATAACTGTCGAGTGAACTTTGTTCCTATTTCTCGAAGAAACGAAATCAAAGAAATGAGTATTGTATACGATGATTGTATGACAGTTACATGTTTGCATGTTGAAAATAGTAATTGCCAAAGCTTATACAACTGGGTTTCATTATTAAAAATACTCAAGATTTCTCTAATATACAAGCATTGTGTAATTTATACTTTACATACGTACGATCAATTCTCGAATATGGTTGTCTTATTTGGTATCCTTCATACCAGTATCTAGTTGAAATGTTTGAGAAAGTGCAACGCAGATTCTTAAAATATTTAGTATGCAAACTAGGTGGAATTTATCCGCCAAAAGGAATAGATAACAATCTACTTTTAGAGAGTTTTGATTTTATCTCAATAGAACTAGGCCCAACATCGTATGTCTAAAGTTGTTGTAACATGTATCGAGAATTGTAACGTATACAATAAAATATGTCATATATGCGATTTTTTTGATGATAGTTACATGGTTCTTAAAATGGATAGTTCTATTATTGGTTATTTCGGAATTTAACATGTCAGGCAGTAGGTAATGTGTAAATGTGTATGTATCTCTGTACGGATGTAACGGTCGTAACGAGCATAATGTATTTTTAAATAT
Source organism: Vesta saturnalis (assembly GCA_036346205.1). Taxonomy (NCBI): domain Eukaryota; kingdom Metazoa; phylum Arthropoda; class Insecta; order Coleoptera; family Lampyridae; genus Vesta; species Vesta saturnalis. The sequence continues at coordinate 412,788 of JARFJB010001974.1, forward strand.
AAAGCTCTGTTGCCTCAAGCCAGTTAAAATTTCACAAAATACCCTTAAAATACATTTTAAAATCTTCTAATGGATCTTTGATTAAGTACTAAAGATCTGTTAAATGTGATCTAGATCCAGATATAGATCCTAGCAGAGCAAAGTATCTAGATCCAGATCATAGATCCGTTTAGTGGATCTAGATCCTGGATCTAGATCACTTTGATCTAGATCCTACCCAACACTGGTCAGTACTTACCGAGTAGCGTGCATACAGTATGTATTTTTATGTTCTTATTGGATGCAAACCTGTTCGAAATAAATAAACAAATAAAGTAAATAAATGAATAAATGAAATTGGATGGCGTATGCAATCAAACTTAATCTTCTTCAACTGCATCCTTTTATGCTTACCGAATTTTACGCTTTTAAAACTGATAAACAGCGTATGCTGCAATTTTACAATGAATTACCTCAAAAATTAAGCAATTTTTTATATTCGGGAAACCTCAATATAAATCGATAAAAATCAAGTAATTATAAAAATTTATAGTGATAAAGTTTTGAACTAGTTTAACAGCACGCTGTAGAAGAAGGATGCTTTATTCAACCTGGTGATCCAGTTTCCTGAATTCACAAATGAAACAGAAGAACGTCAAACGATACGACGATTTCGAATTATATCAATAATTGATAATCATTTTTTTCAAAGACACATCAATTTATTTCACTAAGTAAACAGAACCTTTAAATAAGAAATCTACGGAAGCTGTAAGTAATCCTGTTAGCAACCGAAAGTATAATGAGAGTTAATTTTTTTTTAGATTGTAGCAATCTCGTATGGTAACTAAAAGTCAAAGCAAGTTTTATTAAGGTATGTATATTAAAAACCACAATGAATGAATTTTAAAATGAAAATATGAAATAAGTATGGTTCGCTTGGTTAAATTACTTGTACCCCTTTTACTACCTCGGAATCAATTAAAATAGTCCATGATTTGAAATATTAATATAAACCTTCAGTTTGATTTGGTTGAGCGAGCCAACCAGCCCATTTAATTAAGTCACGGCGCTAAATGCATAAAACATAATAAAAATAGTCAGGAAGGTTCATGGCCTGTATAAAATAATGTACCAAGACACCATCCCGCTAGACGGTTACTGGACATTAGCTTCTACTGTGCGTCATTACAGGTGACCTACTCCTACATATCAAGTGTCTCTAAAATGAAAAATAATCCTATGATGTTATCGCCAAAAATTCAGTTTTTGAACAAATTAGATGAGGTTCGATATATCAGTGTTTATTTTGATAACTGTCACGTGCGTGTGGTACTCATACGTAAAGATATAATTCTGTTATTCATGAATAATTAAAGAAAATTATTATTTAACACCAGATTGTGAAAAGCACACTTACCAGCTCTGTACAGAAAGAATGTTTAGTAGAATTGGTTTACGAGTGATAGTTACTGCTTTGTGTTACTCGTCTAATCAAACTAAATCACTTTCTACGTTTTTACTTATGCATAGTTGATATATAACTGGTTCTCTGCCAGTAAAAGTTATTTTTTTCAAAGCGGTTTGAACAAAATGCTGTACATACACCAGCAAATTGTTTTTATAAAAAAACCTCATTAAATGTTTGGAAAGTAATGGTTACATGTTTAAATTCCGCAACAATATGTAGTAAGAAACCACTGCTCATGTTTACTTTTAGCTAATTACTGTGTAATTATATAATCCTGTTAAATTTAATAGTCTAAAAAATTGCTTACCAATATCGAATGGGTAACATAATTTCTTTTAAGAAACACTAAATCATAAATTTTATAACACAATTTTTAAAAACACACATGCTGAATTAAAAAGAAAGATAAACGATAGGTTCATCTGATATTACGCAACTCTTAATTAAAAAAAGTAAGGTACTAAAAAAATCTCTTTATTTATTAGAATAGAATGGTGGGGTAACAGGAGTTAAACAATAATTTAATGATCTCGTCATTTACAATTAAACATGTACTAAAAAAGTTGTTTACAAAATCAATCATTCATAAACTATCTAATCTAAAATATAGAAACATTAACGTACGAAGTCCACTCACATCCGAATGGTAATCCTGCAGTATTGTTTTATTGTAATGGAACCGTCTAGAATTCTTCTCTAGGAAACGTAAATGATACCCTTGCGGTGCTCGTCCAAAGGAATCAAAATACTCTCCGTTACCATTATCATTAATATAGATAGCGGTCCAATGCTGACCTGGTTTGTCTGCAGGATCCGTGTTTACAATAATTACACACGGTCTAGGTGCGTGTCTCGGTAGTTGATTATAAGCACATACAAGCCGAAATACATTCTTCTTGTGGCTGGGAATCGATTTCAAACATTTCAACACTTGCATCGCATACAACTTTGGAATTGGTATGCGTCCAGTCTTGCAGTAGTAAGGCGTTTTCCAGTGCACACATAGGCCCAGTGATGTTATGGTTTAAACAGCTATATGCTTTTGCTTCCTTTTTCAACTGTTTAATCGACGGGCAACCAGTCTCTTCCAGGTTTACTATTGGTTTGTTAAAAAACCTTGTTTTTCACTGCCCTTAACGTGAATTTTGTTAAATAGGCGCAACATTCATCAACTCCTCACGGAAATTGTTGTAGTGTACATGACCTGACCACCATTTCAACCCATGATAATTATCCTCCATAAATTTTATCTGTCGTGACATGAATCCTGATATAAAGTAACCGAGGTGGTTTTATCAGCATCAACGATAAACGACCATGATCTGTAACCACCGCTATTTCTTTCGGTATGAATTCGTTGTTAACACCACTAAACCCTTGTACGTCCAAGTATGCGTCCATCTTCTTTCGTGTGCTGCTGTACACTGAGGATGCAGGTTAGAACTACCACTTTTAACAGCTAAAATCCACAACGACGTTCCGATGTTTATCGATCTCGATCACGTTATCGAATTCTGCATACACCAAAAAGTTAACGGTTTCGGTGAGCGCTTCTTCAAACCCGACTTCCAGCCGAAGGGCGCCGTTTCTAACTAAATTCCAGTGCGTACTAGCGTTTGCAGACAAGTCAGGTGTTAGGTCAAAAGCCATTAAATAGTAGCCGTTATATTGTTACCTTCATTCAAAAAATGAATACCCGTACCAGCGAATAAGGTGTAGTACGGTCTTACATATACATCATTAGCTGTAAAGTCTAGTTGTAAGGCCTTCGATGGAATTTTTTGTTCTTCAATATATAACGACATGTAGTTAATATTGCAGTGATGATGAAAATTGAACGGGTTTGAGGGGTAATCACCGTTGAAGGCTTTATTTCATACAAAGCCTACAATGCATCGTTTAGGTAACTGACCCAGGAAAACATTATCCAATGGTTTTCGCTGTATGCCTGCTGGCATAGTTAACACTTTTACGTCGGTCCTTGTAACAGGGTATTTTGCGGCAGTTGCTTCTAAAGCTTTAGCGTGCGCAATTAGAATAGTTGGATTGATTCGCATACGTCTCACCAGTAAACTATCGTCTATAATTCGCGTCTTGTAAGTTGAAGCCAGTGTCGCCATTAGGCTAAAGGTATCTCTTGATCGTACAAATTTAGCCTTTAACTCAACACCACTTATGAGAAACGTTTCTAGATTAAACAAATCCGAGTGCACGTGACCAATCTCTATCTATTTCCCGGTAGCCGCAAGTGCTTGACGTTTTGAGAAGCCGTTATTTGCGTTTCCCAGTGTATTCATCTGTCCAGCTGTATCATTGTGTCATAAGGTACAACCTAGATGTGAACTATTGGCCTCCTTTCCATAATTTAGCAGCGTTTCGATATATGGACGGTAAGCGTAGGTTTTGTTTGGTTGTGAAACCATCTTCTGATTTAAGTAAACCTCCACCTGTGAGAAAAGCGAATGCATCCAATTGTTTACCGGTGCTACAACATCAGCGTCTGTAAGTGCTGTATCATCTTGCTTTAGTGCTTTAGCTGTGATGTACAGCATGGTCTGGCTTAAGTCTATGTAATTGTTTCCATTTCAGGGGACTACAGATTCTATTGGGGCGTCATCACTCAAGCTGATAAGGGTTTGTAAGATATCCATTCACCGCTCTAGATACTTGTCTGCGTTGACGGTAAAGCGAACAAATCCAATTCGAACAGACGTACTCTTTTATATTCCGATAATAGGTCGATCCTCTATGACGTCACCAAGAATATTAGCACCCGTTCTAAGAGCTTCTTTTCCAATAGCCTTTGTACCATACTTAAATAACGGTATTACACTTCTAAATATACCACCTAACCAGCTCCCTATTCCATGACCACGTTGATATGGCGCACCTCTGTAGATAGAGCCAATACCGTTACCGGCCTGATTCATGTAATATTGCTGATAAGGGCAAACCATTATTGTACTTTCTTAAAGTGTAGCTTCAGACACGACGTTCCAAACTCAAATGGCATTGCTGCACCCGTATCTGTTTTTATATTAATCTCGATGTTTTCAAATTCCCGTGTCATCACCGGTATATAGTGTGTAGGCGAAAAAACCACACCTTTATGACTCCCGTAAGCATAGTTTTCTGAAGTAATATTTACTATACGCATAAGCGGAGATAAAACATCACCCACAATTTGCGGTTCAACGATGTCGCAATAAACAAACATCTGAGTCGGTAATCGTATCCATGTAATAGCGGGGTGAGGGGGTATTGGTTCCATAGCTATGTTCTGATACGGACAATAACCCAATTGTAAGGCTAGACGTTGTAAGAATCCGAATAGCGAGAGCTGAGTTTTTGATTTGGTAGTGACGCGCTTTGTTAGGTTATGATATTCGATAGTTAGCAATTTACTTATTAGTACATAGTTACTTATCTCGTTGGTAATTTCTTCTATGTTGCTATAATTTCCCGAGGCGAAACGTATCACGTACCAGCCATCTTCAATATAAATGATCTTCTCGTTGTCGCGTAGAAAATATTCTGCGGCCTTTTTTAATATCGTTTCTAGCGCGCTTTCTTCAGGTGGCTCAGTTCTGTAATAAATTAAATTGTCTGTTGCACTTACAGCGGCAAAAGAACATGGGTACTGAATTTCCAATATCCCTACAATCCAGGACCCCGTTAACCTTGTTCGGTTTGGTAGCTGCGTAATAAAACTTGACGTCATATTACCTGGAAAATACGCTATTAAATTTGTCACTGTATCTACGCGCACGCCACTTGACCAGGTATTGTTTATATCGCCCACGGCCCTTCTCTGATAGAATATTATCGACTTTGAATAGAGTATCTTTATCAACCGTAACAACTTGCAACTTCTTCGTAAAAGGTACCCTCAACAGGATCGTTATTAAGATCGATTATTCGATAAACTGGTGGTCTTCTTTTTATCACCGCAGTAATTGTAAAAACTTCCTCGCTCCAATTTGTTTCATATCCCTTCTCAAAGGTGTACTTAGTTCTGGCGATTCTGGCAAGCTCACCGACTTTATATTTAGGATGACGTACTGGACCTAAGCCTTTCGCGTACAGGCTATCCCACACTTCCAAAATGTTTTTATCGTTTACAACCGCGGGGGCCATCTTAATATTTGAATGAGGGCTATTGTTGTAAGCAGTCACAAGTCTTTCAAGTACATCAATATACCTGTTAGAATTTTTGTAAGTGAAATATCGCCACATCTTTGTTTTCAATGTCTTATTAAATCTTTCAACTACAGATGATTTTACATAAATGCTCTCGCCCATGCCCTCATGAATTACCGTTAGTATGTAGTTGTTTCTACTATTGTGTTTACTTAAAGTTGGCATATCACGAAGATCCGCTTGCCACAACTCGTAAATGTTACTCACAATATATTTATTTCGTGGAAACTTTTTTCTGACTGGTTTATGTACCGTATAAGCTTTCTATGACTGCAGCCAATTTTTCACTTCACCATATTTTTTTTTTTTATCTTTTACAGCATTAGTTAAAAGTGTTATACCGGCGAACCCTGCTGGGTGAGAGGGGTCATACTATACAGCTTCCATGTTATGTCCGCCACGAATCCCAATCTAATGAAATTCCTCTTCTTCTTCTTTGAGAGATTCTTCTCGGTGTTTCCCGCGTTGCACTATCAGTATCGTAATTCTCACCTATAGTTGTTGTGAGGGTCCATTCAACGCTGGGTGATACAGAAACATCATGCCTTTGCGTATTTCCGATAAACTATCGTGGTATATTTATCTCTTTAATGTAAGTCGCAAACTGACGCCAACCGCGCGGGTTTGTAGTTTTTCGATTTCTTGTCTCGTGTACCAGATCGATAATGTTTAAATGTTGTATGATCTTGCCTTTTATTGTGACAGTACCTCTTTTATACCAAAAAACATCGCTGCTCGTATTCAGTATACGTAAGAAAGCCTCGCCTTTTCTCTGATATGAAGGCGGAAGCATTGATACTCTCTCGTCGTTTGTCAGACATTTGCGTTGCTGTAAATCTCTAATATCATCAGCAACAGCGTCACCGCTGATTGTTATGCTGGTAGGCTGACGTAACCCATTGGAAAAGTGTAGATACCTTTCAAGAACTTGGTTGTACTGTTGCCATTTGTCATGGTCAGTCATTTTGCTTTTTAAAACTTTATCCATATCCTTACCCAGCTGCGCTAAAATGTTGTTTTGTGTAACATCTGGCACCTGTAAGCGTTGTAAAGTCCATCGGTAGAATAATCATCTTCTTCAGATTGTGGTCCATGGTTATTGAAACAGATTACCCAGGATTCCTCCGAGTAATGGTCCTAACAGGAGTTGTAGAAATGCACCACCTTTCTGTACAAGAAACTGTTTCTTCTTTTTTTATAGATTTGCCTCTCTGTGCCTAGCGTCTTAAGGTATGCTTATGTTGAGAGAGTCGCTGCTTCTGATGAGCTGACAGAGGTATACGACCTTTTAAAGTGTTATGTGCACACTCGCAAATACACTCTACCTGTTTACTATCCAAACATTTAAATAAAGCGTCACGTTGACTTTTACTCAATCTGGCTACTGCACGCAGGATATCAACGTTCTCGCTTAAAACGTCAGCCATCGTATATGATGTAATCTTTATCACTGTGAGGCTTAAACCCTTTTTTCGCTATATATACCTGGCAGATACCTTGAGGCCCGAATATGTTTGTGCTACAACGTATCACATCCGGTGTATTCTGTTTTAAATCGAACAATAAATATCCGTGCGGGCTTGAAGTAGCATCTTGGTACGCTACTTCTAAAAATTTCGGGCTGTCCGGCGAAATCTGTCTTGCTAAATGCCGTATCTGTGCTTTGTCAGTGGGTTCTTAAACAAAATTATGTAATGTGCGTTGAGAGAAATATCCCGCTGTCCACGTCCTTGATGAAATACGTTATGCGTTAAAAAAAACACACTTAGATTTCGATGATGACAACCCTTTGTAAAAATATCAACCGTTAGTTTCGCGCATTAGATCGTCAATTGTTATTAAGACAGGCTTTTCTCCGTCAAACTATTCCATATCAAGTAAACGCTTTTCAAATCCTACAGAGAGATCTTTGAATAAAGGCTGCCACTCACTGTAAAACCAGATAATTTTTTCAAAAGCTGTTTCACAGGCAGTTTCGATATTTTTTGGAAAATCTACGATAAAATATGATTTCCACAACCCAACGGCCCCGCAACTATCGCCTAAAAGGGGTGCTTAAACTGACCTTCCATCTTGAATCACTAAACGATACTAGCAGATACTCTACCAGCAACCTCGTTTAAATAGACTAAATAACATCCTTTTCAATCAGAATGCTAGGCCCAGAAACAAAATGATCTACAAGATAATTTCCAGAAATAGTTGTCACCCTACCCTAGCTCGAAGACCAGCTCCAGGCCCAAAACCAACCCCAAAACCAAGCTCAGGTCCACCCCCCAACCCTAAGACCAACTCCAGGTCCAAGACCAACCCCAAGACCAAGCCCAGGTCCAGCCCCGACCTCAAGACCTAGCCCAAGTCCAAAATCAACTCCAGGTCCAAAACCAACCTCAAGACCAACCCCAGGTCCAACCCTCAGCCCCAAGTCCAAGACTAGCTCCAAGACCAACTCCAACTCCAAGACCAAACCCAAGGCCTACATCTGCCCCTCACGTGAGCAAGTACAAGAATTGCTGGCAAAAAAGGCTCTAATTAGAGTTCAAAATTCTATCAAGGTTTGAAAATAATCTCCGAAAAAAAACCATAGGGATAGAAAAAACGCGTCCTACACGTTGGCGGCCATAAAATAGGGGTGAAACAAGTAAACGAGTAAAAAAAAGTAATTAGGGGTTGAAAAAGGCCTCCGAAAAGAAACCATAGCGGTGGAAAATACGGTCTCCCACGTGGGCGTATAAAAAGTGAAAGTGAGCGTGGTTTGTGACGTAAAAAAAGTGGGGGATGGTGCCCACGTACTACACGTAGGTCCATGGGCAAGGTCCGTACATTATTATGAAAATCTGAAGACCCATAAAGCTTATAGGAAAATGCTAAGGGACCTTTTTTACAGATAATTCAATTTTAGTTAATATTCTTAAGACGATTCTTGTAAGAAGCCTTCAAATTAACCAAATCAAAAAATATAACTGTATTATGAGAAGCAAAGTTGCGCATTGAATAAATACGATAACTTCCGAGGAATTATTGTAAATATACAATACTATACCAATTTTCACGAGTCGGAGCAGTTGCATCATAACTAACTTTGTTTCATTACTACCTTTAGAACCCGGCTATTGTGCACGAGAGGATGCAGATAGAACTGATTTAGTTTGGCAATTCTGTCCGGTGTTGTCTAGAATTTCTGACATTAAACATTTGACATTACACATATTTTATATTTTATTGTTGTGGTAAAATAAACATAACCCCTGAAGCTGAGATTTGACAGTATTTTTCACAATTTGACACCATCGGCGTCCTCTGACAGTATTAATATTAGTGACGCAACTGCTTTGACTCATGAAAATTACTATACAAACAAAGATATGGTCTATTTATCTTTTAATTTCTTTCATTAACATTCTAAGGGATACACCGAATATAACTCGAGTGAAATAATGTTTTAATTTAAACTACATTACAATGGTGTTAACAATAAAGTCGTATTGAAACTTTCTGTGAGAGAGTTTGAAGCTTCTGTATTTGTTAATTACTTTGTATTTATTATAAAATTATGTAGAAAATGTAGAATACTTTATATATCATAAACATTACGTGCAAATATAAATGTTAGAATCTTAAGTGCATGAGTTAAAAGTTTAGTTAGTTTACACTGATGAAAATACGATTTATTAAATAAGTACAGCCAAGAACGCGTGCACATTTTTTTTTGAAATGTGGTGTGCTTTAAAATGGTACAATTTTGTGTGCGGATAAACTTTTCACTTTGTATGTATGATTTGCTTTTCCCTATTTCCTTTCTTAATGATTATTTTATTTTAATACATGATTAGTTTTATACGAATTTTGCTACAATTAATTGTAAACCTCAAGTCTCTAGCACATTAATTGAAGGTTTAAGGTGTTATCTTATTTTTTTAGTTATGGCCTATTGTGAATGCATTATCAGTTATAGCGATTAGAAATAAATGGTAGAAACTTATTTTGAACCATTTGCTATTTTTTCTGAGCATTATTGTACATGTAATGAATAACCTAAATCACTATGTTAATATTTGTGATTATGCACCTGGAAGATGGACAAATAGGTTTACATATCATGAAATGAAGGTTACGATTAAGAAAAAGTGGAATTATTAATTCGTGATGTTTTTTAGACGACTAATAGTCGCGGATATAGAGGATTTATTTAGAAGGGTGTGATTTTCGTGAAGTTTACAGAGCTTCTACTTGAGCTACCTTTAAAATCTTATAGCGTTTTCCCGCTAAAAATTTCAAGCAGGTACCACCAGTGTGCGTGTGTGCATGTGTGCGTGTGTGCGTGTGTGCGTGTGTACGTGTGTGCGTGTGTGCGGGTGTGCGTGTGTGCGTGTGTGCGTGTGTGCGTGTGTGCGTGTGGGCGTGTGTGCGTGTGTGCGTGTGTGCGTGTGTGCGTGTGTGCGTGCGTGCGTGCGTGCGTGTGTGCGTGTGTACGTGTGTGCGTGTATGCGTGTGTGCGTGTGTGCGTGGGTGTGTGTATGTATGTATGTTGTAACAACCCATTCTAAGTTGTATTGAAATATACCATAATTTATGTTCCTCGTTCATTTAGTTCTAAATATAAGAAAAAAATTTTAATTATTGATTTATAGGTATGTGGTAGGCAACTTAATTTGCATTTTGGTGTAACTTAAGTGCATATCTTCTTAAAGGTTTATACTCCCACTTCCTTAAATTATTTTTTTTCTGCCCATACTTTTTGCGCAACGCGTCATCATCCGACTTCCTAAGCGTCCATTTCTTTTCATTTCTTGTGTCGGATGCAGGAAGCCATTTTTGAGTTTCCACCTAAATTTTGTGAAAAGTGCCATTGATTTAATGGTAAGATCATTTAACTCGTATTATATTAAAATTAAAACATTTGCTCTTTGCAGGCACTTTTATTTTTTTACTTACTTTTACTTTTACATTTTTACCACTTTTGGTATTTTGATGCTTATGATCTTATTTTTTTAGTTATGGCCTATTGTGAATGCATTATCAGTTATAGCGATTAGAAATAAATGGTAGAAACTTATTTTGAACCATTTGCTATTTTTTCTGAGCATTATTGTACATGTAATGAATAACCTAAATCACTATGTTAATATTTGTGATTATGCACCTGGAAGATGGACAAATAGGTTTACATATCATGAAATGAAGGTTACGATTAAGAAAAAGTGGAATTATTAATTCGTGATGTTTTTTAGACGACTAATAGTCGCGGATATAGAGGATTTATTTAGAAGGGTGTGATTTTCGTGAAGTTTACAGAGCTTCTACTTGAGCTACCTTTAAAATCTTATAGCGTTTTCCCGCTAAAAATTTCAAGCAGGTACCACCAGTGTGCGTGTGTGCATGTGTGCGTGTGTGCGTGTGTGCGTGTGTACGTGTGTGCGTGTGTGCGGGTGTGCGTGTGTGCGTGTGTGCGTGTGCGTGTGTGCGTGTGGGCGTGTGTGCGTGTGTGCGTGTGTCGTGTGTGCGTGTGCGTGCGTGCGTGCGTGCGTGTGTGCGTGTGTACGTGTGTGCGTGTATGCGTGTGTGCGTGTGTGCGTGGGTGTGTGTATGTATGTATGTTGTAACAACCCATTCTAAGTTGTATTGAAATATACCATAATTTATGTTCCTCGTTCATTTAGTTCTAAATATAAGAAAAAAATTTTAATTATTGATTTATAGGTATGTGGTAGGCAACTTAATTTGCATTTTGGTGTAACTTAAGTGCATATCTTCTTAAAGGTTTATACTCCCACTTCCTTAAATTATTTTTTTTCTGCCCATACTTTTTGCGCAACGCGTCATCATCCGACTTCCTAAGCGTCCATTTCTTTTCATTTCTTGTGTCGGATGCAGGAAGCCATTTTTGAGTTTCCACCTAAATTTTGTGAAAAGTGCCATTGATTTAATGGTAAGATCATTTAACTCGTATTATATTAAAATTAAAACATTTGCTCTTTGCAGGCACTTTTATTTTTTTACTTACTTTTACTTTTACATTTTTACCACTTTTGGTATTTTGATGCTTATGATTGCAATTTTGCACTTAATCTAGATCTAAACTTAGATCACACCTTTGTATTTGAACCTTCAAGAGAATGCTATAAATATTGGATTATTTAATTTCAAGAAGATAAATTTATAAGAAATAAAATTCAATTTTGGTGAGGTTTACAACGTACAGCATTGTTATTTCGAGATATTGCGCAATATTGGTGCAAAGATGACATCACTCTTGGTTTACATTTCCCTAATCGTTTAGATACCAGAGGTTATTAAAAAGTTTGTGTACAACAATTTTCGAACAGGTATTTATATCCATAATTTAGTAATTTAAGGCTATTACAATTAGTTTTTGAGATATATTTTAAATAATTCTAAATTTAACTGTTAATAAACATAGTTTGTATATATTTTTATTTTTTACATTGTGGTAAAATTTTTATTGTAAATCTCGATTTAGTTATTCCGAGCATAATTAAAAAATACCTTGGCGTTCGAGATCATTTTGTTAGTGTTACAATGCTGTTTTTATATTGATGTTAAGTGGAAATAACAGCATAAGTTGTGGTAATTAAGCAAAACAAAAGCATGAACTGGCCTATTTTAAACTACCAACTGGGACAAAGGCGTGTGTGCGTGTTGCGTGTGTGCGTGTGTGCGTGTGTGCGTGTGTGCGTGTGTGTGTGTCGTGTGTCGTGTGTGCGTGTGCATGCGTGTTGTGTCGTGCTGTGTGCTGTGTGCTGTGCGTGTGTCGTGCTGTGCTGTGTGATGTGTGTGCGTGTTTGGTTGTGCTGTTCGCAGTGCAGTGTGCATGTGTGCGTGTGTGCGTGTGTGTGTGTGCGTGTGCGTGTGTGCGTGTGTGCGTGTGTGCGTGTGTGCGTGTGTGCGTGTGTGCGTGTGTGCTGTGTACGTGTGTGCGTGTGTGCGTGTGGTGTCGTGTGTCGTGTGTGCGTGTGCGTGTGTGCGTTTATGCGTGTATGCGTGTGTGCGTGTGTGCGTGTGTGCGTGTGTGCGTGTGTGCGTGTGTGCGTGTGTGCGTGTGTGCGTGTGTGCGTGTGTGCGTGTGTGCGTGTGTGCGTGTGTGCGTGTGTGCGTGTGTGTGTGCGTGTGTGAGTGCTAGCGTGTGCGTACGTGCGTGCGTGCGTGCCTCCATACGGACTTAGATTTCGTGTTTATGCTGGAGCTGATTAGATTTTGGAACAAATTTAACGGCGGCAAGGGGGGTTTATTAGGAGCATTTTTCGTTTTTATCAAATATTTTTGAAATAGCTGTATATTTCAAATATATAGAAATATTAGGCATATCGATTAATTACGTGCTATTCAATATTTTGATACGACGCGTAATTTAGCGGCAAAAGGCTAGAATTTAAGTGTTGTTTCAAATTTCTTCAAAGCAGAAGAACCATTAATTTTATGAGAAAATGAGTAGACATATTTTGAATAAATTTAATTTTACGTAACTTTCATAGTTTCTTAATTTAAGGCAAACTGACTCTAAGATTGAAAATGCTTAAATTGTATTATCGTTATTTTATAGAAGCAGGCGGCTTTGGAATTTTTTTAAGTTAACGTCTATCTGGCATGAACTTTTAAACGTGCATCTAATATACATTATTGTTTTTGTTTTTACAGTGTTGCCTATTTTATTAGGAAAATATTAAAAGGGGGATGCACAATTATCCTAAAATAATTGTTATTAATATTATTTTATTTCTTTTAATTTCCACTTTGTAAGTTTGAAGGTCATGTGTTGTTCCACACCAGATATTCTTTCCGTTTTGACGTTTTGTAGAACAGCTAGTGCTCTACTAATTTGTTTGTTAAGTAAAAACTCCAGCCCATAAGCCTAGCCAGTTGGATAACAGTGCTTACACTTCGATAATATCAAAAAAGAAGCGTTTGTTCGTTACTGAAGCAAATAGGCTTAAGGTAACCCTGACAATAATATTGGGAGTGTATAATGAAATAGTGGTCACAATTCCTGTTAAAAATATCGTTTTCCTTATTAGCCTTAGTGTTAGAAGCATCCAAAGCGAATGTCAAATATGTGATCAGCAAAGAGAACATCCACTGACAACCTTATTGCTATTCACCATAAATTATAAAAACGAAACTATAATTTAAAAACCTATTTATCAACTATTTAATAGTTTATGAACCCATCGATCACTACCCAATGAACATGAACGATATGAAGAATGTATAAGCATAATAAAAAAACTAGTGACGTATTGATTGAAAACGTGTGCATTGCTTTGAAACTTTACTAATGAATACGAAGCGTAAGAATAGTAAGTTAATCTACGGTAGTCATTGTTTCTCTTAGAGTTATATTATTCACATGTCTTAAATTAATAGAAGAAGAACCTTAAGTCAAAATGTAATTTGTGAATTATAATTAGTATGCGGTTGAAAGTTGATTAGAAAGGCGTATATTAGGCATATAAGTTAATTTTATTATAGTTTACAGATGACATTTATAATTATTATAACATATGTTGGTGCCACCTTAAGCTGTTAAATAATTTTTTGTTATGCATCACTCATATACAAATTAAATTGAACGGGGATCACACTGTAGGCGTCTAAGTGATGTATCATCAACATAGCAGTAAACTTGAAGAGCGGCTTATCTAGATATTATCTGACAAATAAAATTAACATAAAGAAATAACTATTTAGTAATAAAACAAGAATTGGTTACTGGATAGTAAAACAATTTTGAACCACATATATACAACGAATATTGGAGTAGTAACTAAACAATATTGTGAAACTTTAATTAAAATTCCATCAGTTAAAACACAACGGAAAATTTTTGAAATAGTAAAGCTAATCTTACTCCTTACCAAGTTTACGATGAAATAACTAATATTTAGTTCAAAGAACGTATATATTCTCAATATGCCTAAAGCAAAACCTGTACTTAGCAGTTTGGGCTTGTAGAATCCATTTCGAACAGCGGTCAATTGCATGCTAAAGCTTGATTTGCATTATCGTAATTGATCAATTAAACCTCGACAAGAAGCAGGGTTTGCTGGTCGATATCTGATCAAATACTGCGAGATAAGGTTAGTTTATCTTTAACTTAAGCAATTGAAAAGATTAAGGAATGGGTTCGTTTTTATTTGTTCATTCCTTATTTAGCGCTTAACGTATTTATTTTATTTCTCAGTTTTAAAGTTGAGAAAAAGAAGTAAAACAGATTTTATCTATAAACATTAAATCCCTATACAACTTTTTCATACGGTACGTGGTACCTTGTGTATGTACCGCTGCAATAATATCAATAAAAATTATTTATATGGTGATTACTGTATTATACAAATCTGTGGCTTTTAAATTTTTGTCAAAAGCTGTTTTATAATTATTATTATTATTATCTAAAATCCATAAATAACAAATTTTACCTAGTCTTTTGGGTAAAACATTTTGTATCTTATTTAGTTCCTTATATTTTTATTTTTACTGTATGTGTTGCAACACCAATTTGCATGTAATACGGTCAATCGTTTCCCTAGTTTTTAACTTTCGAGACTTTAATCAATTTCAGTAACCTTTGATTGCTACACATAACTTCCAATCTATATAATTAGTTTGAACGTGTAAAAACCGCAAGATGAATAGTTAACAGAATAAATAAGTGTATGACGTAAATAAACTGTTTCGTTGCATTACCTATTACAGTGGCAGACTATGAACTATTTAGCAAGCCACAAACATTTTTCAGCTATTTCAAAGGTAATATTTTCGATATAAAAGCCGTAGAATAGGATTACCTTTACGATTTGCCTTCGGGCACAACTCACCCATTTTCCAGTTTCAAATTGTTAATAAATTATGAGACCTTAAATCTTTAACGCACATCTGCCATGTATTTTTATGGGATGTTTGAACCCAAAAATCAATCGTAAACCAAAATGGCTCCAAATTGTAAACGGTTAAATAATTGACAAATTTCTGCCAAAGGGAATTTCAATTATAACGCGCGTCAAGTTTTTGATATTTATTTAAGCTGCCCTCAAAAGTCAAAAAAAAATAGCAAAATGCACATGTGTATTTCACTCTGCACTTACTGAAATTTTCTGCCGTTTCGTTATAATGGATTATTTACTACAAATATCCTATAAAAATGCATGAAACAAATTGTCGATTGTTGAAACCTCGTAATATGTTATATCCACAAGTAAGCCATAAATCTTATCTTATTTTACGTGTTTTGCACTCAAAATATTATTTTCCAAAGGGCAGAATTATATTTATGGTTATAGTGTGTAACGTGCAAAAGTCGATATAGGATCGATTGTATCATTTTATCTGGTTACTGTTTCTAAAAGCTACCTTAAATAAGTATCTGTGATTTAAACATTTAGTAATGTGCTTTAAGCTTACTAGTATCTATTTTCTTTACTATAATGATTTAAAATTTCTGTATTTACGGCATTTACTAATGAGCATTATGGATTAAATGTTATACAAAATTATACCTTTTATGATGTGTACGTTTTTCCTTTATGCGAAAATTATTTCTCTCTCGTATCCACCTTTGTATTTCAAAAGTTTACCCGTTTTTAGTTCCGCTAGTTTAACGTAGTAAAGCTTTCTGTAGTTATTTAGCATTTATTGAATAAAAATTAATTTCAGTTAATGCCTATAGCGCCATCTCTGAAATGTACGTAGTTCTGGTGATTGGTATACTTAACTGTGAAAAGGGATCCGTTATTTTGCTATTTCTTAATAAATATACTGTATAAATAACGGTTTATTCTGTTTACAATACATAAAATGCTATTGTGGTAACAATGACTGATAGGAATATTTTTCAAGTTGTAAATTTGTTTCTTGAGACGTTGGCTTTCTTTTCAAAACCGCCATTGCTGTGGAATGGTTGACATTTCTAGAAAACTTTCCTGTTTCTATTTCGTAGATGTTAGGCATCATTTCTTTGGAAAATTTTCACATCATAGTATCGCTTTGTTGTATAGAAGTGAAGTAATCGCTATTAAAGGCGGATGTAATAGAAATATTTCACGCCATCCACATATTTTCGGTAAGTCGTATCACATCTCGTTAACCTCGTTGTAATTAGGAACTTCTCTTTCAGGTTTCAAACACAACAGAATTATTATTTCTTCAAAGAAATAGATGTCACCAATTGGTTCAGACATTTACAGTAACGCTCGCATAAGACTTTAGAGGTAACACCTTCTCACTGAATAAACGCAGACCTAATCATTTATCTTCGTTTTAGCTCTTAAATTTCCATATAACTTAAGTTCCCATATAACTTTACCGCTACGATTACATCAAAGTTCATGTTATATTTGGTTGTCTTTATTGATCTGTATCTCTTGCCTTATTATTTGGATTTTACTGCTGGTACGCTGCAGTCCGCTGTGTCTAACGTACTTGGGATTGCGTGATAGTTGAGGTTACACCTGTATTCAAGCTGATGAAATCCTGGCTAACTTAAATAGCGCATAAACCTTCGTAAACACAGGTCAGCTCTTTCCTTTTATCGTACCTAAATTGCCTTCAGCAGATTACGATCGCCTACTACGGAATTAACTACGTTTACCTTATTTCTATTAACAAGTATTTGACAAATATTTTACCCACGAATACAGCTCGTACCTAAATTGCCGTCAGCAGGTTACGATTGCCTACAACGAAATTAAATACATTTATATTAATTATGTCAATGAGTATTTGTTAAACATGTTACCTCTAGTATAAGTTCGGTGTCAGTTTGGTACCTGACGGCTGCTAATTTTAATACAACTTCTCTCTTGTAGAACTGCTATATGTTAATTGAACCATACTTCAATATTTTAAACACACTCAAAAACCAACATTTTGATTAATTTTTGTTAAAATTGTGCCACACCGAGAAGGCAGTTCATGTATAACCTCCATTTTGGGGATAATTAATTTTGTACTGTTGTTTATGTGATCGTGCGCAGTAGCTTTGCTGCAACTTTCAAGCTGAATTATTTCATTAATTTTTCTTTCTTGTAAATAACTGATTTAATAGGTTTATTAAATTGGCCTTTTCAGGCTAAGATACGTAAGATCTTGCGTCGGCCGAAAGGGGTATTATTGTTTTTGGTATTATATTTACAAATTATAAATTACTGTGGGCGTATGTACAAGCTCACGATTTGCCCTCGTCAACCTCATTTTAACTTATATTTTTTTTATTTTGGGGATAACACATATACTGTGTATAACTTATTTTATCATTCATATATTTATATAGCTATACAATAACGTTTGTCTTACTACCTCCTTAGTTGGGAATTTAAGGAAGAAATAAAGTTACGTTTGTTGAGGGAATTGTCACTTAATTACTATTTCTATTACTCCCTGTTTCAAGCTTTATAGGCTCTCTCCCTCTTCCAAGGAATAAGAACGTATTTTCTTTTCCTTCTTTCTTTAAAGCTTGTGGCGCCTATTTCGGTTCTTTTCTCACTAACTAAATTCTCCTGTATAGTGCCGTGTGGTGGTTGGACACATGGCAAGTGTTAGTATGTATTATTATCACTATTAGTAAATGTGCATACATTTGTATTCATATTTCGTGCTGATATAGCGGCAAGTAGTGTGCAGGAATAAAATCTTCCCCATATATAAATTTTTTCCTATTCAGTGGAAGCCAAGATTAGACACGGTCATCTTCTATTTACTAACGTTAAAACACAGCAAACGTACCAGTTTGCAGAAATACATCACTTGATCTATGAAAATATCTTAAGCATGAAATTGCGGCCACCGAATGTGAACGACTTTTTAAAAAAAATTCTATAAACGACAGTGATCTTTTACATAACTCTCTGACATATGCGGACACGCCGGATTTCAAACACTCGTATTCCGATGACAACATCAAATTATGTAACTTTGATGTGTGCATATGCTCCCAACCCGCGAAAGGGAGATAGTTGGATTAAATAAAATAGTATATGCGTTTACGTTATACTTCGCACTACCACAAACATTACGAAGATGGCAAGACGGCATTATGAAAATGGAGCCAACCTTCCTAAGTAAAAGAAAAAGGCCACGTGTTTCATACCCTCCTCGTGGGCAAGGGTGGTCTGCTTAAGCTTTCTAA
Source organism: Vesta saturnalis (assembly GCA_036346205.1). Taxonomy (NCBI): domain Eukaryota; kingdom Metazoa; phylum Arthropoda; class Insecta; order Coleoptera; family Lampyridae; genus Vesta; species Vesta saturnalis. Next base: position 431,576 of record JARFJB010001974.1, read on the forward strand.
GCTCCTTAAGGCACAATCATGGACTCCCGGCATACTTATCTTACTGTAAATCGGTAGAATTAGCAGAAAGAAATATGCAGGTAATTAAATTACAAGTAAAACGAGAAGTAGATGCGATGAAAAAACAACAAACTCACAATAATGTCTCCAAAAACAGTAACTATAGGAGCTCCAACACTGGCTATAAGTTTAAAAAATTCCAAGACTAATGTAATTTTAAAATTAGTAACTATAATAATAGAACAGATTTTAATAATAAGCAGTATGTTTGTATAAGGTGTGGATTAGCACATAATAATACTCAATGTCCAGCCTTTGGTAAAGAATGTAAAAAAATTAACAAACTATAACACTTTGCTTATATGTGTAAAGCACCAACTAGAACAATACCGAATTAGGTAAAGAAAGTACACAAAATTCTTTAGCTCTTACAAATACTGATTTTAATAAAACAGATTGGGTTAGGGGGGTTGTAGTAGGTGGTAAAATATTAAATTTAAACTTGATTCTGGCGCTCAAGTAAACATATTACCTTATATTTATACAGGGCGTCCGCGGAGGAACTACGAAGAATTCGTATACGTATTCTTTGAACAATTTTAAGCAAAGGTGATTATGTGCAATTTTTACGAATCCCTAACCCCTGACATATGGGCCGTTGAAGAAAAATGTAAAAGTAAGTAAAGAGGATACTCTTAACAGCTTCTTAAGGCCTAAAATTATCATAAAACAAAACTTTTAATAACAACACACTGACGCACATGCACACGAACACGCACACGCACGGACACTCACACGCACACGCACACGGACACGCACACGCACACGCACAAGCACACGCACACGCATACGCACACGCACCCGCACACGTACACGCACACGCACACGAACACGCACACGCACACATACACGCACACGCACACGC
>JARFJB010001974.1:435000-610000 GCA_036346205.1 Vesta saturnalis
AGCGCAGACGCACCACACACACACACACACACACACACACACACACACACAGGTGTTGGTAATAATAATAATAATAGAAATAACACTCATACACACATACGCACGCACATATACACACACGTACACAAACACGCACGCAGACGCACACCTGGACGCAGACGCACACTCACAGGCGAAGGCATACGTACACGCATACGCACACGCACACGGACACGCAAACGGACACGCACAACCACACGCACACGCACACGCACACGCACAAGAACAAGCACACGCATACACACAACCTTAAACGCACAGGCACACGTATATGCACACACGCACAAGCACATGCACACGCATACGCACACACATGCACACACACGCAATCACACACACAAACCCGCACACACAAGAACAAATACACTCACATGCACATGCGCACGCAGGCGCAGACGTACACTCACACGCACATGCACTTGAACATGCACACACGCACAAGGACGCGCACAAGTACACGCACACGTACACACACGCTCACGCAAACGCACATGCTCACATACACGCACACACACCCACACGCACAAGCACACGCACACACACACGCACACGCACACGCACACGCACACGCACACGAACTCGCACACGCACACGCACACGCTCACACAAACGCGCACACACGCGCACACAGACGCGCACACGCACACACACACGCTCAGGCACACGCACAAATACACGCACACGCAAAAGCATCCGGCCGCGCACATGCACACACTCACAGGTATTGGTAATAATAATAATAAATAATAATAATAATAATAATAATAATAATAATAATAATAATACACACATACGCACGCACATATACACACACGTGCACTAACACGCACACACTCGCACACGCAGAGGCACTCCCGGACGCAGACGCACACGCACATTGACACTCAAACGGACACGTACAACCGCACGCACACGCACACTTACACGCTCACGCACACGCACGCGCACACGCACACGCAGAAGCACACGCACACGCATGCACACAACCTTAAACACACAGGCACACGCATATGCACAGACGCACAGGCACACGCACACGCATACGCACACACACATGCACACACACGCACACAAACACGCACACGCACACGCACACTCACGCACAATCACGCACACAAACACTCACATGCACACGCTCACGCAGACGCAGACGTACACTCACACGCACATGCTCACACACACGCACATGTACAAGGACACGCACACGCACACACACACACACTCAAACTCACACGCTGACATACACGCACACCCACAATCACACGCACACGCACACGCACAAGCACACCCTCATGAACACGCACACGCACACGCACGCACACACACGCACACTCACACGCTTATACAAACGCGCGCACACGCGCACACGCACACAGGCGCGCACACGCACACGCACACGCACACTCACTCGCACGCACACACGCACGCGCACAAGCACACACAGACACACGCACAGGTACACGCGCACATACACGCACAGGCAAAAGCATCCGGACGCGCACACGCACACACACACTCACTCCCACGCACACACGCACGCGCACAAGCACACACAGACACACGCACAGGTACACGCGCACATACACGCACAGGCAAAAGCATCCGGACGCGCACACGCACACACACACACACAGGTATTGGTAATAATAATAATAGTAATAATAATAATAATAATAACACTAATACACACATACGCACACACATATACACACACGTATACATACACGCACGCACACGCACACGCTCACCCGGACGCAAACGCACACTCACACGGGCAGGCATACGTACACGCATACGCACACGCACACGGACACGCAAACGGACACGCATAACCACACGCTCACGCACACGCACACGCATACACACAACCTTGAACGCCCACACCCACGCTCACATACACGCACGCGCACACCCACACGCACAAGCACACGCACAAGCACACGCACATGCGCACGCACACGCACGCACCCACACGCACACGCACACGCACAAGCACACGCACACGCACACGCACACGCACACGCACACGCATACGCACACGCACACGCACACGCTTACACAAACGCGCACACACGCGCACACAGACGCGCACACGCACACGTCCACTCACTCGCACGCGCACACGCACAGACACACGCACTCGCACCGGCACACGCACACATACACGCACACGCAATAGCATACGGACGCGCACAAGCACATACTCACAGGTATTGGTAATAATAACACACATACGCACGCACATATACACACGCGTAGGCAAACGCGCACACACTCGCACACGCACATGCACACCCGGACGCAGACGCACACCCACACGCGCACGCATACGCACACTGACACGCAAACGGACACGCACAACCACACGCACACGCACACGCACACGCACACGCACACTTACACACTCACGCACACGCACGCGCACACGCACACGCACAAGCACACGCACACGTATACACACAAAACGAAACGCACAGGCACTCGCACATACACACAGGCCCAAGCACACGCACACTCATACGCCCACACACGCACACACACGCACACACACGCACACGCACACACACACTCACGCTCAATCACGCACACATACACTCACACGCACACGCACACGCAGACGCAGACGAACACTCACATTCACATGCACACACACACACGCACATGTACAAGGACACGCACACGCATACCCAAACGCACATGCTGGCATTCACTCGCTCACGCACGCACACACACACACGCACACGCACACTCAAACGCTTATACAAACGCGCGCACACGCGCACACGCACATAGACGCACACACGCGCACGCACACGCACACTGACACGCACGCGCACACGCACGCGCACACGCTCACACACACGCATACACGCACACGCACAGGCACAGGCACACGGACACATACACGCACACGCAAAAGCATCCGGACGCGCACACGGACACACACACACACAGGTATTGGCAATAATAATAATAACACACATACACACATACGCAGGCACGTATACTCACCCGGACGCAGATGCACACGCCCATTCGCAGGCATAAGTACTCGCATACGCACACGCACACGGACTCGCACACGGGCACGCACAACCACTCGCACACGCACACTTACACGCTCACGCACAAGCGCGCGCACCCGCACACGCACAAGTGCACGCACACGCATACACACAACCCTAAACGCACAGGCATACGCGCATGCACACATACACGCACACGCAGAAGCATTGGCTCGCGCACACGCACACACACGAACAGATATTGGTAATAGTAATAATAATTACACACATACGGACGCACATACGCACACACACACACATACACACACACTCACTCTCACATGCACAAAGACACACACTCACACACACACACACACGTACACGTACACGCACACGCACACATATACGCGCACGCAAAATCATCCGCACACGCACACGCACGTTCACGCGCACACGAACGCTCACTCGCACACACACTAACACGCACACGCACACGCTCACGCTCACGAACATGCACACGCACACGCATGCGCACACGCACACATCCTCAGATATTGGTAATAATAATAATAACACATATACACATACGAACGCGCGCACACACACTCGTACGCTCACACGCACACGCACAGGCACACGCGGACGCAGACGCAATCGCACACGCGCACGCATGCGCACACGCATACGTACACGCATTCGCACACACAGGTACACGCACACGCACACGCAGACGCACATGCACACGCACACGAACATCCGCACGCACACGCGCACACACACACACACACAAACACACATACACACACACACACACGCGCGCGCGCGCATACACAACGCACACGCATACGCATACGCATACGCATACGCACACGCACACGCGCACGCACGCGCACACGCATACGTACACGCTTTCGCACACACACGTACACGCACACGCACACGCAGACGCACATGCACACGCACACAGACACACACACACACACACACACACACACAAACATACATACACATGCGCACACTCACATGCACAAACGCACACACGCTCACGTACACGCATACGCACACGCACACGCAGACGCATACGCACACGCACACCCACTCGCACACACACACACACGGACACGCTTAGGCACACGCACACACACACATATACGCACACGCAAAAGCATCCGCTTGCGCACACGCACACACACAGATATTGGAAATAGTAATATTAATAAAACACATACGCACGCACATACACACATACGCACGTTCACAAACACGCACACACGCGCACTAGCACAGGCACACGCGGACGCAAATGCACACGCATACCTATACGTACACGCACACGCACACACACGGACACGCACACCCACACGCTCACGCATATGCACAGGCACACACACACGCACATGCAGACACACAGGCACACGCAAACACACACGTACAAGTACACGCACACGCACTTGCACACGTAAACGCACACATACACACACACCCACACTAAATGCTCAAACACACACACACACACACACGCACAAGGACACGCAAACTCCCACGCACACGCACACTCACACGCACACGCACACGCGCAAGCACACGCACACGTATACGCTCACGAACACCCGCACACACACATACACACTCAGACATACATACATACGTACACTCACATGCACAAACACACACACACGCACACACACACAAGCACACGCGTACGCACACGCTCACGCACACGCACTCGCACACGTACACGCTCACGAAAACACGCACACACACACACATACACACACAGGACATACATGCACACACACACAAACACTACATGCTCAAACCCACACACGCACACGCATACTCACACGCACACGCACACGCACACGCACACGCACACACACACGCACACGCACACGTACACGCTCACGAACACCCGCACACAAACACACACACACACACAGACACACACACACACACACACACACACACACACATACACAGACATACATGCACACATACGCACACTCACATGCACAAACACACACACACACGCACATACACACAAGCACACGCACACGCACCCGCACACGTACACGCTCACGAGAATCCGCACACACACTCACACACACACACACACACACACACACACACACACACACACACACACACACACACACACACACACACACACACACACATACACACACAGGCATACCTGCACACATTCGCACACTCACATGCACACACGCACAAGCACACACATACGCATACACACGCACACACACAGACACGCACACACTCACGCATACTCACGCTCACACCCGTACACATAAACACACACGCAAACGCAGACGCAGACGTACTCTCACACGCACATGCGCACACACGGACACGCACAAGAACACGCACAAGGACACGCACACGCACACACACGCACACGCACACACACGCACACGAAAACGCACTCGCTCACATACATGCACAAGCACACGCACACGCACACGCACAAGCACACGCACATGCACATGCACACGCACGCACCCACACGCACACGGTTATACACACGCGCACACACGCGCACACACACACGCAAAGGCACACGCACACATACACCCACACGAAAAGGCATCCGGACGCGCACACGCACACACACCCATATTGGTAATACTAATAATAATAATAACACACATACTCACATACGCACGCACATGTACACACACGCACACGTACAGGCACACCCGGACGCAGACGCACACTCACACGCGCAGTCATAGGTACACGCATACGCACACGCACACGCACACGCACACTTACACTCACACGCACACGCAGACGCAGACGTACAGTCACACGCACATGCACGCGCACGCACAGGGAGACGCACAAGGATACGCATACGCACACACACGCACACGCAAACGCACACGCACACATACACGCAAACGCACACTCACACGCACAAGCACACGCACATGCACATGCACACGCACGCACACACACACGCACACGCACGCGCATACGCACACGCCTATACAAACTCGCACACACGCGCACACGCACACAGACACGTACACAGACCTGCACGCGCACACGCTTGCGCACAAGCGCACGAAACGGCACACGCGCACATACACGCACACGCAAAAGCATTCGGAGGCGCACACGCACGCACACACCCGTATTGGTAATAATAATAATAATAATAACACACAAGCACACGCACACGAATAGGCACACGAACACACACGCACTCGCACACACACACACACACACACACACACAGACAAACATACACACACACTCACACCCACATGCACAACACACACACACACACGCATACGCATTCGCACACGCACACTCACAAGCACACGCACACGCACACGCATACCCACATACTTATACAAACGCGCACTCACGCGCACACGCACACAGACACGCACACAGACACGCACGCGCACACCCACGCGCACACGCACGCGCACGCGCAAGCGCACAGGCACACGCACACAAACTCGCACACGCAGAATCATCCGGACGCGCACACGCACGCACAGACCCGTATTGGTAATAATAATATTAATAATAACACACACACACTCACGCACATACACACAAGCACACGCACACGCATAGGCACACGTACACGCTCACGAGAATCCGCACACACTCACACACACACACACAGGCATACCTGCCCACATACGCACACTCACATGCACACACGCACAAGTACACGCATAGGCACACACACGCGCACACTCAGACACGCACACACCCGTACACATACACTCACACACACGTACACGCAGACGCAGACGTAAACTCACAGGCACAAGCACACACACACGCACATGCACAAGGACACGCACAAGGACACGCAAACGGACACACACGCACACGCACAAGCTCACGCACATGCGCATGCACACGCACGCACACACACACCACACGCACACGCATACGCTTATACAAACGCGCACACAGGCGCACACGCACACAGACACGCACAAGTACACGCTCACAGACACGCACGCGCACACGCAAGCGCACACGCACGCGCATGCTCACGCGCACACGCACACGCAATGGCACACGCACACATAAACACACATGCAAAAGCATCCGGACGCGCACACGCACACACACACCCGTATTGGTAATAATAATAATAATAATAATAATAATAATAATAATAACACACATACACACATGCACACGCACATATATACACACGTACAAAGAAACGCACACACACACGTACACACACATACATACATACGCACACTCACATGCACAACACACACACACACACACACACACGCACACACACAAGCACACGCACACGCATACGCATACGCACACCCACACGCACACGCACACGCACACGTACACGCTCACGAAAACCCGCACGCAACACACACACACACACACACACACACACACACACACTTACACAGACATACATACACACATACGCACACTCACATGCAGAAACACACACACGCACATACACACAAGCACACGCACACGCATAGGCAAACGCACACACGCACACGCACACGCACTCGCACACGTACACACTCACGAGAATCCGCATACACGCACACACGCACACACACACACACATACACACACAGACATACATTCCCTCATACGCACACTCACATGCACACACGCACAAGCACACGCATACACACACACATGCACACACACACGCACACACTCACGCATACTCACGCACACACCCGTACACATACACACACACGCACACGCACACGCAGACGCAGACGTACACTCACACGCACATGCACACACACGCATACGCACAAGGACTCGCACAAGGACACGAACACGCACACACACGCACACGCACACACACGCACACGCACACACGCACTCGCAAACGCACACGTTCACATACACGCACAAGCACACGCTCACGCACAAGCACACGCACATGCACATGCACACGCACGCACACACACGCACGCACACGCACACGCACACGCACACGCTTATACAAACGGGCACACACGCGCTTACGCATACAGGACGCACAGACACGCACACAGAGACGCACGCGCCCACGCATGCGCACACGCACGCGACAGCACACGCAAAGGCACACGCACACACACGCACACGCAAAGCATCCGGGCGCGACACGCACACGCACACACCGTATTGGTAATAAAATAATAAAAACCACATACCCACATACGCACGCACATATACACACGACAAAAACGCACACACCCACACGTACAGGTACACCCGGACGCAGACGCACACTACACGCGCAGCATACGTCACGCATACGCACACGCACACGGACACACGGATACGCACAACCACAGCACACGACACTTACACGCTCCCGCGCATGCACGCGCCACGCAACGCACACGCACTCACACGCACACGCACACACAACCTTAAACGCACAGGCACACGCACATTCACACGCACAAGCACCGCACACGCATACGCACACGTCACACATACACGCACATAAACGACACATCACCACACGACACACAGACGCAGACGTCACACCAACACCCCACACGCACAGTCGCAGCACACCACACACACCACACCACACGCACAGCACAGCACAAGACACGCACACGCACACGCACACACACGCATACGCAACGGTTATACAAACGCACACCGCGCACACGCACACAGACACGCACACTCACACAGACACGCACAACACGCACTGCGCACACGCTAGCGCACACGCACGTGCACGCGCACACGCACACACACGCACACACGCACACGCACACGCACGCACACGACACACGCACACGCAGCACGAGCCACACACACCAGACATACATCACGCACACACCGTACACATAACACACACCAAAACGCACACGCACACGCAGACGCAGCACGTACACTCAACACGCACATGCACACACACACGCATACGCACAAGGACTCGCACAAGGCACACGAACACGCACACACACGCACACGCACACACACGCACACGCACACACGCACTCGCAAACGCACACGTTCACATACACGCACAAGCACACGCTCACGCACAAGCACACGCACATGCACATGCACACGCACGCACCCACACGCACGCACACGCACACGCACACGCACACGCACCCGCTTATACAAACGCGCACACACGCGCTTACGCATACAGGCACGCACACAGACACGCACACAGAGACGCACGCGCCCACGCATGCACACGCACGCGCACACGCACACGCAAAGGCACACGCACACATACACGCACACGCAAAAGCATCCGGGCGCGCACACGCACACGCACACACCCGTATTGGTAATAACAATATAATAACCCACATACCCACATACGCACGCACATATACACACACGTACAAAAAAACGCACACACACCCACACGTACAGGTACACCCGGACGCAGACGCACACTCACACGCGCAAGCATACGTACACGCATACGCACACGCACACGGACACGCACACGGATACGCACAACCACACGCACACGCACACTTACACGCTCCCGCGCATGCACGCGCACACGCACACGCACACGCACTCGCACACGCACACGCATACACACAACCTTAAACGCACAGGCACACGCACATTCACACACGCACAAGCACGCGCACACGCATACGCGCACACGTACACACATACACGCACATAAACGTACACATACACTCACACGCACACACAGACGCAGACGTCCACCCACACGCACATGCACACACACACACACTCACACGCACAAGGTCACGCACAAGGACACGCACACGCACACATACACGCACACTCACACGCACACGCACAAGCACACGCACATGCACACGCACACGCACGCACACACGCATACGCACACGGTTATACAAACGCGCACACCCGCGCACACGCACACAGACACGCACACTCACACAGACACGCACACAGACACGCATGCGCACACGCTAGCGCACACGCACGTGCACGCGCACACGCACACACACACGCACACGCACACGCACGGGCACACGCACACATACACGCACACGCAAAAGCATCCGGACGCGCGCACACACACACCCGTATTAGTAATAATAATAATAATAACACACATATACACATACGTACGCACATATACACACACGTACCAAAAAACGCACACACACGCACACGCAAAGGCACACGCACACGCATACACACTACCTTAAACGCACAGGCACACGCACATGCACACACGCACAAGCACACGCACACGCATACGCACACACACGCACACACACGCACACGCACACGCACACTCACGCACACTCATGCACACACACGCACACATACACTCACACGCACACGCAGACGCAGACGTACACTCACACGCACATGCACACACACATACGCGCACGCACAAGGACGCGCACTAGGACACGCACACGCACACGCAAACGCACTCGCTCACATACACGCACATGCACACGCACACGCACGCGCACGTGCACACGCACGTGCGCACATACACACACGCACACGCACACGCACACGCTTATACAAACGCGCACACGCGCACACGCACACGCACACTCACACGCACGCGCACACGCACACACACGCACACGCACAGGCACACGCATACATACACGCACACGCAAAAGCATCCGGACGCGCACGCGCACATACACACAGGTATTGGTAATAATAATGATAATAACACACATACACACATACGCACGCACATATACACATCCGGACGCAGACCCACACGCACATTCGTAGGCATAGGTACACGCATACGTACACGCACACCAGCACGCACACGCACACTCACACGCACACGCACACGCACACGCACGCGCATACGCACACGCACACGCACACGCACGCGCCCACGCACACGCACGTACGCGCACACGCACGTACGCGCACACGCACACTCAAACTCACACGCGCAAACACACACACACACACACACACACACACACAACACACACACACACACACACACACACACACACACACACACACACACACACACACACTCATACGCACGCACATATACACACATGTACACTCACACGCATGCACAGACACACGCACATGCACACGCACACGAACACGAACACGGACATGCACACGCACACGCACTCGCACACGCACACGCACGCGCACGCGCGCACTCACACTCCCACTCACACACACTCCCACGCACACGCACACACACACACGCACGTAGGCGCACGAGCACACGCAAACGCACACATTAATATAAGTAATTTGATTGTAATCTCATTACATTTAGAATTTACATCAGTTGTACATACATATAGACAAGATATACATCGATTGGGGCTTGATCCATGATGGCGCAGTTAGTTAGCGCGGTACTCTAGCAAAGTAAAGGTCGTAGATTCAAATCCTACTCGAGGTAAACTTTTTATTTATGTATTTAATAAAATTAGTAATAATTTCTAATTATCTAATTTATCAGAGTAATAGTGTGACGGTGTGCACGGTGTAAGACCTTGAAAAGTGTAGATATATCGACTTTTGGCGTAAATCGAAATCGAAAGATGAAATCAGGGCAACAAAGTAGTACGTGGATGTAAAAACTGCAAACTTCAATCTTTGATAATAACAAGGATATCTTTAAAAATCAATTAAAACAACGAAATCTGGGCATACTGTACTACTAATTAAATGTTTTGGTGAAGGTTATCACATAACGTTGCCAATAATAGAGTGTCGCCCACCGGCAAACTTATTTGTATATTAAAACTGATACAAAAACTGTCTTTTTTGGTTAAAAGCACGTAATTACATTACAGTTTGCTTACGCTGTGCGTACGTTGTGTAAGAATCTTGTTGGCCAAATTTCAATATTGGTTTATATAAAGTGAACCACCTTATTAGTGGAAAAATTCTATCGTATTATACTGATATGCAACCCTGGCATATATGATATAATAATTGAAATAGATATTCATAAACACTATTTTGACGACCCCGTATTTGTATATATTTAATTCTGAAAAAAAAATCCCATAACTTCAGACTTTTCTTTAATAACTTCATTTCAGTCAATTAGTTGAATAATAAATTCATACAAAATTAATGCACAACAATTTTATTAGTCCTCTATACTATCGTTACCTAATAAATCATACCATGTTAATGGTATCAATAAATCAGCACCTTAATGTACTTTGCATTAATCAATGCCAAAGTTTATTATTTTAATGAATTCTTTTAATAGTGACAAAGTAACGTTCAGTAGCTAACACAACATGTGGTCGAAGATTTGAAAAAATGTTGTATTAGCTAAAATATTATATATTGGTTCTGCAAGTGAATAGTTTTTTTAACGCATTAAGGATGTACTTCTACACCCAGTAAGGTGTCAAATGTTTTTTGGGGCCTCCGCGAACTTTTTTAGGAGGCCCCATGTCATACTCAAAAACTCCCTTAAATTATGCCATTATATCCGCCTAAAACATTTTTTGGCAATACTCTTAATGTAATATATTTCTTATATTTTAGTAAAACGTTGGTTGAAACGTCTTTTTCAACTTACTTTTTTAGTATAAATTGTTATATTATGTAGCGAGGATTAAAATACTACAACATAAAAGTTTAAGCTTTTAATACAAGCATCTATAGGTCAAATTTAATTTAAATGTTATTATAAACAACACAACAAACATATAACTGCCATAACGGTAACTCTGTTATTAGCAACATCAGTTGCAACAAAACTAAATGTCTACACGACAGGTTCCCGACCTTTTATTGACCCCCTTTACAAGAAAAAAAAAATTCCAACGGCCCCTTTTACATAATAGTTAATTATAGCAATTTTATATGTTTGTCCATTATCTATTAATAATCACAAATTAAAAATTAATTCTCTCTCTCTAATCGCGCTCCTCGTGGTCGTGGCAGAAGGTCGTGATTATTAATTAATTAAAAATACAAGAACATGTTATAATAAAAAGATTTAATTGAGACAAAAACCATACAGAGTGTTAGAGCAAAATTATAACTGAACCAACAAATGAAAGACAATACAAATACACAAAGCTGGAGCACCCCGCACTGGGGCACTGCACAAAAGCAAAGACAAGACGATTAATCAAAGTTAGTAAAAAAATATAACAAAAAAATTAAATTCAATAAGAAACATAAATATCAATGAGATGGTTGAGGCTGGTGGAGTTTTAACAATTTGTTACTGTCGGGTTTCAATTTAGGTAACATCAGCCGCAAATCACCACGCTCAGTGATCTGCAGTCTATTCCTTTTCTTAGACAGTAGATTAGCTACTACACTGAGCACTGAGCACTATTTCCCACAACCCAGGGTGGAGAGCTGACATTGAATTTTGAAGTCAGAACTCTTGGTATCCATTTCCGAGTTTTAATTTTAACTCTTCATTAGTTGCGAGTTCTACGAGTTCTTCTAAACTTGATGATTCTGCTGTATCTGCATTTACCAAAGGGTCAAAATCCCAGCTTCGTATATTCATATTTAAAATATCCTGGAATTGCTCTGTAAAATCAGCATGAAGAGCGTCTAGGTGTTGGCAGTAAGTAACTAAATCTTCCTGTTTTACCGATAATGCTGATAATGTCGGAAAGTGGGTGTATTCACCTCTTCCTAGATTTCGTTTGAACAGAAGTTTTCCCACAAAAGCAGCTATGACGTTTTTTGTTTTTATTAAATTCAACTTGTAATGATCCTGCAGATCCTTCCTAAAAATTCCAATCCATCAAAACTTATTTCCTATTTTCTTCCACAACTGCATGTACATGATTTAAACATGTTATCAGTTGTTCCCCACTCTCTCCCAAATCCCTATATAAATACTACGTCCATATCCAAATTTTTCATTCTTATTTAGAATTCAGTCCTTATTAATATTTTGTTAGTATTCACCTCTTAATTATATCCTGCCTGAAACCTGCCTAACCTACTTCAGAAAGTAGATTCATTCATTCCTGCATTCATTATTAAAATACACATCCTAATTCTTTATTAATCCTGTCTAAAACCTGCCTGATTTACTTTCCTGCATTACCCTCATTCCTGAAATCATTTATTATTCCAGTCAGCTAATCTCACACCCCTTCCTGCTCATTTATATTCTTTCGTCACCATCGCCCCTATCTAGATAGGTATACGAACTTATTGTGGGTTCTGGCCCCGATTTGGGTATACCTACCGAACGTTGAGTGTGTGAAAGCAGACGGAGGCCCTTACACCCGAATGCTAATACACAATTAACTATCCAATTGTCTCCTCACCTGTTATCAAACCAAACAAGATTTCGAGCCCTATTAACTTGTTGAAGGTGTAAGCCGCGACAAGGATAGGTCATAGAGATTTAGGAGACGATAGAGAAGTGACGGTGGTATATTGCCCTGAAACAATCTCTATAGTCACGATAAAGGTTATTCCTCTAGTTCTACCTTTGACGGTCTCGGCTTGACCCCAAAAAGGCTTCCTTAACCCTAAATATTCTTCCTATTTCTCCCCCTAATTATAACCCCTATATCATCTCCCTCCCTTATAAATCACCACCTGTCAACACCGGTACTCATAAGATCATACCTATCCACACATTTCCCTTTATTTATTCAATCATTCAGTATAAACTTATTCCAAAACAAATCCCTATTTAGCCCTACATAATAACCATTATCAATCAAGTAGAAATTTATCCTACACCTGAAAACACCTGTTGTTTCTGTTTTAATTCCCCATAGCATTCCTACCTTAAATTATAATTAAACTAAAAGTACTTACTTACCCATTATATACCTCCCTTCCTACACCGTTAATACACCACCATTTCACAATAATTTAATTATTATCACATGTAATTAACAAAACAAATCGATTTACCATTACACCACGTTTTGATCATCTGTTTTAGATTTAAAACATCAAACACCCGAAAGGTTGGAAACTAAGATAGGCCAGCGGCGTAGACGTTTTGTAAAACTCTCCAGAATAATTAAACTATTATTTATTAGAATTCCGCTAAATTAAAGAACCGTTTAGTTTCAGATTTATTTATTTATTTATGTCGTTGTATTAGAATCAATATTATAATTTCAGTTTTCTTTGTAAATAAACCATTTCTGTATATATGATAATATTTGTAAAAGTAAAATAGGATAGGCAACCCAACCTACATCCAGGTATACAACCTAGTCTGAACCCCCTTTTTGAGAAAGCTCTCATATTCACGAAAAGAGTATACAGATTGTAAAATAAGAAATTTTACAACAGGTAAAAGCCAGGTAGCAACTACCAGAACCAGGAAGCATTACAAACTCATCACCTTGCAATTGTGAATTAACGTCATTAAATATTTTAAAAAGGTCTGTCAAATAAGCGATGTCATTTTTGGATGCAATCAAGTTTTGGCGCAGTTCATCGTCTCTGTTTTCAAGGAAGTCCCGTACCGAGCCAAATAGATTGAAGAAGCGATTCAGACAACAGCTTTCGAGAGCCATCGTATGCAGCATCAAGCAATTATACTCTTCATCATTTGCACTACAAAGTTGCCCAAATAATGTCATTTAGTGAATTGCTTCTTATCTTGTTGACTGCTCTAATAACGTAATGGAGCGACGTATTCAGGCGTTCATTAAGATTTTTTGCAACCAAGTGCTGACGATGAATAACACAATGTACAGCGAGTGCATTTGTTACTGCTTGTTTTAAATTCGCCATGAAACCCTTATGACGCCCCACCATTGCTTGAGCACCATCTGTAGCAACTGGTACAATATTTCGAATAGAATCTCTTTCTCTTGAAATAAAAACGTGCATGGTATTAAATATGGATTCTCCCTTTGTTTCGGTTTCCAAATTTTTTGCAAAAAATAACCTTTGACAAATTTTTTCTTCTTTTATGAATCGGACGTAAGCCAAGAGTAGTGCTTCGTTATTTAGTAAAGTTGATTCATCGAGTTGAATGGAAAATTTAGAAGTTTTTAAGTAATCACATAATGATGGTTCAACGTCTTTAGCCATTTCATCTATTTTCTTTGCACTGTATTATTACTCTTTTAAAGCTTATTTACTTTTACTCCATAATAATAAGATAAAATGCTTTCTCATGAAAATAGAAAGTATTTTATTATATTAACCTTTAAGCTTAAGTGCTCGCGATATTTAAACTTCTATACCGTTCTTAATAATTTTTTTAACAATTTATCCGCTTATGTATTCCTAAACTACATATTTATGAATATGGAAGACCCGCTATGACCAATACATATTGTTACGTTTTTTACTAATAAATATAAAAAGACAACGGTGCGAGATGTGGCATTCGAGAGGCGCGTTGCGAGCAGTTACATTGGTAGAAATTCTTGGAATAATTATAATAATAATAAATAAATTCGCGTGTGTTTACATATTGTCAATAGTACAATGTAAAGAAGTAGCTACATAAAACGCTGTTATTTATGCCCAAGATTAAGAAGTCGACATTCAAATTTGTACAATTTGTAACAAAATGTTTGTAGAGAACACAGTAAACTTATATGCAATGAATGTTATGTATAATCTTATGTACAACTTATGTACAACTCTTATAATTTTACACATTTTATAGCATATATCTGTACTTACGTATATTTATATACATAATATATTATCAATACATACATAATCTTTGTTCGAACTTGTATTCTAATATACATTTCTAATGGTTAATAAACTTTTAAACATGTTTAGATTGTTTTACTTTTCTTAGACTTGGTTGCAAAACAACAATTTATTGTTTTGAAGTATGATTGTAAAAAAATAAAATAAAAATAAATCACATTGGTGCCTAGGAGGCGCCATGCGGGCAGTTATGTAACGCCCCCATTTGACTTTGGACCCGCTATCGCCCCCACGAGAAGCTCCAGCGTCCACTAGGTGACGGTACCGCCTCCGTTTGAAACCAATGGTCTATGCCAACCGAATATAATACGCAGTTATGCAAAGCAAACGCAACACAACATAGACAAACGGATAATCACCGATGCTTCGTTGGCAGCAGATGTGACGCCTAAGCTGTTATTTTGTAAGGCACTCTGGCTGGCGACTATTCTGTTTTTTTAGCGTAATAAATTGTTAATTAATGTTTGGGTCTCAAATCAGCTGTATCGTCTTAAATATTAAGCAGTTTTAAAGTAGCCGAAACGTTTATGTGTGCGTATTTGTTATTTTCGATTTGTTTGATAGTTTTTTTATTTTTAGAGGTCCCAATACACAACGGCGTCCCCACGACGCGCGGGAGCCCCCGCCATGCGGGGTCTGTGGGGTCGCTTGACACGCACCTGTCTGTACCATTTACAAATTAGAAATTAGTGTCTTTGATAGGTAATATAAATTTGGTGAGCAAGTTATTTCTCACTCCATTACCTACAAATAATTTCACTTCCGGTTAAACCTCCATATGTGCGGACCAATCACGCGTTTTCTTGTTTGACAACTTCGTAGTTAGGTATAAGAATCTAAAATCTACGGTATAATAGGAAAAAAAACATAAACAGAACTACTGTAACCTACCAGAATTAGATTAGATACACAAAACTACAGTAACCTAACAAAAGTAGATTACATAAACAAAACTACTGTAACCTAACAGAAAAAAAACTTCATGAGCCGGGAATTGAACCTACCACAACCGGGTGTCAGGCGAGCATTACCACTAGTCCGACCGTGCTTTTCTAGTTTGAGGTTGAAACTGTTATTTAAATCATTTAAAAACTATACATTTAAGCTATTTCCTTGTAACGCCTCTTTCTTTACAATAATTAAATTTAAAAGGGTTCAATTTAATTTACCTCGGTCTAGCTCAAATCGGGTCTTGTCTTAACAAGACGGGGGTGGTTCGTATCGTGGTGCTCAACACTGTACTCTTTGAATAATACAACAAAACTATTTTAAACGTATATTAACTATTGTTTTATAAATCTAAGATAATCTCACCTACAGGAAATAACAATAATATAACAAAAATGACAATAATATAACAAAACAAATCTTATTGGGTGTTACCCGGGATGTCCTGGTTAGCAGCGCCCGTTTGGCTAGTCCCCCGTGGACGGTAGTGGTTGTTACTGGATCCTGAGCCGTTTCTGTGGAAATATAAGTTATTGTGGTTCAATGGTTGGTGTGTCATGACCCAAAAATCCTACTAATGACAATTTAATTTTGTTTATTATGACCGCTCAGGCCGGCCCTGTACACGGTAGCCTGATATTGTTCAGGTGGCGCTATGTAAAATTCTATATATTTTAGATAAGCTGGGGCAACGAACGCGTTGGTGTCTTTAAGCAGGTCAAAGAGAAAATCAATAATTTAAAGTAACCTTGGTGCGCATGACTATTGACTATTCTTATACGTGATTTGGCTTTCAGACTGACTGGATATGAGCTCAGTACTTGGAATGCTTTATACAGGATAGGTTACTATTTACATGTATTAAATGCAAATTGTACGTCCGCGTTTAATTATCTAACCTAACTAAACAAGCTGCTTTCAGGATTTTTTAATTAATGGAGAACGTATTTACAGTAATGAAATGAATATCTAACATTTAATTATTCCCGAAAATAAATGTATTAACTCTTTATTATTAGAAAAACGTCTGTTTTTGTTAAACGCGGATACTTTTCGTATTAGCGAAA
Source organism: Vesta saturnalis (assembly GCA_036346205.1). Classification (NCBI taxonomy): domain Eukaryota; kingdom Metazoa; phylum Arthropoda; class Insecta; order Coleoptera; family Lampyridae; genus Vesta; species Vesta saturnalis. The sequence goes on from JARFJB010001974.1 coordinate 453,704, forward strand.
CTTACTCTAACTAACAAATACAGGGAAGACAGAGTTTATCACGATCTTTTACGTTAATAATTATTAAAGATTGCTTCTTTATTAATTGTTATAAACGAATTAATCGGAGGCGAGTTTACACGACCTTTTAGGACTGCGTGTAATAAATTAAACAATTCTGAGAATTGTTTCCGACGGAATGCAGGTGTTTCAAGTAAGTGATTTATATGTGATTGCGAGACGCAGGAGTACGTTTAATGTAATTTATCACGTAGACGCACCACGGGTTCGTCTTTATATCTGGAGGATCACGCGGATGATCTCTACTAATGCGGCTTCAGGTATTGAAATTACCTCTAGGTCAAGGCGTCGCTTGTTTGTATTGCTATTTTCCTCAGGATCAGGTCGGTGTATTGTATGTGTAATGTATGTGTAATATCTGGTTAATGGAGAGCCCTTGCTAAGATTCTGGGTCTAGCCCGTCGGCTGCTGTACCAAGGGGTCTTCAGTTGGAGCGGTAGAGTTTGAGCGAGTACCCTTCTTGCCGCTGGAGTAAATGGAAGATGCCTTCTGGGCGTTAGACCGAAGTAGCAACGTCCTGGTTTGTGTGTATGTGTCGAAGGCAACTTCAGGCTTTACAGCCTGTCGTCTACTTCTAGTGTGTGTACTGGTTGCAGAAGGTAACTTCAGGCTATACAGCCCGGCGTATACTTTTAGTGTGTGTACTGGAACGGTTAGATAACTTCAGGCTCTGCAGCCCGTCGTTTCTCTAGGAGTCTGGTGTAATGTTTAGAAACGTGGTGCAATAAAACTTACGTGAAGTTAACTTTAGCGTAACTCAACCAGCAGTTTGATTATACAAAGCTGATTGACTGGTGACGGCGGCGAAGTAACGTGACTAAAAATGCACGATAATTCAGGATAAACGGATGCGGTAATCGGCAGGTCGGCCACGTATACAACGACACTAACTACGGCAGGCACGCGGTCTGGATCTCGGTTCTGGCTGCTGAACACGCGAGCGTATCAGGATAGCGGAGTCGCGAGTAACAAGTAGCGGCAGGGGATCGCGAAGCAAGTAGTCCCGGACAAGTAGTCGCGGACAAGTAATGCGATAAAAGTAGTCGCGGACAAGTAGTCGCGGAATCGCGGAGTAGTAGTAGACAAGTAGTCGCGGAGTAGTAGGATTTTTTCCGGTAGCGCCGCGGTTTTTATTGCTGATTCGCGGTGGGTGGATCCGGCTTCTATGCCGGGGTCCTCTGGCTGTGAATGGCTGAGGGTTCTCGGACGTAATAGCATTTTATGCTTTTTAATATCTACGTCGAAGGGGATTCAAATTAATTATTTATGGTGCAATATCGCGCAATCTTTTGTAATGGGTTTTAATTTTAAACAACTGTACCTATCTTAATTACTGTAGGGCAATTAAAAAAATAATTACCTAAATTTTAGTAAAGTTAAGCTGGATCTTTACATCCTATTGATCCGCATATATCGCGAATTAGCCGCAAGTGTAATTTGGTTTGAGTACGAATACTAATAGGATTAAGGAAGATTAATCTACTTTTGTAAAAATCGATTTACCGTTTTAGGATTATTATGAACCCTTTGGTTCGTGAGTCCCAAATCAATGGTGCAGACTTGCGGCTAATTCTCGATACATGCGGACCAATTGGGAATAGTATAGTTTTTTAATGGTTTAAATAACAGCTTCAACCTCAAACTGGAAAAGCACAGTTGGACTAGTGGTATTACCTATTGGTCGCTTGACACGCTGTTGAGGCATGTTCGATCCCTGACTCTTACAATCTTTTTTTTCTATTAGGTTACAGTAGCTTCGTTTATCTAATCTACTTTTGTTAGGTTACTGTAGTTTGTGTATCTGATTTATTTATGTTAGGTTATAGTAGTTTTATTTATGTTTTTTTTTCCTATTGTACCGTAGATTTTAGATATTTATACCTAACTACGAAGTTATTAAACAATGAAACGCGTGATTGGTCCGCATATATCGACATTTAGCCGCAAGTTGGTGCAGTACACGGTACTAAATATTTACCCAAGCTTAGAAAACATTTTTTAATAATAATAATAATAATAATCCTTATTTGTCTTTTTATCACGGTATGGATATTAGACACGTCAACGAAAACTCTAACGATAACCGTTTCAACAATTACAATTACACATAACAATTATAATAAATTAAATTACTTAATATAATTAAAACAAAAATTTCAAATTACAATAACAATTTTTTCGCGTAATCAAATTCAAACTTAAAAAATTCATCAGTATGACAGCAAGCTTTTTCAATCAATACCTGTTTTATACAGTACTTAAATTTTCGCAACGGATATGTTTTTATTTTTTCTGGAAGTTTGTTGTACAGTTTTAATAAAAACCAAGCAGTAATAGATAAAAATACATGACAAAGCCATTATTTTTAATCTCTGAAACAAAGGTTTACAATGTTCATACACTCCTGCTTGACAGATTGCTCTAACAGCATTTTTTGAATTCTGAATATTCTGATCGAATTTGGCTAACCATAAGGTAACTCCATACGAAAGAATGCTATAAAGCTGGCTGTAATAATAGCTAATACACGTTACTACACAGGTTAATGACATGAGTTTTCTGATTTGAAATAATATTTTACTTAGCTTTGGAGCGATGGATTGTATATGAGTATTCCAGTTTAATTGGTTATCAACAATGATTCCTAAAAATTTCGTTGATTCATTATTGGTATTTTTTAAAGTATAAAATTTTAGATACTGAGTTTTATTACCATTCAACATTAAATTATTAGCTGAACACCCTTCAGTTGCTCGTTGAAGACAAATGTCCGTCTGAGTTTGAGAACTTCTACCATGATTTATTAAAGTTGTATCATCAGCAAATAAAACTGACTCGGAGGCACACACAGCTTGGCAAATCATTGACATGTAACATAATGAAAATAGGTCCTAACACGGATCCTTGTAGGAGTCCAACATTTACCGACAATTTAGATGATACGGTTCCGTTTACATGAACTAATTGACTTCTGTTCCATAGGTATGATTCAAAAAATAAATAGGCTTTCGCACGTATACCGTAAAAATCTAATTTATGCAATAATATGGAGTGGACCACACAGTCGAAAGCTTTACTTAGATCTAAAATGCAACATTACTTGTATGAGTATTATCCAATGGATCTGAAATTAGTTGCACAAGCTTTGTAACTGCTTGGATAGTGGATTTACCCTTCCTGTACGCAAACTGCTCGTCACAAAACACTTCATGGTTTTCAAGAAAATTAATTAATCTATCCTTTACTAAAACTTCAAAAATTTTTGAGAATACAGGAAGGATAGATTGTGGTTTAAATCCGTTAATATTGTTTACGTCATTTGTTTTAGGAATTGGAATTACTTCAGCAACCTTTAAAATACCTGGGTATATATTTTGTTGAACGATTTGGTTATTTTTGTTGATAGTCCGTGGATATCTTTAGACTGGGAATTTTTTAATTTAGTTGTAGCAGAATCACTTCCGATTGACATATCGGTATAATAAAGAAATACTTATTTGGGATGATTTGCTTGCAGTTTGACAGGTATTGATCGAAATTAGTAGAAACTGGCACTAGTTGCTTAATCACATTATTAGCAACATTTACAAAAGGTTCATTAAACTCTTTAGCCAAAATAGTTGTATTGTAGATCGTTGACTTTGGAAAAACATTATTATTTATTAAATTCCATGTAGCTTTGGTTTTTAATGAAGCCGATTAATATACTGAATATTTGCTTTCTTCTTTGCATGGTTTATACACTTTCTATAGTACGATCTAGTTTGCTTATCTCATCTATTTCACGAGATTTGGAGACTTCCTTAATTACAAATATTGACTCAAGCTCGAAGAACACGTAAATCGTGTGTAAACCACTTTAATGAGTTTTTCGATCTGATGCTAGTTACGGATTTTTTTGTACTATATTTATCATATAACTTAGTACAGAATTAATGAACAAATCAAACGCAATATCAGTTTTACTCTCAGAGAACAGGTTTTGCCAGTCTATACTCAACAGACACGAATTTACTTTAGGTAAATTCACAAGGGACAGAATTTTTACATTTTTTTTTGTATGTAAATCTGCATTTGATATGCATTTAAAGTCAACCAATATGCCTCTATGGTCTGCAATATGTGCATCAAATACAACTGTCGACACTGAAGAAATATTACTTATTACGTTATCAATACATGTGCTGTGTTTTTGGTTTACCTTTGTTACCTCGTTTACAGGTTAAATGAGTGTATAGTATCAACAATGATGCAGAATTCTTGATTAAATTTTCATTGAAATCACCTGCTATGATAATTTTTCAATTCATAATACATGTTTTATTTAACAAAATGGAGAAATTGTTAAGGAATATAGATGTGTTAGAGCCGTATGGAGCTTTGTAGAGAGCTATAATAATAACTTTATACTTTACCAAGTTTATGCAGTTAAATTCAAAAATTTTTTCAATATTTAGGTACGAAAAACAAGTTAATGATTTATTTCAGTTTGAATAGTGTGTTTTACATAGGTGATTACTCCACCTCATTGATACCCTTTTCTACAATAGTACATAATTAGCAATTTGGATCCAGGAATTGTGCAATTATTGCTTTCTACATCCACATCTCTTAACCAGCTCTCGGTTACACAGAAAATATAAATACTTAACACTTAAGTCGTTGGCTAGCAATTCCAGTTGGAATAGTGTATTCTGGATTCCGTGAGTGTTAATGCAGAACAGTCTAAGATTATTAACGCAGTTGAAATATCTAGGTCTATTGCTAGCATAAGAACACATTAAATAATTAAGCTTAAAAGTACGATTATTTAGATATGGTTTGTCGTCATATCTGTAGGGCACGGTTACAAAAATTAAGTTAGTATTAATACATGCTTCAACGCAACGTTGCATTGGATTTTTTATATTTATCCTTCCTTCGATGTCATTAGTTCCTCCAAAAACTATGACGTAGTCACTATTTGTGTAATTTATAGTTATCTGTTTTACACTACTTACTATATTGTCAGATTTTGCATTAGGTTTAAAAATTACTTCGATTTTGCAATCTTTTGTCATGTACACAATATGATTTCTGAGGTCACGACCGTAGCTATCAGCAAGAACAAGACTTTTTGTCAACGAACCAGATTTATTACACACATTGTTTAAGAGTGGGATGTTTTGGTGGCATTGTCTATACTTTTATTACCACCAGAAATTTGTTTAACAATCCGTTGGAGTCCCGTTACTTGACGCGTCAAAATTTTATTCTGTTCAAAAAGAAAGTTAATTTTGTTATGCATATTATTGCACTTTTTCTTTAGAAACCTTAAGTTATTACATACGATATAATTTCTTGTTCGTTTTTTACTCACTATTAGAACACATTCTTTGATTTTGATCTTGTAATTGCCATTGCGAGTTAAATTAGTATTTATTTTAGATGCTATTATACAGGGTGTGGCGAGAAGAGCTTTGGTTAAAAGTAATGGCGGATACAGTTATGTTAAAAATCTGAAATTACGAAGCTGTAGGTTTTGGATGACCCTGAGTTCAAATATAATATTGTCCTGAATGTGGCACTTCCGGGTATACCGGAAGTAGACGTCAACTTTGTTATTTTAAATGGAACCTAATATTTTTTGTTTTATTTTCGAATTCTAAATGAAATTCTAGATATAATTTGTGCACAATGTCCTATACCAAAAATGAAGTATTTTCGAGATATTTCGATTTCTTAAAAATTTTGAAAAAATCCTAATCCACATTGAATAACGATATCTCCATTAATAACGAAGCTAGTGACGTGAAATTGTAACCAATAAACAACAAGCGCTTGCCCGTTGGCATGTTGGCGGCTAAGTTTAAAACAACTTAGCCGCCAACATGCACAATTTAAATCATTTATAAGTTGCTTACTTTAAATAGAACACACTGCATTTTATTACATTTTCCGCTGTATTTTTTTAAGCTAATTCGTTTGGTATCAGTATTCCCTATACCTAAATCCAACCACTTTTGACATATTTCATTATCTTAGTTAAAACATTAGTAAAGTGTAGGCCATAATATCCATTATATTTTCATATCATTTGATACAACACTTACATTAGGTGATCTTCCTCGAATGGTATAATTCTGTGAATGGTTTTTAATGAAGACTCAAGAGGATGAAAACTTCAGAAAAAAAGTTATATGGTGTGATGAAGCAAAGTTTAGCAAAAATGGATTATTTAATCGACATAATTCCCATTTTTGGTTTAATGAAAATCCACATGTTAGTAGAGAACGTTATTTCCAATATAGTTGGAGTTTTAATGTCTTTTGTGCGATAAAAGACGATAAAATTTTAGCTATAAAATTTTATGATAAAAATTTAAATGGTACAAGATATTGCCACATTTTAGAAGAAGCCATACGACCGGCGTTACATACTTTAAAAAATGGAGAGGCGGCTTCAGCTTGGTATCAGTAAGATGGAGCACCTCCTCATTACTTTGGGCCTGTTGCTCAACATCTTTACGACATGTTTGATGATAGATGGATTGCCAATCAGGGTCCGTTTCGTTGGCCAGTTCGCTCTCCTGAGTTGGCTTCTGTAGATTTTGGTATTTGGGGTTACATTAAAAATCAGGTATTTTCCAAACCTGTTACGGCAAAGGAAGATATGATGTAGAGTGTCTTACTTGCTTTTAATTCTCTAACACCCGACCATATTTCCAGAATTACAAGACATAACTTAATGAAAAGGATTCATACATGTTTAGAAGTAGATGGTGCTAATTTTGAACACTTATTATAAAACTTTATTTGTTTAATATTACATTTAGTTATTTTGTATGTAGGTTATCTAATTAAATTAATACAAAATATACCTAGTCAACGTTTTTAATGATATCCACAATTAGTAATACTTTCAGGCTATTGGTTACTTTTCAGAATTAATAACTTATGAAAAAAGTAACAAAATATCACCTTAAATAATGGAAGTCATGGCCTACCCTTTACTAATGTTGAAATAATGAAGTGTTGTTATGTTTTAACTAAGATAATGAAATATCTCAAAAGTGGTTGGATTTAGGTATAGGGAATACTGCTACCAAACAAATTGGCTTAAAAAAATACAGCGGAAAATGTAATAAAATACAGGGTGTTCTATTTAAAGTAAGCAACTTATAAATGATTTAAATTGTGCATGTTGGCGACTAAGTTTGATGGATATATTGAGTTAACGGGCAAGCGTTTGTTGCTTATTGGTTACAATTTCACGTCACTATCTTCGTTATTAATGGAGATATCGTTATTCAATGTGGACTAGGAATTTTTCAAAATTTAAGAAAAAATCGAAATATCTCGAAAATACTTCATTTTTGGTATAGGACATTGTGCACAAATTTTATCTAGAATTCGAAAATAAAATAAAAAATATTAGGTTCCATTTAAAATAACAAAGTTGACATCTACTTCCGGTATATTCGAAAGTGTCACATTCAGGACAATATTATATTTGAACTCAGCGTCATCCAAACCTACAGCTTCGTAATTTCAGATTTTTAACATAACTGTATCCGCTATTACTTTTAATCAAAACTCTTCACGCCACACCCTGTATACGTCCGTGCACTTTCACTTTCATTCTAGAATTCTCGCTCACTTATATTGAAAAAATTTAGAAGTAAATTCCATTTGTCACCCTAGAAGCCAATTTTCCTACTGTTTTACGTATATATGAACAACATTGGTAATTTTACCAATTCCCCAATTCTATTTATGCGTAGTTTATTAAATTTTTATATACTATTAAAGCATTATAAATAATCCTAAACATATTCAAATCAAAAAATCAAAAATTAAACAAGGCGTACTCCATTTTAATTAAACTAAGTAAATAGTAGGTATAGTGAACTTACATCTACATCAAAAACATTAAAAAAAAACATAAATTACTTACAGCAAAGTATAAGACATATAAGGTCAATTACAGAATTCTAACATATCATAAAAATAATTCCAAAGGTTTTCCAATTTTAGCACGTTCTTATATGAGGCAAGCAGTTAGAAATTGTAAGACCTAAAACGTTTGGAGAATTTGGAGTAACGTCATATCCTGAAAAGGGAACGTGGTATATGTTCTGACTACTTGTATGGAAGTGATGAACATATTTAAATTGTTAATTTGTCACAGCCAACCAGGCATTGAAAACATAATTTAGTAATGAAAGGGTATTTTCTGCGAGGAACACAAAATGTTTAAATTTATTTCTCTCACAAACGGTACGAGGGAGCGATTTCAACTAAGAGCACATTTTGTATGGAAAATATCGTAAATTTTTAATTTTGATGTAAAATCCATTAAAAAATGTTCGTAAAAAAGCTGTTGCCCCCCCTCCCCCAGTGGACCGCTTCTGATGGCAATAAGAAAATGTTCTCAGTGGCCGGTTTGTCATTATCGACTTATCCAAATTTGAACTTGTTACGTAGCGTTGTTTTTGAGATATTTAATGAAAAGTGACTTGACGGTGCCGTCTTCAAAGGGCTCTAGCTCCGTTAGAAGGTATTTTTGGACTAAGGTAATTTAGGTTACATCGACATAAAATCATGTCTAGTATGTGTAGTTGCCGTTTGTCAGGAGAGTTTCTGGATACTCTGTATATGTGTGTGTTTTGCATGTATATGTATATGTATACGAGGTGTGGCTACAAAATAACAAGACTGATGCTTCGACAGAATAAGTACGCGTGCGCCAAACGCGAACGACCGATAGCTGTGTAGCATGAAGCCTCTTTCGAATGCGGCGCCTCCCGCGCCTGTCAACAAATTAGTCTGGCCATGGCCTTCGTTTGTATAAGAGCGTTTGTTTTGTTTTGCCGGAAAAATGACAAGTGTAGTTATAGATCAACAAACTATCGTGAAATTTCACATGCAAAAGCGTTACTGAAACTTATCTTTTATTGAGGTTAATGTATGGCAATTAATGTTTATTACATGCGCGAGTTTTTGAGTGGTTTAGGCGTTTCCAAGATGGCTAAGAATACGTTTAAAATGATTCACGCCCGGGTCGCCGGTCCATGTCAAAAACGGATGAAAATATTGAAAAAGTCGGCAATCTGATTCGATCTGGCCGTCGGTAACTATTCGTGCGATTGCTACAGAATTGACAAAAAATCCGTAAGGCATTTTACATAACAGTTTTAACATGCAAAAAGTGTGTGCGAATATGGTGCCTAAAATTCTCACGATTGAATAAAAAGAAGCTCGCGAAAATGTTTGTACTAACACTATGAATGCTATTGAAAATGACCTGAACTTCTTCGAAAGGGTGATAACATGTGACACATCTTGGTTTTTCACTTATAATCCCGAAACTGAGCGCCAATCCATGCAATGGAAGGGCCCAAATTCACCTAGAGCTAAAAAATCTCGAATGAGCGATGATGTTTGTTTTCTTCGATATTCAAGGTATTGTGCACCTCGAGTGGGTTCCAGAAGGTAAAACTATTGATCGACATTACTAACTTGAGGTTCTTGCTCAACTCCGTGAAAGAATAAGAAAAAACGACCCGAATGGTGAAGAACAAGTCAAGGGTTCTCCATCAAGGTAACACACCGACTCATTCTGAATTTCCTGTCCAGACGTTTCTAGCCAAGTACAACGTCCCAGTGTTAGAATATCCGTCTTATTCGCCAGACCTAGCACTATGCGACTTATATCTGTTTTCCAAGGTCAAATCTACATTAAAAGGAACAATATTTTAGTCAGTTGAAGCTGTGAAAGGAAAGGTAGCACGCGTCATGAAGGTCACACTAGAAGACTTCCAGAACTGTTTCGAACAACAGAAAATTCACAAGGAACGTTGTGAGGATATCGGAGGGGAATATATTGAAGGTGATAATAACTAAAAATGTATAAATTCAAAGTCAAATGTTTTGCAGAAATGGTCACGTTATTTTATAGCCGTATATTCAAAAATATATGATGACGTTAAGGTGAGTATGTTGTAGTTCTGGAAAATATTTCCACAGGATGCATAACGATTTTGATTAGTCATGATGCGTAAAATTCCTTTCGAATCAAAAGAACAGAATTAAATGTAGTGGAACTACCCCATAAGCGAATACCGTAACGCCTACCACTACCGATTTGCGCATAGTACATGGATATCATTTCTTATCTATCCAAAATATAGCGTAATTGTCTAAAGCCATATTAGCTTCTCGCGAAAATAATTTTATTTATGTGCGTTACCACTTGATATAGTTTTTTGTCTGTTTTACTAGAAATAAAGTATATTTGATTAAAGAATAAATGTATAGTTGCAGTGACCGTGTTAGTGCAGTGCGTGTTAAGAGTTGTCTTGTAATAACAGAATATAATAATTGGGCGTCGAGATGTTGTTATTAACAATTTCACCCCTATTATTACTTATACTCATAATAAATAGAGGATTTTGTGCCTTCAGCTCAGACGACGATTAAACGTGTCATGTTCTTAAAATTTGATTTGCTTTCATTCGAAAATGTGTGTGTGGTTAGATATGTCCGCTTTACAAAAAAGATGTAACTTCAACCTGTAAATAAATGTTAAAACACCTCGGATGCCAACTTATGTTATGGAAAACAAGTAAACTGTAAATGTAATAAATGTAAAATTGAAAATTACAACATACTGACTGCACGTTTTGAAACTTGGTTGTGCAATTAATCTTGAAATGGAAATAAAACAGAATTTTGATATTCGTTGATCCCAAATAAGTAAATTCCTTTACAAACAGCCAAACTTGGTAGATTTAAATGGGTTAATGTACCATTTATTTATAATTTTCTGCATAGCAACAACTTTCTATTGCGTCATCCTCGTTAAATTGAAACGTAATAGTACAATGAAATTACGTAAAAGGAAAGTTTAACGTTATAAAGAAGTAAAATGAAAGTGCCTAAAAAAGGGTAAATATATCAACAAAGAAAAGTAGGTTTAAATAGCTCTTACCGTAAAAAATACGACACTTTTGGTAACAATGTCCAAGAACAAAAATGGACGTTTTTTGCTTTCATTATCGTAACAACTGACCTCGAAAGGTGTTTGCGCACGAACTCAATGTGCAAAACTAAATGTGCGTACAACCTCCACTTTAAAATATCTAAACGTATACTTTTCAGCCACTAAGGTATGCAATTCACATGACACTAAAACTAACGAAGTTGCCTAAATTATTGCAAATTTCAACACAACTTAAAAAGATTGTTACACCCCCCTCCCCTCAAATTTGGACTCGGAAATCACCAAATCGGAGATTCCATACACTAAGCTAATAAACTATTTTATCGAAATCTGATGAAATTTAAAAAAATGTTAAGCTAATTAAAATTCAAGCAAAAATGTAAATAGTAATACGTAAAATCTAAATAAAATGCAAGTAAAATAAAAAGGGTAATATCAAAATACTAAATAAAAGATTAAATAGAACAACATTCTAAGTGTACGAAGAAGTACGGAAAATGTGGTGATGTTGGTGATAGTTCATTTAAATCTTGAACCAATTGTTCACGGTTGTTAATTGATAAATCATCCTTTAAAATCTTTTATTCGACCATAAAAATCTCCAGTAATCGGAACAGTTCGACCAAACGCCAAAAAGGAAGGTGAAAATTTAGTAGATTCATGTACAGCGTTACGAATGGCATGGGCAATTTTGTGAATTTCAGCATCTCATTCCTTGTGATTATCTTTAATGTAAGATCTTATTGCAGTACCTAGTACTTTATTAACTCTCTCAACAAAATTTACTTGGGGATGGTAACTCGCATTAAATCAAATAGATTAAACTTTGTAAGAATCTAATAATTTTTTAATAATGCCCTCTTAAACTGAGGACCGTTGTCCACCATAGAAATTTGTGGTACACCGTAAACTAGAAATACATAAATTTCAATATATTGAAAAATTCCTTTAGCAGTAGCACTGCGCATTGGGTGTATCAGAGTAAATTTGGTAAACCAATCGCAAACGACTAATAAAACAGTATTACCATTTTTCGATCTGGGAAAAGGACCTACTAAATCGATTGAAATGCATTGATAAGGCCCATAAAACCATAATAATTAAACTGTGAAGATTTTGATTACAAACATTGCAATTTCTAATGTATTTGGAAATGTCTGATTTCATCTTTGGCTAATAATAAAATTCTTTAATTTTCTAAAAAGTTTTAAAAACACCAAAATGTGATATGTAGGATCATCATGAAATTCTTGCAAAATATCTTTCCTTAAAGATTTAAGAACAACTAATATCCATTCCACGAAATTGGACTCAATATTTAAATCATTTTAAATAAATTTGTAAACTTTATCATTTTCAATCCTCCAATCGGGAAATAATTCAGAATTTTTTTAAAGATTAATTAACATTTTCTTATACCACTCGTCTAAATCTACGGCTGAAAATTCCAAAGAGTCAACTTCTAAAGGTGCTCTTGAAAGTGCATCAGGAACAACATTTAATTTACCCTTCCTATGAATGACCTCAAAATCAAATTGTTGTAGTTTAACACTCCATCGGGCTAATCGACCTGAAGGATTTTTTAAATGATTGAGCCAAACCAGTGAATGATGGTCAGTGATGACTTTAAAATGGGTGCCTTCAATATACGGTCTAAATTTTTGAATTCCAAAAATAACAGCAAGTAATTCACGCTCAGTAATAGAATAATTTTGCTCGGCTTTATTTAAAGTACGAGAACCGTAAGGAATAACCTTTTCATTGTCTCCCTCACCTTGGGTTAAAACACAGCCAATACCACAATTGAAGGCATCGCATTGTAAATAAAATGTTTTTCCATTAAACTTATTGAGATTTCTTTTTCCGTTTAAGTAAATCGTTAATTGGAGCTAAAACTGTAGAAGAATGATTAATAAAACGCCTGTACCATGAACACATTCCGATAAAACGTTTAACTTCTGTAAAAGTATTTGGTTGAGGAAATTTTGTAATCGCATCCACTCGTATCAATAACAAAACCCAAATATGATAATTGTGGTTTACAAAATTCACATTTATCTAAATTAATATTTAAATTAGCATCATTAAGCCTTTTAAAAACTTCTTTGAAAATAGAAATATGTTCTTTAAATGTACTGGAAAATATAATTATGTCATCTAAATAGATAAAAACCGATTGTGGTAAATCATGACCCAAAATGGAGTCCATAAATCTTTGTAAAGTACTGTGAGCATTGGTAAGTCCCATAGTCAGAACCGTGTATTGGAATAAACCTCTACGTGAAACAGTAAAAGCAGTTTTTTCACAACTTTCGGGGTCTAAAGGAATTTGCCAAAAAGTTTTCTTTAAATCTATTGAAGTTAAATATCGAGCATTTTTAATTTATCCAAAATATCGTTTAAAAATGGTAAGGGGTAAGTATCTTTCTTAGTAACTGAATTTAATTTTTTTGCATTGAAGCAGACTCTAAACTCGTCTGATTTCTTTCGCACTAAAACCATTGGAGAATTCCAAGGGGAAGAACTGAGTTTAATAATTCCTTGGTCTAACATTTGGTTAATTTCTTTATTTGCATGTTCCAACATATCAGGAGATAAAGGATAATGTCGTTGTTTAATTCGTATCGCATCATCCGTATTAATAGTATGATAAATTTTATTGGTTTTACCCAATTTGGAATTTGCTAAGGTTTTAAAAAGATCAATAACTTTGTTCAATTCAGAAATTTGATCGGTATTAAGATCATCTATACTTTTAATCATTGAAAAACTTGTCTCCACAGAATTTGCAACAAAAGAATTTTCACTAAAATCAGCTATAATTTAAAATAATTTACAAAAGTCCATTCCTAAAGTAAGTGCAGTGGTAATAGTTTCTGAAACAATAACTGAAATTGTTTTTGAAATATTATTAATAGTCAAAGACAAGTCAATACTTCCTAAAATGGATTGTAAAGAACCATCGGCAATAATCAATGATGAAAGAGGTGAATTCCTATTTAATTTTAAATCATATTTATCAATTAGAAACAAAGCAGGCTTACCTAAAATTGTAACAGTAGCTCCACTGTCTAATAAAGCAACAAAATTTTCGTTAAAATTTTATATTAATACAAGGTCTAATATCATTTCTTTTTTCAACAAATTTTGAACAAAGCCTTGGAGTTCCATAAAATTTATTTACTGTAATTAACTATTCTTTCCAAATAGGTTTGTCAGTCAGTCAATTAAACATTTTTTGAAAATTTGCGCTTAGGGCAATTAGTAAACGTCACGTCGGAATGGCCACATTTGTAACAAAAGGTAACATTAACATCAATGTCACAGGTGTGATAGGTATGTCCTAATTGTTTACATTTGAAAGAAGTTGTTGGTTTAGCAGTATTGCTTCTAGAATTTTTGAAAGTCGGATTAAAAAATTTTCGGTTTAGCACCTGTAAAATTTATTTTAGGTTTACTGCTTTGATTCGAATTAAAAGATTTTGATTTGTGTACAAGTTGTTTTTGAAACTCAGAATTTGAATTGTTTTTAAATTTAGAATTTCGTAATTTAACCTGTTGTAATTTTTTACATAAATCGACAAGATGAAAAAACATTAACAAGAGCCAATTGTGTTGCATACCAAGGCTGTACATTTTTCATTATAATCTTAAGTTGATCAACCTCAGAAGGAGGTTTTGATATTAAGAGGGTTGTAATTTCATCAAAAGTTTGCTTCCTGTTCTTAATTTCATTTAACAAAGCTTCATCATCTCCTTCGGGTAAAAAGTCGCTTTTTAATTTAATAATAAGTTCATCCCACGAATCAATTTGAGATCTAATGGCACGAAACCACGTCAAACCCTCCTTGAAAATAGATCAATTCCGGACAATAACATATCAGACTTTGAAATATTGCGGGCAAGCATTAATTCTTCACACCTTTGAATAAATGAGCAAACTTCTTTTTCACTACCGTTAAATTTTAAACTTAATTTGTAAACAGGAACAGAACTTCTTGAAATATTTAAATTCTTAATTAAATTTGAAAAATCTTCGGGTGAGATGTTTACCGAAGTACTAATTGGTTCATTATTTGCCATTAAAATGTTGGAATGATCAAGATACTGTGAGTCGTTACCCAAATCTAAATTCTCGTTAATGGATT
This sequence comes from Vesta saturnalis, assembly GCA_036346205.1. NCBI lineage: Eukaryota > Metazoa > Arthropoda > Insecta > Coleoptera > Lampyridae > Vesta > Vesta saturnalis. The sequence goes on from JARFJB010001974.1 coordinate 468,895, forward strand.
CAATTAATTTAATATTGTCATTACATAGTAAAAGTAATTGATCATGTAAAAGCGTATGTTCGTCATTAAACACTGTATAATTTAAACGTTTCAAGATGTGTAAAAGACGAGTATGAAGTTTGAGATATTCACTTTTTGTTGAATTAATTTTGTATAAATTTATTAGTGATTAATGTGACTAAGTTTTCCTCTTAAAAAAATCAATTCTTCAGTTTGGTTAATTTCAGTTTTTGTATAAGGTGTCAGGGTATTTTGAACACCCTGTATACGTATTTGGTAATTTTGTTTGTAGCTTTATTCGCTTAGTTAGATTCCGTATATACATATTTTTTTTTGTCAAGTTTAGTTTTATAGTAAATTTGGTTTAACGTGTGTAACGACCTTTAGGGATGGAGGTGTATGGTGAGCTTTAGATTCTTAGTTTGTGAATTATTTTTTTTGTAATTTAGGTTGTTTTTCCTTATTATTTCCCGTTTATAGAAGTTTGATTAACGCTTTTTGTAAATAGTTGTTTTAAGTTTAATTAAGGTTTATTTCGTTTGATTTCCGTAAAACATAATAGAAAGTTTTAAAATGACGTAATTTATAGAAAGAGTGTAGACTTATCTGTGTATGATGTCATGTTAGCGACATAAAGACGCTTAAGTATAGTTGTTCAGTGTAATAGTGAATATGCTGGTTTTGAGTCATAGAGATTGCATGTGGGCCTTATTGTTCGTACTTTAAGGTAAACATAGAGGTTGTACACGTTACTTTTGCTGACGTTTAGTTTTTCAAATTTACCGAGTCCTTACGGACGAGAACGAATTTGTGGTTGGGGTACCTTATTTTCCCTTCCGTTTTTTTAATTGGTGGAATTAAATTAGATAAGATTTTTATGAGTAGTGGGATTCAAAATTCAAAGATGGAATTTGTTAATAATTTTGGGATTCAAAACTGATCGTGCTTTCGAGTAGTATACGTTGCCGTTTATTGTTACGCTTTAAGGGGTGGTTTAGAACGTTGATATTTTGGACCTTGTGGTGTTTAACGAACGTACTTTTTGTGTAGTAAGGGTAGTTTAGCTACTCCTGAAGATTACCTGTGAAAGGGATTTATTAAAATTGTTCATCACCAAAGGATTATACCTAGTGCCGATTTCGGTTTTACGTAAAGTTACCTAGAGGACATCGTCGTGTTGTATAGTGCTTCAGTGACCTCTTTGGTTTATATCGCTTCTGCGGATTTTAAATTCATCGTTCTTGCAGTGCCACTATTTATCGTACAAAACGTGTTAAAGATAAAGAAACTTTCGCAATATATTAAAATTATAGTTATTTAAAACAGTTATTAACATTTTGGATTATTAGTGGAAATAAAACCATTAAAGCTAAAAGTTATCAAGTCATTTGAACGCTCATATTAATATTTTAAAACAAGTTTTAATTAATCAGTAACATTTTAACGAGTTTAGTCAAGAAATTGTTTGTGTATAAAGAACAATAGTCAACATTTTATTCATCATTTTGCCAGACCAGGAAGATTTCATTTCCGTCATAGCAGTAACCGGCCACCTGGTTATCTTCCACTTACATTGTAACACAGAAGAGGTGTAATGCTAGACCTTAAGGTAATATAATATTGTTTTTTATTGAAAATTTTAAAGATTTTTGTGTGTTCGAATTATTTTTTGTGTTTGAAGGTTTGAAAGCGGGTCATTTTTTGTTAAAGTAAGTTGTTTGAATTTGTTTAGCGTAATTAATTATAGTTTTGACGCTCCGCCTTCACACTTTTTATTTTAGTATTAAAGGGCAATCGACCCTATGTGTGTGGGTATATTATCCACGAATTTTATATTTAGGTTAAACGATTTAGACTGGCGTAAAAGCAGTATTCTGATCAGACATCCTGTCGCCTTTTAAGTGTTTGTATTTTTTTTTATACGCATTATCGTATGTTTACATTTTTTTTTTATATTTATCCTTTTATTATTATTTTATTACAGTTTTGTTAGGTTTTACAAATGTGTTTAATTTCTATGGAAACCCTTTTGTGTTACATCAAAATTTATTGAGTAATTGCAAGTTACCGGTAATTTAGCTTTTAACGTAACGAGGTTAGTTTTTTTTTGATTTTATTGAGTAATAGCATTCTTAATATTTAGTCTTTTATTTGATTTTTAGTTGAGTATTAATTCATTTTATAGATTTTTTGTTTTGTTTTGATTATTATTTAATGCCTAATTATTTACACTGAGGTGTAGTAACGTAAATTTATTGAGTGTTTATCACGCTTTTATTTGACAAGCGTGCAGTGCATTTTGAAGCCCTATTTTAGGTGGTTTGCTGAGTTGCCGTCCAGCACACCTGGGATTGATTACGGATAGGTAAGCGTATGTTTTTTGTATGTTTAGACACGCTATGTACTCGTAATTTTGGCACGACCACCCTTATTTTGACTACCAAACATTCTGGCGCCCAAACCCTCGATTTTGTCTTCAACCCCTATTGTGACTTACGTACGATTTACTATTCTGGATGCGCAAAATTTTTTAACATCTGACCTACACCCATACGCTGGCTAGTCGGAGCAAAAAGGCCAATTTATCTGTAATCCCGTTCTACCACCCGTTTATACCGTTACAAAGGATTCCTTAATTTTGGATCATTTCTCTCTAAATTCAATTTAAGTCGGAACAGTTTACGTTTCTCATCAACTGACATCTTTTCAACCCTGAAAACATGACGATTTCTTAATTCTATCAACAACTCATCGTAAAATGGAGCCTCAACTACATAAATCGACATGATTAATAAAATTATATACAAATGTACACAAAACACAATAAGGTTACAATAATCATAAATATAAAATATTATAATACCTTTAGATGATAATTATTAATGTTCGGAATATGTAAACGAAGATATCTATAAAATTGACATACACAAAGATAATTGTAAATTTAATTTCCTAACTATCGAGAAGCATCTAATTCAATAAATTGCAAATCAAGTTACTGCTCGGGTGCCAGTGTAATAAAAAATAAAAGTGGGTGTAGGTTGTTGTGATTAATAATTTCACCCTTAATATTACTTATATTCCTAATAATAAATAGAAGATTTTGTGCCTTCTGCTCAGTCGACGATTAAACGGGTCATGTTCTTAAAATTTGATTTGCTTTAATTCGAAAGTGTGTGTGTGGTTAGATATGTTCGCTTTACAAAAAAAATGTATCTTCAACCTGTAAATAAATTTTAAAATATCTCGGACGCCAACTTATTTTATGGAAAACAAGTAAACTATAAATGTAAAATTAGAAACAATAATAAAGTTTATTATAAAAATCTTTAACTCAAGTTATAAAGTAGAAAATCTAAATACTAATGTTAATAAATATGAATTAACATAAAAATACCTTATAAACTAATGATTAGAAATGAAATACCTGTAGTACTTTCAAATTTTGGTTGTCACTGGTATACTGTTAGTGATAACAACATGCTGACTATGTACGCTTTCAAACTTGGTTGTGCAATTAATCTTGAAATGGAAACACAACAGAGTTTTGATATTCGTTGATCCCAAATAAGTAAATTCCTTTACAAACAGCTAAACCTGGTAGATTTAAATGGGTTAATGTACCATTTATTTAAAATTTTCTGCACAGCAACAAACGTCTATTGCGACATCCTCGTTAAATCGAAACGTAATAGTACCATGAAATTACGTAAAAGGAAAATTTAACGTTATAAAAGAGTAAAATAGAAGTAAAATATAAGTGAAATAAAAGTGCCTAAACAAGTGTAAATGTATCAACAAGGAAAAGTAGGTTTAATTACCGTAAAAAATACTACACTTTTGATAAAAACATTCAAGAGGAAAAATGGACGTATCTTGCTTTCATTATCGTAAAAACCGACCTCAAACGAACTCAATGTGCAAAACGAAATGCGCGTACAACCTCCACTTTAAAATATCTAAATGCATACTTTTCAGCCAATAAGGTAAGCAATTCATATGACACGAAAATGAAAGAAGTTGCCTAAATTATCGTAAATTTCACAACTTAAAGAGTTTGTTACAATCTCCTCAGTATAATAAAATCAGTGACATGTCGTCTAGATACGTCATGTGATCTTCTACTCTCAAGCTCAAGCTAAGCTTTTTAATACAGTATAAATAGAATGGGGCCCATCACTGAGCCCTGCACAGTTCGCTGCAACGTATTGGTCTCTTTGCACAAATATCATAAGATACAATTAAGAACAATACCAGTGATACAGGTTTCTACTGTTAATCGAGTCAATTGGAATCATATTCAACAATTACAGAGTCTGAATAAAAAATTACTTTTTCAAAATCTTGCATTAACATCATAGTTTGCCGTTCTTTAAAGGAAACAGTTATCCGTTATCCGTTACAACTATTATAATAAAACTAATAATAGCGCATATAACAGATTAAAATAGCAAGGCTCTTAGAATTATATTATAGAGCACTTAATACCTACTTAATTTATGATATAAAGCAGGAACGAATATATTACACTAACAGAGATATTAAACTAAATAACTAAATTTGTTCGCTGCCTGGAAAATTAATCAAAAAACACAAAAAACACTATTTGAGATAAATTGTTAAAGCCATGTAAATTAAATGATTACTGTGATAATCTACGAGTTGGTGAAGACTATGTATTTTCACCGACCTCATAACGGGATAACACAAAACTAACAATTAAAGATATCGCTTCTTCAGATGTCAGAATTGCCTTACAATCTATTATATCAACTGTGGTTGGTGCCCAACGTATTACTATGAAAATGCTAAATCTTATTATTGTAAAAAAGCTGTCACATATTTAACCAACTGTAGTATCGGTGTTGTAATATCCGGGTTGCCCTTAGGTATCTTTGATACTACCATATATAAGGTCCATAGGATAAGCCTATTGGGTCTTCATAGAAAAGTTACATTGTACTTATTACTACGTCCAACCATTAGTTGATACTAATAATAATCTTTATTAACATGTAATACATATACTAATCTTCTAATCTATTAGATTGACCTACCTATAATCTTTACTTACTGATTACTTCTTTTTACTACTATTACTTCTCTCTACTACTGTTATTATTGTTATTACAGTTCTCTTCCAAACTACTCAGCTCTTATTTATAACTTTAAACTAGTTTGCTTCATGCTCATTTTGCAATATCCTTATTAACTATCCTACTTACGTGTAATATCAGGAATTAATTACTTCTAAAGCTACCTACTTACGAACAAATCTATAATTTACAAACAATACCATTACTGAGCTACCTATGCACTACACAACTACAGCGTAGTAACGGGATTTGTACAAAATATTTGAAAAGTAGCACCGGTTTCACTAATAAGCAAAGTTAGAACTGCTACGTCACGTGGACAAAGATGTCCAATAAACTGTCACAGGTCCAAACGAATACATATTCGTATACGCTAGTAAAATATTAAGGCATATTAACTCAGTTATTACACACTATCAACTACTCAATCGGAATATTGAAGTAACTGTATTGAACTTCGTTCGCAATATGGACAAAGGAAAATTAATATTATTAATATTATAGCAAAGCTTTTGATACTGTGACCAGCACCTACTTTCGGCAAAACTAAAATAATATGATCGCAGTACTAATATGCTGAAATGGTTAGGACGCAGGGTGCAATACATAAGGGTCAGTTGTAACAACTCTTTTTTGTGTTGTTTAAAATATACCTCAATTTAAGATCTTTCCTTCATTTAGTTCTAAATACAAGAAAATTTTAATTATTTTACAATATTGGTATGAGGTAGCCAACTTAATTTGCATATCTTCATAGTGTCTATTTTCGAAGAGATTTACATTCTATAATACATAATGCGTCTGCGTTAAGTATTCTGATGATATCTTGTACACATGACCTCATCATATACTTCGAAATCCTCCATTTTGCACTTCCTGTGTAACCTCGAAGCATGAAGCTGCTTATTTTTAATTTTATTTAAATTTATATGAAAAACGCCATCAATTTGGTGGCGTTTTTTCCTTGGTCTACCTTACTGTTTTTTTGACGTTTTTTACGTATTTATACATTTATCATTAATTCAATTTACAACGTAATTGCATCCTAAGTAGTACGCATTTGATTTTGTTGTTGCGTCCATTTTTCGTTTTATGAATGCAATTTTTTGAATGGATACTTCCAATTAATGCACTAAGAAGTGGATTTAACAGTTTTAAGAAGAAATTTATACGGATTTTTTTATAAAGATAAATTCAATTTGGGGTGTGGCAGATTGCATTATGTCAAGATTGCACCACGATGATGTTAGAATGACTTCATCCTTGTTAACCTCTCCGTAATCATATTTAGATACCAGTGGTCGTCAAAAAGAAAAGTTTGTGTACAAAAATTCATAAGGTATTTATTTAGTGTTTTATTTAGTACTTTAAGCATAATTTTAAGACTTTCATTATTTCATCATTCTATTTACTTCAATACACATAGTCTGTATATTGTTATTTTTTACATTTTTGTCAAGTCGGTTTAATTGTCCGATAATTTAAAAAGACAATTTGGCCTGAGATAACTTCATTTTTTTACATTCTTTATTATTAATGGTAAGTGGTAATTAAGCAAATCACTTTAGTGAACCTACCCTGTTAATCTACCGATGAGCCAAAGGCACAATTATAAGTGGTGTAAGGTATGTATTTTTTGGAGATTTATTATTTCATTAACTTTATAACTTTCATTACTTTTTTATAATTATTTAAAATTTAGTATACGCTACACACACCCTTTTTTTATTACACAGTAACGAAGCTTTACCAATGATAACTTATAACAAGGAGTAGCTCATTGCAGCATTTCAGGACGGCCTTGGTTTACTAAATTTACTGCAGACAATGGAAGCTATTTATTATAAAATACGAATGTTTATTAGTAAGCCAACGATACTTAGCTGCGCACACGCAGGCGCAGGCGCAAGCGCAGTCACAGCCGTAGGCGTAGACGCAAACGCAGAAGCAGCTGCCACTGCAGACGCACACACCGACACGGACGCGGACATAGATGCAAACGCATATGCGGACGCAGACTCAGGCGCAGACGCAGTCGCAGACGCAGACGCAGACGCAGACGCAGACGCAGACGCAGACGCAGACGCAGACGCAGACGCAGACGCAGACGCAGACGCAGACGCAGACGCAGACGCAGACGCAGCCGTAGACGCAGCCGTAGACGCAGACGCGGGCGCAAACCCAGCGCGGACGCAGGTGCAGATTCCGGGCACCGGACAGCGAACTCCGGGCACCGAGCACCTGAGACGGACACAGTCACAGGCATTGGCGCAGGCTCAGACATAGAAGCGGGCACAAACACAGACACAGGCACAGACACGGGGATAGGTACTCGTACAGGTACAGGTACAGGCAAATTCAGAGGCGCAGACACAGACATATGAACAGGCACAGGCACACACACACACACATGCACGATCACGCGCACGGAAGCGGGCACAGGTACATGCTCCGACACTGTCACAGGCAATGGAAACAGGATGTTAGCTGAAAATAATGCTAACAACATGAAAAAGGTAAAGAACCTACCTTACTGCTTAATCGAAAGCTTTCGGCGGCGAGTGGGTAGGTCCAGCATGCAAATAGATCTTGAGTTTGCTTATTATATATTATAAATAATAGATAAGGTGAGGGCGTCTGCGAAAATTATTTCTTCGTTAGACTAATAAGTTAAAAAGATAGGATTATACTATTGCAATATAATCTGTAACTGCAGTTTCAAATGATTTCGAAATAATAACCCTCAATAATTTCCACCACACGTAATACATTTTATTCACAACGACAAAAAGTGAGAACAACACACACGGTCTTAATTTTAATATATAGTGCAGTATTTGGAATTAATAATTTTAATTAAAGCATAATGCGATAATATAATAAGTGGCATAATAATTAAATAAATTCAATTAACTAACAAAGGAATTATTTTGCTATTTAAAATTGAAATTTCAAGTTCATAAAATAACCTACTTTAAATGTCAAAGTGTTATCCACCAGTGCAGGCTTAAATTTTTTTTCGAATGGAATCGTTTAGCTTTCAGCTAAAATAATTTTAAATGTTTCAAAGTAAAGCTAGATAAATTAAAAATTCTTAGCGTTAATTTTAGTGCCCCTTTTTAACCTCTAAATAAGAATGCTAACCCGTAATCACAAGTATTAAGGCTTCTCAATTCCTGTAAATGCCAAAAAAAGATCTTATCTAATATATATCACCTAAATAGTACCAAAAAAATTTGAAATAAATGCGATCAAAATTCATCAAGCACAGATTTAATCCGCCGTGTGCCACAGGAACGAGGTAAATAAAAATGCGTAATAAATATTTAAGATTTACGTTAATAATAACAAAAATTAGCTCGGCGAACAACCCTTACAAAAGACAAAACCACTATATTTTTTTTTTTACTTCAGTTCCGAATTAATCGTTCAGTACCAAATTTTAATTTATGAAAAATAAAGAATCATTAACATCAAAATTATTATGTCAATTACAGGAAACACGAAAATTACAGCTTAATTCACGCACCACACTGTGTAATCACATTTACGTGAGTCAAACAAATAGAAACTATACGACGTGTTGCTCCAATTTAAACTGGATAGTTGATTAGTTCCTCGTAAGTTCCTTATAAGTTGATAAGAATCGTTTTCTATATGACAGGCGATCAATTAAGTTTGCAATCAAGGATGCAACTTACAGTAAACAGTAGCCCATGTATAGACGCCTATAACACACATGAAAAACCATTATTAAAAGCTTGCTAAATAATTTAAAATTGCTTACCAAAGATGACAGTTGGCGATTAGTGGAAAACAGGGCTAAATCATTAGTTTGTCCGTAAAAATACATGGTAATTTCAGTGCAATAATTCGTTACACTTTACTTATCTTAAACACTGTAAGCTTAATCCCACAATAATGAGGCATTCAATAACTTGCCTAATTAACAGTGTTCACAAATGACTGAACCACTTCAAAAACAATTTTTAAAGTGAAGCGAACCGTATTCAAAGTTGAAAATTTTCCAATTCATATCGAGCGTCGTAGAAATGAAGCGTGTGCTATAGATAAAATTTTCATTGTCACAGATAAATCCATATACTAAACGAATTTTAAAATCGAACAATTTTTAATTTAAATGCATTTTCGTTCATACAGGGTGATGGCCTAAAGGACAAGTCATTTAAGCACTAAGGAGTCGTGATGCAAAATTAAAACGTAACAAGACACAGCTACAGACAGTTCTCTCACCTGTTAGACAAGATGCTATTTCACTAAATGCATTGTTGAATCTGATTTAACAAAAATATTATCGTAATCTCGATGTTTTTTGAATGACTTTCCTAAAATGAATGACACAAGCAATATTATGGACGGGCATATCTGACAACCATATCATATTATATAGTTTGTACATGTACCTCAAGATAAGGACCACTTTACGTGAAAATTTGAAAAAAGTTCCTTTGAGGTAAAGTGTACCGTTTGCATTACCAACTTTTACGAAAATATACGCATTGTCTCCAAATTCGCAAATCTTAATATTTATTTTTGGTGTTATTTGGATTTACTGCTTTTAAGTAAAGTAATAGGGTCGGTAAATTGTAAGGTTCGAAGCTGTTCTCAAGGTAGTATTTTAAGTTGCGTAGGGTAAGTTTACAGCATAAGTATGGTTTCTTCTGTTGCTTCGATTAATGAAAACAGAGATGGTTACTATAAATATCAACCTTACTTTTGTACACATATGCTTTTAAGTGTTAATACGTAATCGGAAAAAGACAGACAGAACTGACGTCATCAAGAAGACGCTATTGCGCAATCAAACCCCCGTTTCCGTACGCATACAGCATTTCAAATAAATATTGTGGTACAGAGGAAAAGCAGCACTCATGCAAATGATGCACTGTTGAAAACAGGTAAAATATATAATGTACCTCTGTTGCATACTCTATGTATATTACAATAAACGCCATTAACCATAATCGAAAACCTAAACAGTTCCGGGTAAGCAGGTACACCCGACCGACGGCAACGAAAAATCTCCCCCCACCGAGGCGGTTTAACGTAGAAATTTTGGACACCATTAAAAATGTTAGCAATAACCAAGAACGTATTGTAATAGTCAGGTAAATTTTCCATTATGTTACGGGCACAGACAACTTCTCTTAAACAACCAGTTTGTTAGTGAAAGAATTCTTATGAAAATACGTAATGCCTGGTTCGAAACTGACTTGAAAATCTGTTACACAAAAAGAAGAATTATATTTTTAATGAATTTGAATGTGTATTTATGAAACCAGACAAATGATCTTATTTTTATTGCATTATAATGGAATTAGGTAATAAATTTAAATGAAATTGTTGCACAAAAATAAAAAATCAATTAATCTACAACGCAATTCCAAATTGTTTTGATTTCATTATTTCCTGATAACACGGTGCTCGTTTTTTTTTTCATTTTAATACAAAACACTACTAGCAAAAGAGGAATATTCATGAAATCGTATTATCAAAGATGTAATTGAAAATAAAGAGCCTCCTAACTAATAAAATAAAAACAGGTTATTTAGCATATAATTTCCCCTTAATTTTGATTTAAATAAAAAAATGGAAATAATACAAAAGTGGCAGTTTTGCAATCGAAAATGAAAAACTGTTTTTGAACTTACCAAATTCGTTTTCTTTTCCAACGATGAAAATAGAAATTAAATTTAAAAAATCAATTTCTTTCTACCTTTTATATTTATTATTTATCATTATTAGCATTAGAACAGAGTTAACGATTTAACTAAAAGTAAACACATATAACAGAATACTATCTAATCATAGTTTAATAATGAATATAAAATTCTTCATTTTCAATACAAGCATGCGTTCTTCGCCGCATGCTGCCCGTTAAAATTTGGCTAAGGTTTCCAAAACGAAAACTTTCCAAAATCCTACGAACATGTAACATTAAAGCATTAACAGTCCTTTCGCGAATGCCATTGCAGTTATGGTCGTTCCAATTCCTTACCATATCGGCCCAAAGGTTCTTGATTGGATTTAAATCTGGAGTTATAACTGAATATTTAATAATCATATGTGCTCCTATGTATACCTTATCTTAAAAAAGCAATTTTAGATTCTATTGTTACTTGTAGTAATTACATGTAATTGCTTGAATGGTATTGCAAATTAATTGCTTTGCGGCTTAACCTTCGTGCAATAATAGCAATTATTCTAAAAATAAAATATGCCGAATATACCAGAATAACAGGAAAAGACATTCTTATACTTTATAAATTGATGATTTCGATTACATCCTAGATAATTTGATAAGATAAATATTTGAATTGAATTGAAAAAGGTTATAATTGCTAAAATAAAAACTGGTTATTTGGCATAAAATTTCCTATAGGTAGGTTGGAATTATTTAATTTACACACATCCCAAATGCATTTCTATGAAACTGGAAACACTAAAAATGTCAATTTAAGTTTTTTTAGGAAATCTCAAATGTAATGTCCCATTATGGGAAATGGAATCCTAAAACTTTTATAAAGAAACTAGTTTTTTGGATTGTAATTTAATGAATCCTTTTCAACCTATTGGCTCTATATCGCGTCCTGGGGGGGTTTGAACCTGCTTTGTGCTGTTGTTAAACAATAGAAAATCTTTTTCTGTATTATAGGTGTCTGTAACTGTGGTTTCCTATTAGAGCGACGTTTCGGAAGCGTCGTCAGGCTTAGTCCTGAGAAGGACTGTTTTCGCACTTGAGTCGAATACATATGTTATATATAATTTTTCCCAAGCACTTGACTACTCTAAGATTCGAACTTGGTACCCTTCACTTACTAGTCTGACACCTTTACCGCTGAGCCACTAAATGGCTTCTCTAATCTCGTCGGATTGGTATTCGAGCTGGTACTTTCTGAAGTGAGTGAACGAACAAGACTTTGATAGGATAAATACGGCTACCAGAAGTAAATATTCGAAGACCAAGGCAATGCACAAGGAAATTCAGCAGAAGAAACTCGAAAAGCTAATGAAGGAGAAGAAAGAACCAACATCAATCGAAAAAACACTGTCATAAACATCTCTAAACGACAGTTGAACGAAAACGAAATGCAGGTTCTGGACAAAGGCTTGAACTATGCGATAACACCGAGGTATATTCCGAAAGTAGATTTAATAACCGCAGTCGAAGAAACAGCTATGAAATTAGATCCTGAAGAAGCGGAAGAATACAGAAGTAAGGTTATATCAGTCCTAGATTCATCTAGGCGAACTAAACCTAACCTCTCTAACCTAGAAAGGCAAGTGGTCATTTCCCTTAAGAATGACCCAACGATCAAAATTCTCCCGGCAGACAAAGGAAACGCGACTGTGGTAATGGATATGGACACTTACAACAGTAAGATCCAAGAACTACTAGACGGAGGCGAGTACAAACAAATACCGAAAGACCCCACACCATCAATCGAAAGACGGATGTACCTGACGCTGGCAAAACATAAGGAGTTCTCCGATTACCAGAGAACTAGACTTACCCCACACTACAGTAAACCTACGCATCTGTACGGCCTACCAAAGATTCACAAGGAAGGAATTCCTCTAAGACCAATTGTGAGCTCGAGAAATGCACCTTGTCACCCATTAGCACACTATCTGCTAGGTATCATCACACCCTTATCGGAAAAAACCGAATCTATGGTCAAGAATACGCAGCACTTTGTGGAAACCATCAGAAACTTCCAACCAAACCACGAAGAAATACTGGTAAGCTTCGACATTGTGAATCTATTCACAAAAGTGCCTACCGATAAGGCACTAACTATCATAAGGGACAAGCTGGAAAAGGACGAAACGTTAGACGAACGCACGCAACTCTCGGTAAACGCAATAATGGAACTTCTGACAATATGCATTAGAACTACATATTTCCAGGTAAAAGAAAAATTCTACCAACAAGAGTTTGGGATGGCGATGGGTTCCCACTATCACCCTTAGTGAGCAATATATATATATATATATATATATATATATATATATATATATATATATATATATATATATATATATATATATATATATATATATATATGGAAGAATTTGAAGACCAAGCGATATCCGAATTCACAGAGAAACCAAGGATGTGGCTTAGATACGTGGACGATACCTTCGTAGTTTGGTAACACGGCAAGCGTAAGCTAGATGAATTCCTAGATCATCTAAATAGCCGCGCACCCTCCATCAAATTCACAATGGAATTGGAGTCGGAACAAAAATTGCCATTCCTGTATGTACTTGTACACAGGAATGACAACACTTTCACGACAAGTGCATACAGGAAACCTACCCACACGGGGAGGTACCTACACTACAACTCCAATCACCACAAAAACGTGCAGTTAGGCGTGGCAAAATGCTTGTACGATAGAGCAAAAACAATATACTCAAAACAAGAGGACCTGAACAGAGCAAAAGAAAATATCGCTAGAACACTCAAAGAAAATGGCTACCCCGATCTAACACCTAATCTAAACCGGGAAAGGGTAACCGAAAAAGAAGAACCTAAATATACAGCGATAATACCATATATACAAGGTACCTCAGACAAAATACGAAGGATAGGCAGCAAATACAAGATACGCACTGCCTTCCAATCGACCAGAACGCTCAGGGAAATACTAACCAAAACCAAACCATACAATGAAGATCAGAATTCCAAGAACTGTGTATACAACCTACCATGCGAATGCGGCAGAGCATACATAGGAGAGAGCAGTAGACCACTCAAAGTGAGAACGCAGGAACATAAGAACAACGTCCGCAAGGGCGAAACAGAAAGATCAAGAATCGCCGAACATGTCTGGAACGAATACCACCGCATCCAATGGGATAACACACAGATAGTGGTAAAGGACGAGAACACAACTCGTCGGAAACTCAAAGTAGCCACATACATCGCACTAGCAGAAAATCCAATAAGCCAAGCTAGTGCAGAAATGAAACCCATATGGATTCCAATAATGCGCGAAGAGCTTAAGCGCAATACACCTGCGCAAGAGGTTACGGGGCAATATGCGCAATAAACTTCTGCGCAACCACGAAAAAGTTTAATATATATATATATATACATATATATATATATATATATATATATATATATATATATATAAGTTCTAACAAATATATATTGGATTACTCAGTGGCTCAGCGGTAAAGGTGTCAGACTAGTAAGTGAAAGGTACCAAGTTCGAATCTGAGAGTAGTCAAGTGCTTGTGAAAAATTATATATAACATATAATTCGACTCAAATGCGAAAACAGTCTTTCTCAGGACTAAGCCTGATGACGAAAGCAGAGTCCGCGTCCGAAACGTCGCGCTCAAAAAGCATAAACTGCAGAAATAGGCCGATCAACTCCACTAATAGAAAATCTACCTGACCAGTTTTTCATTTAAAGGGATGTACAAAATTTGTGTGCATTTTTAGAACTACTTCGAGAGTGGACTTCTTAATTAACGCCGGGTGTACACGTTTATAGGAATGGCTCTACGGTAGACAGGGAATTTACATGTCTAAGAGAAAGAAGGAGACATGATAGTGAGAGACAAACGATATTGATGTTTAAGTTGCAGCTCATTTTTCAAGGTAACGTATGACCAAATAAAATTTACATCATTAAACTTGGAACCAAAAGGTGTCCGTTTTTCGTACAGATACAATAAAATTCTTTAAACGGTACTTATAACGACTTTGAATATTTAATACCGTTATTAAATTTTATTTCTCTTATTTCAGTAAACACTTGCATTCCAAATTCAGATACCAAGAATCACCATGCATTCATTGTGCATTTTATGTATCCAAAAACAAAGAACTTCGTTTGTATATATACATGCCAACTTCAAAAAAAATATGTTTCATAAAGTTGAACTTTACAGATTTTAGGATAATTATGCAACATTGTAGAAACAGAAACAATAATTATGTTGGAATGACGTTTAAAACTTTATGTCAGATGGAGATCAATAGACATAAATACAAGTTAACTTAAAAAAAATTCTAAAGCTGCCCGCCTCTATTAGACACAATAATACAGTTGAACCCTTTTTCATTCATATTTAATTAATTTTTGCACTTACTTTGCGTTATATTTTATAAAGAAAAGTCATATAAAATCAAATTTTTTTTTAAAATATGCCTAGGGTAAACAAGGGAGTGATTGGCCTTTTTTGCCAGTGTTTTAAATAATTTATAGCTCTGACGCTACTATACATCCTATCAACATATCTTTTCTTTTATTGGGCTTCAAATTCCTTTAGGTTTGTTGTAGCTAGTAACTTATATTTAATTTTTACTGATTAAGATAAGATTTTTCTTAGTTAATTAGGAATTATTGGATTGACAGCTATTGCCATCTTAGGATACCCATTGGCCTCTGCTCATATAGTTATTGGCCATATAGTTGGTTAAGGAGTTTCTGGGTAGGTATTGAACAATAAATTGAAGAAGATATATTTTTAATGTCTTTTTAATAAAAAAAACATGGCAAATTTATTTGAAACTTTCTCCTAACTTTCTTATTGGCGTGAAGAAATATAAAAACTTAGATCACAAAGAAAAAGAAATAATGTGGAATATTTTTATTCATCAGAAAGTCAAAACATTTTCAACATATACATTGGACAATGTAACATTACACATATTTAATGGTTGTGTTTCTTTATACAAGTTATGCAAGTAAATATGGTTGCATTGGATTTATGTAAGGAGTGTTTTTTTTTATGCAAGGTACGTGATACAGTCTAATGAAACTATTGCACTTTATACCAAAGTTAACATGTGTTACAGCGCTAGTGAAACTATAACACAAACCACTGTAACCCTTAATATTAAGATTTTGCGAAAGAGCGATTTCCGAGAGTAAATTGTCTAAAGTAACCTCGATATTTTCTGATACAATATAATCCGATATGACATTAATGTGATTTTCTTCAAATAAAGTACTAGACACTCCCTGTATTTTTAGCGCGATCACCGATTCAGTCCCTTTAGAAGGGGTCTGTATTTTACATACGTTCTCTATATGATCATCTTTTGTACATTTCACTGCTTTCTGAGTTAATGTTTTCGCTTCTATCCTAGACCTGGTTGGTGGGTCTTTTTTGTATGAGTTTTCTTAAGTTCTTTGTTAACTTTTACCGAGGATTTTGCCTTTTGCTTTTCTAATCTTTCTTTCTTACGGTTTTCCTTTTCCATTTGCTTGAAAACCTTAATGTCGTCCTCTTTTTTCTTCGCCAAACACTTACTTCTTACTATTTATTTTCCTGTTCTTGTAAGTGTTTTAGGTATAGGTTTGGTTCGTTTGAAGTACCTGGTTAACTTCCACAGATCTCGCTAACTTTATGCACAATAACATGTTCAGTCGTAAAACTGTCACAAAAACTATAGGAACTCTTTCAATATCAAACATATTAGTGTCTTTCCATACACCAGCATTAGCGGCTTTTGTTGTACTGTTTTCCCCATTATAACGTTCTTCTTTATTGTTTTCCGATATTTGTAGTTCTCTGTAGTGGCAAAATTATCAGTATCATTCACGTATTCTTTGCTACTTATAATTCCATCTCTTGTAAACCCCTCAACCATTTCGTTTTCTTGATTTAAGTCTAAATAACCCTCCTCTGGATATCTTTCTATATCATAGTCTTTAGTTTGACGGACTTGGTTTTTTTTAAATTTCTTATATAACTTGTACAATATATAGTTTGCAGAATTTTGACTTGACTCTTCCTTTGATACTTGCATAATTGTTTCCTCTCTAGCACATTTCTGAAGGTCTTGTAAATGTTTCGTATTTTGATGAAGAATTAACACTAGTACTTTCATTTTCTGCTTTGGTCCTTAGTAAGCCTTTATATTAGGAGAAGAAAGAGTAAGAGGAAAATTCATAGAAGCAGGAGAAAAAAGACTGTTACCGTATATGAGCAGAATAAAAGAATATAACATTCAAGAGGTATGGGAGATCTATAAAACAATCTGCTAGAAAGTACAAAAGAAGTATGTGGAATAACATTAGTAAAAACAGTATGGAACAAACGGCATGGTGGTCAGAAGAGGCAAAACACGCTGTAAAAGAGAAAAAGAGAGCCTGGAAAACCCACAACGAAATAATCTCCAGAAGCATATGAATCGTATAAAGTATACAGGAAAAACACAAAAGAAGTGATAAATAGGGCGAAGAAAAGGGTTTGGGAAAATATCGGAGAAATAATGGAAGCAAACTTTAAAAGAAACCAGAAACTGTTCTATAGAGTCCTGAGAAACACGAATAAGAAAAGAAGTGATAATATTAAGTTTACTAAGGATAAAAATAACCAACTAGTAACTATGGATGAAGATATATTAGAAAGGTGGCAAGAATGTTTCAAGGAATTGTTAGACATACAAAAAGAAAGCAAGACAGAGAGGACAGACGATATAATGAAAGACCCAAACCTGGAACACGAAGAAGAACCAGGAGAAGCAATAACAACGATATAATTAGAAAGGGTCATTAAAAGACTAAAAAATAGGAAAGGCACCAAGACATGACGGTATTACAGCGGAAATGGTAAAGTACGCAGGAGAACTGGGGAAACAGATGATACATCAATTACTGAATATAGTCAAAGAGAACACATTACGAATAGAATGGGAATTGGCAATAATCACACCACTATATAAGAAAGATGACAAAAAATTGCGGAAACTATCGGGAAATTTCCCTTCTGAGTGTGCCAGCAAAGCTATATTAGAAAATATTAACAGAAAGACTAAGATTTAAAATAGAACAAGATTTAGAAGAAGTACAATATGGATTCAGAACAGAAAGAGGAATAACAGATGCTATAGTTGATAGATGATATAGTTAAACAAATAATAGATACAAACAAGACACTATATATATATATATATATATATATATATATATATATATATATATATATATATATATATATATATATATATATATATATATATATATATATATTATATATATATATATATATATATATATATATATATATATATATATATATATATATATATATATATATCAAATAGACAGGATAGTATGGGTATCTTTCTTATTATTAAAGATAGAGATTTGATTAAATGGGCAGTATGGTGCCATTTTTTGGGCCGAGTTCGATTCCGTTGAGAAACATTTCAATTTCAGAACAGTTTCGAAATTATTAAAAAAAAAAACGCCGATTTCTAAAAACTCAAACGTCTCCGTAACTTTAAAAGATATGAAAAATAGTTTCAGATCAAAGTTACTTACTTCGATGAAGCACATTAAAATGATGTCAAAATAAAATTCAAGATGGCGGTTTCCACGATATTAATAGAAACTTTCTTATTTTAAATGGACGCCATATTGGATTTTTACACAATTAAATAGATTTTTTTTTCTCTTTTCAAAGATGTATGTACCTATGTACGAATAAAAAATTACGGAAATTACTAATTGTTTTCATTTTAAATCAAGTAGCCATGATTAACAATTTGCAAGTAAAAATTACTTATTAAACAAATTAAACACAATAATATACCGTGATTTTAGTAAATGCTAAAACCATAATACATTCCAATAAATGTTCAAAGTGCTGGCCGTTTTCATGTACAGGGTGGCCAACTAAGAATGCGAGGTACTGTATCTGGTAAACTATACATCGTAGAGGCTTGCAAAAAAAAAAGTTATTACTAAAACGGCCAATACAAAAACGTGGAAAATATTTTCAAGTTTCTGAATTAGCCGCTAGGGGGCGTAACTGCAATCTTGAATATAAAGAAGTGATTAAAAATTATTATTAATTTTATTAAATACATAAATAAAAAGTTCACCTCGAGTAGATTTGAACCTACGACCTGTACTTTGCTAGAGTACCGCACCAACCAAGTGCGCCATCAAGGTTCAAGCCCCAATCGATGTAAATTTTGTCTTTATGTACATACATAAAGACAAAATGTACATACATCAAGACAAAATTTACATCGATTGGGGCTTGAACCTTGATGGCGCAGTTGGTTAGCGCGGTACTCTAGCAAAGTACAGGTCGTAGGTTCAAATCCTACTCGAGGTGAACTTTTTATTTATGTATTTAATAAAATTAATAATAATTTTTAATTACATATTTACCTTTGAGCTTATTCGTTCATAACAAAAACTTATAATAATAAAGAAGTGATGTTTCTGTGAATTCTGCTATATTAACCTGCTACCAAACTCTATTATCTAAAGCTAAAAAAAATAATATAAAGAAAGAAACCATTCGCCAAACCAAATAGTAAGGACTACACTGCTCCGCTGTGGGTCGGTAGCACAAATCGTCCAGCTAGCTCTGTATGGGCGTGGGCGATATCAAGCTCAAATTATTTATTTATTAGGCGCCAGGCCCTTCGGAGCCATCAGTTTACTTTCCTGGAAAGGGCCAAGTCAGGAATCCAAGTACCCACGACGACAACAAAATAAAGAGCAAATATGAACTTAATCGTATAATAAACAAATGTCCTTCATATATAATTGTACAAAGAATTAAGACCAACTCAAAATATACTTAACGTCTAAATATAACATAACCAAAGTTAGGGGTATTCGCGATCCCTATTACGCAATTAACTCTTCAGAATTTACTACATTACGTTTACGCAACCTAACCGGTGGCCGAGGTCTTAAAAGCAAAAGTGAATAACGCGTACCGATTACGGGGCAAGCGCTTGCGAAGCATCCGGTATTCTGCCAATATAATACTATTAGTTATACTGTACCGTAGGCCTTATGTAACTAAAATTAATTTTCCGCAACTATAAATTACATGAAGTAATAAAGTACGGTTAGGGTGAGTATGTAATTACTATCTTAATAAATATATACTTAATAAATATTACCAATTATGTTATTTAAAGAAATACAATGTTCAATTTTGGAATGCGAATAACCCTTCACAGTAATGTAAAAGAAAAGAATGAGGTTGAAAGTGAAAAGGTAACCTTATTATTTTATCGTTATCTAATGATAACTCACTTATTCTTATCTACCTATATATACATACACATATACACTAATTGTACTATTTACAAGAGAATTCAACGTCCTCACTGGGTGAGAGTGCTTGAAGAGCGAGCTGGATCAAAAATGGATAATTTACTTGGCAGATCTTTGATCGATGCACTCGTTGTCGAAGATCTTAGGAATAGGGCGCCTACATGATGTATGCAAGCAGTGTGCAAAGCTCGGTATAATTTCAAGCAGTTCTCAAAAACGGTAAATTGCTGAAGCTACAATAAGGGGGTTTGTTAATTTAAATTATTCTTTTCGACAGGAAGACAATGTGCATTTAATGTATGACTAAAGGAGTAATAAAAAAAAGATTTCTTACCCAGATGTTATGGCATTCGGAAGAGACAGGTGCTTATCAATCCAAAAAAAACAAGAATGCTAATTAAATAATTAATATCCAATTCATTAGCACTTCAAATAACTAGAGAGTGTAAATCCCATTTATAACGGTTTCACTAAATTAAATTTTACCACTCTGAAGTTTTAGCAACCTTCTCTTTCGTTGTCTAATGACAAAAGATATCATTCCAAAACTGAAAACTGGCTCTTTTAAGCTTGATCTGCGAGATAACCTTTATTTTGATTATTTTTGGATTTATTCAATTTGTAAAAATTAAATATCGCCTTTAGGATAGGCAACTTAAAATGACTGAATGCATTTTACTTTGTTTAATAATTTAAAATATGGTTGATATTTTGAAAAGTATAAATGTTACCTGTTACAAACCTAATAAAAAAATAACTGATCATTAAAGTCGAGGATAATCTGAACATTATTTTGTTTGGCACTTTTTGACGTATGTGTAAAAATAAAGTGGTGGGGGGAATTCAAAGGTTTACATAAATAACCCCCTGTATCTTCGAAACGGCAAAGCCGATTTTAACAAACTTGGGAGTGTTGAAATGAGCTATTCTTGAAGTTTTTTTAGTTTCACATGTCATCGCTGGAGAGTTTTGTTCGACATTCCTACAGAAACGGTTAATTTTCGCAAAAAAATTAAACGCATTGGTATGACATCTTTCATGAACAAGTAGCTAAATGATCCCTAAACAGGCTCGCGAAAACCACATCTCGATATCTTGTTCCTACCCTAAAATATCGGCCAAAGGAAACTATACGAAAATCCCTTAAATTTTTATTTTTTTAAACTATATTTTTCTGAAATTGTTCCTATTATGTAAGTTGTGGCCCTAAAAAGGACCGATTTAAAGGAGGAAGGTTTTTAATGCCTCCGTAAATGCTCGAAATGCTGACCATCACGCTCTATGCATTGCTGAAGCCTCTTATGACTAGACAAAACTGTAGCTTCAATTTCGGCTCTCGGTATGTTACGTATTGCGTTACGAATCCAGTTTTTCATATCTTCTCTAGTAGTAGGTTGAGTCCGAAACACGGTATCCTTTAAGCGCCCCCATAAATAAAAATCGCGGCAAGTTAAGTCTGGCGATAGCGGAGGCCATAGGAACAGACTTCCTCTTCCAATCCACCGCTGTTGAAATACTGCATTAATATGCTCTAGCACATTAATAGCAAAATGTGCTGAGCAACCATCCAACTGCAAAACCAATTTTTGCCTTGTTTCCAGAGGCACATCTTCCAACAACAACGGTAATTGATTGGCCAAAAAGTCAAGAAATACATTGCCATTTAGGGGTTGCTCGAAAAAATATGGCCCTACAATTCTGCTTCCCAGTATGCCACACCATACATTTAAACTCCAACGTCCTTGGCGCTGAACTTCGCGCAACCAATGGGAATTTTCTGCAGACCAATAATGCATATTGTGCAGATTGACTCTCCCGTCACTACTGAAGGTGGCTTCATCGGTCCAAAGAATTTGAAATAAAAATTCTCTATTTTCGCGTATCATGCCTAACATCCAATGGCAACAGTCGCACCTTCGATCAAAATCTCCCTCTTTCAAGACCTGATGCAAAACCACATGATATGGGTGCATTCTTAAAGTAATTAAAAAAAGTTTAAACGAATACCTATATATTTTGATGGCCATTAGAACTTACCTATGGTCCTTCAAAATATTTTGAACCGTTGTCCGTGATATGCCCAACTCAGTGGATAATGCTCTTGTGTTAACATGAGTGTTTCCTTCACGGTTAATATTTTCTTGTGTTCTTCCAATTCTTTGCCGTTGAAAAGTAGGCCGAAAACTACCATTGGCTCTTAAGCTTGCCACTAATCGGGGAAAAACTCTTACGTCGCAAGGACGCCGATTTGGATATCGAGCCGCGTGAACTCTTTTAGCTACTGCGGCATTCTGAAGACATTCAAAATAAACCGCAATCGTATCAACAGCTTCATTATTCGTAAAACGCATTTTTAAAGCACAAAAATTGCTCAAAGTAACGCGAAATTATTGACAACTATTGACAATTTGAGGATTGTGTATGTTTTGTTTAGGTATCTGTTTCGATTGTCTGCTTCTATTAATTGTATTTTTTCGTATATATCCATAGTGAATATGCAGTTAAAGAAACAAAAAATAGGCCTTTCGTATAGCTTTTAGCATTGCTTGCTTGCCCGTAGTAATTTCAAAAAGGGTGATTTTATTCTAGTGAATAAATTTACAAACATTTACAATCGCAATTTCTAGGTAACCTATTCAGAGCCGAAATTGAAGCTGCAGTTTTGTCTACCCATAAGAGGCCTCTGTAATGCACAGAGTGATGGTCAGCATTTCGAGCAGTTACGGGGGAATTAAAAACCTTCCTCCTTTAAATCGGTCCTTTTTAGGGCTACAACTTACATAACATAAACAATTCCAGAGAAATATAGTTTTCGCGAGCTTGTTTAGGCATCATTTAGCTACTTGCTCATGAAAAAAAGTCATACCAACGCATTTAAATTGTTTGCGAAAATTAACCGTTTCTGTCGGAATTTCGAACAAGGCCCTGTAACGACGACATCTGGAACTAACAAAATTTCAATTATTTTAACATTTGTAGCCCAAGAAAACTCTTTTCAACGCGCCCAAGTTTATTAAAATCGGATCAGCCGTTTCGAAGATACGGCGGGTGATTTAAGGAAAACTTTGAATACCCTCCACCACTTTATTTTTATAGATGTCAAAAAGTGCCAAAGAAAAAAAGTTTAGATTATCCTCGACTTCAAAGATCAGTTATTTTTTTATTAGGTTAATATAGCAGAATTCACAGAAACATCACCTTTTTTAGATTCAAGATTGCAGTTACGCCCCCTAGCGGCCATTTCGGAAACATGAAAATGTTTTACAGGTTTTTGTATTGGCCGCTTTAGTAATAACTTTTTTTTCCGCAAGCCTCTACGATGTATAGTTTCCCAGATACAGTACCTCGCATTCTTAGTTGGCCACCCCGTACACACAATCGATACTGTTTCACAACACTGTTAGTAGCTGTTCGCAATGTATTTCGCTGAACACCGTTAAAGGCCGCCACCACTACTTCACGTAGTTCTTCTGCATTATTGTAATGGAAATTACTACCATACACTTTATTTCTTATAGTGCCCCATAAACAAAAGTCCAGAGGCGTTAAATCTGCGGATCTGGCTGGCCACTGATTAGGTGTATTGTTGGTAATTACTCTATTATCAAAACGGTCGTTTAAATATCGCATAACATCGCCAGCATTATGTGCGAGAGCACCATCCTGCTGATACCATATTTAACATTTTGTGCCAAATGTAGATCACCTAATAAATCTTCAAGAATGATTCCAGAATTTCCATGTAACGCTGGGCTGTTAAGATTCCATAAAAAATTATAGGACCAACTAAACGATTTCCCAATATGCCACAAAGAACATTAAAGCCAAAACGAACCTGGTTGCGCTGTGGAACCACGATGTGTGGATTTTCTGTGCCCAATCGTACTCATTTTGGCGATTAAATAATCCACAATTAGAGAAGTAGGATTCGTCAGTCCATAAAACTTGATTTCTAAAATCACCATTTTTTGCAATATTATTTAAAAACCATCTACAAAATTCTGTTCTACGGATATTATCATTTCGTCGCAAAATCTGTGCAATGTGTAATTTACATGCGTGGAAATTGTGACTTTTTTTTAAATTCTCTATGATCTAGTCTTAGACACATTAACCTGAGCTTCAATTTCTCGAGTCGAAATATTCCGATTTTCTTGCACACAAGCTAAAGTTAATTCCCCATCTTCAGTAACCACGTTCTTGTTCTTATTGGGCTTTTTAAGTCATCCATAATGCTGCATATTTGAATCCAATCCTGCAAATATTTTCATGTCCGGTTACCTACGCTCTGGAAAATTTGTTAGATATTCTTGAGCAACAAGATGTGAGTTTTTGTAGCACTTTATGTATGTACAAAACATATCATATTGTTCATTTGTTGGAAAGGTCGCCATTGGAAATAATTAAAGAAAAAACAATTATTATGAAGTTATCACTTAATAATAAAACAGTAATACTAATTATTTACACAATCAATAAACCAATACAACTTGAAAGTCGTATTATAATAAATTTTGTTTTATTGTTAATCATGGTTACTTGATATATAATGAAAACAATTAATATTTCGCATAATTTTTTGTTCGTACATAGGTTGTTATACATCGTTCGAAAGAGAAAAAAAATCGCATTAGTTGTGTAAAAATCCAATATGGTGTCCATTTAAAATAAGAAAGTTACTATTAATATCTTGGAAAACGCCATCTTGAATTTTATTTTGACATCATTTTTAACTTTTTTTCATATCTTATATAATTACAAAAATGTTTATTTTTAGAAATCGGCGATTTTTGTTTTGTTTTTAGTAATTTCGAAACTGTTCGGAAATTGAAATTTTTCTCAACGGAATCGAACTCGATCCAAAAAATGACACAATATTGCCCATTTAACGAAATCTCTATTTTTAATAATACAAAAGATACCCATACTATACTACTCTGTATATATATATATATATATATATATATATATATATATATATATATATATATATATATAAGCAAACGAACAAAACTTTAGTTAATTATATAAAAAGTTGCAAAATTTAATAAATGAACAAAACCTTTTTAATTACTAAGCATGTAACAAAATTTAGAATACGAACAACACTTGCGTCCAAAAATGCCTGATTTTTCACTGTATTCTTCGGAACAGTCTTTTCATTATTGCTATCAATGGTTTGTCACGAAATTTTACGAAATCGTTTACAATCAACTTAATTTAGGTTTTCATCGTGGCTGTCGTAATTTGAAAGATGCAACTTGTTCATGACTAGAATAGTTCTGTAGCTAAGGTTTTTTTTAGGTATGACATTTAAGTTGAATAACCGCTGTAATTCGTAACGTACATTCGAGGTTGAGGTCTCGACTCGAAAACATCACCGTTGGATCAACTAGCCAGTCTATTTGAAAAACAAAGATACCGTCGTTTTTACAACGATGGAGCAGAGCATCAACAGGCGCCGCTACCAGCAGTACCTGGAGGAGAGGGTAGCTCGGGGAGAGCTGCTGTCACCGACGACGGCCCAGGAGCTCCGGGAGCTCCAGGTACCACCAGCGATACCGTCACTGCTCGATCTACCGTTCGAGAAAGCGAGCAGCGACGTGCCACCTGCCGCCACCGTACAGAAAAGGAGGCGGCAAAAGAAGACGCGACCGCCACCTTTAGAAGACATCACCGTCCTAAAGACACGCCGTCCACCTCCGCCGCCGCAGCCGCAACCGACAACGCCGAAGAAGAGGCCCGCCCAGGATCTACCAGCCCCGACGACTTCGTGCTACAAAGGAAGAAGCCGAAGAAAACCCCGAAGGTTCGCCCGTCTACGCCGCCGCCCACGGACAACGGATTCCAGGCCCTGGAACCCTACACCGATAGCCCTGCAGCAATGGAGCAGACTACTCAAGAGGACACCAGGGAGAAGGTGACACCGGTAATCCCTCGTCAGAAGGAGAACTGGATAGCTTTCTCCGAGAAATGGACCGACAGCGGATCGCCTTCACAAGGGTCAAGGCCTTCAGCGAGGGAGTCCGGATTCAGCTTGCCTCACCCCAGGACCGAGACAGGTTGATAAGGTATATGGATAGGTGTGGTACTCCGTATCACACCTACCAGGCAAAGAGCGAGCAATTTGCCAAGGTGGTGATACGCGGCGTGCCCGTAGAGCTATCCGAGGTCGACGTTTGCTCAGAGCTAAAAGCGCAAGGTGTTAATGCTCTCTCTGTTTTCAGGATGAAGCAGCGAGGACGCCCGATCTCCCTCGTGATGATGGAGTTGCCATCCGAGGACGACAGGAAGAAGATCCGGGAGGTGCAGCACGTCGCCCGCCTCCGAGTCACCGTCGAGGATTTGCGGCGGAAATCCGGCATCGGGCAGTGTCACCGGTGTCAAGGTTTTCGTCACGCACAGTGTTGCTGCAGGGCGGCAGCACGCTGTGTCAAGTGCGCCGGCGATCACCACAGCAGTGAATGCACTAAACCCCGTACAGACCGGGCAAAGTGTGTGAACTGCGGTGGGGACCACCCCGCCAGCTACAGGGGATGCCCGAAGTTCCCTCGACCTCCGCAACGGAAGAAGACGGAAGTACAGCAGAAACCGAAGAGGACACCGCCGACGGCGGCGCCTTCTTGAACCCGGACCGGCGTCAGTTACGCCCGAGCGACAGCAGGCAAGGTTGAGAAGGCGGAAGTACCAATAACGGCTCCCGCCGCTGTCGTTACCCACCTACCCAACCCGCCTTAGGGTTCGACGCCATATTGGGCCTCTGTAAGGTGGCAGCGGCGCTCGTTCAGGCGCAAACTGCGATGGACCTGTGGGGAGTAATCCTCACGCACGGTTCAGAGGTGGTTGCCCTTTTCGGGCAAAGGTCCGGAGCGAAGTCTGGTATCCCAGATAAGTATATAGTATCGACAATTTAATTTATTCTGTTCTGTTAAAACCGACAATGTTTCGCACAACTAACACATGTTTCTATTTATTTCAGATACGCAGGGCATCAGCAACCAGCCATAACCGAGCGACAACAGGACAGTCCACATCTCAAACATCCAACAACACCACATCTCCACAACACATCTTTTTTTTTTACGAACGACCAACAATGCTAAGCACAACACTGTCAACAGGCAATCCACAACCCAACAACTCTACAATCCACGCGCTGAAGAGGAAGAAGATTCCTGAGCAGCGCACCACCAACACAACAATATACACATTTATTATTATATTTTAGTTTTAAGTGTGATAAATGTTAATATCTAAAATTTTTAATAAACTTTGTTGAATTGAATGAGCGTAACGTACAATGGATTATCGCTGTAATCCTAACGAAGTTGCATTGTTATATAGGAGTATATTATACATGCTGAAAATATTCGATAATACAGCTTCAGCATTTTCAATCATATTTATTTCATTTTTAAATTTATTTCGTTTTACATTAAAAAACTTTTTGATAGAATTTTTTCTTTGTCTGAATAACGACTAATTTTATAAGAAAAAGTGTACCCGTATTTTTTAAAGAAAATTTAATTTTACAAAAATTTTCTTTAAAAAATACGTGTACACTTTTTCTTATAAAATTAATCGTTATTCAGATAATGAAAGAATTCTACCATAGGAATTTTTTTTGCGGCTAAGCTAAATTACGAGTCATATAGCTTATCCAACGAGATTTTCGATGTACGTCATTAATTTATGTAAGTAGTCCCTGCGTTCTAGATTGTTTCTATCTCCTTTTGAGTCAAGGGGACATATGAAATAGTAGCATGAACAATTTGTTGGAGCTAGCTAAATAAATGAATGACGTGCATCGGTTTTTTCGTTGAATTGCCTACATAAAAAAATTGCATAGAACATAATAAATCGATATGTTGAAGGTCTATATCTAGGTATTTTTACATCTTTGAAATATGCAACTGTTTTAGAAATATTTGATAAAAGCCAAAAACTGCCCCTAATAAACCCCGCTCGCCGCCAATGGATTTCTCCCAAAATCTAATTAGCTTTAAGCCAAATTAAACAAGATTAAAAACAAAACTACGTAGGTATTTTCGTTTTGAAGTTATCGTGGATACCAACATACATCCATATACACACAGACACATAACCTTTTATACCTACATATGTATATATATGTTGAAAAATAAAAATGTAAATTATGTATAGATTGTAATGTAACTAGTAAAATTAAGTGCTTAAAAACATAACAATAATACAGTTCAAACAAACGTAAGAATGCAACTATATTCACTGATATTTACACATCAAAATACATAATATTTACAGAAGTTAGGAAATTATTTCTTTTTATTGGTCATAATGGTAATTGAGACGGGAAGTGTTTTAGATGTTTAGTTAATTTTACTTAATCTCGTCCATAAGTACCGCAATAATCAATGAATTAATTTTATCATTTATCTTTGCGTCAACAGAATTTAAGAGTATATAACCCTAATATAGCCATATTCTTTGCAATTCATGTTCCAACTTAGACCTTACAGCACCTTAATTATAATAAGCACAAAAACAATCTTATTATTAAGCTAGGTTATACGCATTTTTATAAAGGGTCTGTGTTTTTCACATGTTCACAGTTTTAGCAGTGTTGCAAATGATTTATGAATAAACATTTATATGGAAGCTATAAACAAAATTCAAATTCAGTAAAGAACATTTTACATTATTAAAATTTTGGATTTTTTCACATTACCCAAAATAAGTCGGGCTATCGGAAATAATTGCATACCTAATGTGATTTATCTCTTTTCTTGTAAAAAAATTTTGCTTTAGATTATTAACTTTGTTGATTCTTCAATTATCTATACATTTTAAGACTGATGTAAAAATGTAATCACAAATAAACTTCTATGTTCCTGTTGAAGAAACGTTTAATTTCGGTTCAGCTTCTTAGGAGAATTGTCCAATAACCGACTTGTCTAGTTTTAAAATAAATGTTCCAATTCATGATTATTATTTAGTGTTATCACAGACATTATTAGCTCTTTACAATAGTAGGTGTAGTAATATTGATGTAATTATTGTACGACGTGACAATAGTTAACAAAGAGTAAATTTACAGTGCCTCCAAGGTTGTGATGCATTTGAGTACTAAAGATAACAGTTAACGAGACTAACAAGTATTTACTTTTAACGACATCTGCACCACCTACTGCTGCTATATTCCAGCTATTACACCTTTAATGCCTCTTTTACGATCTAATATGGTACTTCTCAACGAAGTTTGGAACATGCTTGGGGAAACGAAGTGTTGTACAGGACCGGTAAGGAATGATCTTAAAGTTAGCAGTCTCGATATCTAATAATAGAAGTCAGATTCGCTTTTTATGTAGGATTGTAATTCAATGTCATTAAAGTGTTAACAACAGTCATCCTTTGGCGTCATTGGGCTCGGCAGAAGCGTGATTACGAGCTAAACTAGACCCATAAACAATGAGATAGATGGTAGATATAGTGATATCGATATAATAGGACAGGGTCTAACTCAGGTAATTTTTTAATGATCAAACTGCGATGTATTGTAGGCGTATAGCTGGTTATAGAGTAAAGGTACAAATTTAGATACGAGAAAACTTTTTTGTTCAGAAATGAATTTTAACGTTTGTATATTTTTTAAAATTACGTAACTTCAAGATTTAATTATTTTCTAAGGAATACTTTACAACTAAACTGATAGAATCTAACTTAATTGAAAACATTTTGAAATAAGTAGATTTAAATATACACAACTATGAAAAAAATTGAGGTTATTGTCCTGGTTAACGTTAATTAGATATTATATTAAAATTCCAACAAATGATCCTGACCGAACAGCATTTTACAATACTATAGTCAGCTACACAAATGTAAATTAAAAACGAATTTTAAATTTGCCATGTGGCTAATCAATCACATTCTCTTCAAAGTTTATCATTCTAATTTAATCTACACTTGAGCATCTAGTTCTGAATTTTAGTAGATGTGTAATATGTAATAAAACAAGAAAACCGTAATTCGAAAATTTATTAGGAAAATCATAATTGACTATGTCTGTATGTTTGTTTAATATTGACGTATTTAGAAATATGAGTTTATTCAACACAATTCAAGTCATAAAGTTATTTTCAAACATCACTATCAAAGAAATATCTGTGAAAAGCATACACAAAGTGAAAATTACAATAAATGAAAGAATAAATAATCTATGTCAAATGGACATTAGACTATGTC
This sequence comes from Vesta saturnalis, assembly GCA_036346205.1. Lineage (NCBI taxonomy): Eukaryota > Metazoa > Arthropoda > Insecta > Coleoptera > Lampyridae > Vesta > Vesta saturnalis. Next base: position 499,298 of record JARFJB010001974.1, read on the forward strand.
GCATAGAGTTATTGCCAAATAACAGACATGTAGATACTAACTTGAAAAAATAATTTCAAATCCGCCCGCTTCACTGAAAGGATCGAAATTAGAATATAAGCTTTTTAAAACTATTTAATAAATCTATAAAGGTCATTCGGTTGTATATTAAGAAACTTTATAAAGAAAAATGATGTAAAATATTTACACATTTTTCTATACAGTGGATGGTTATTTAGATATTGATAAAATTTAAACACTAAAATAGTACCTTAAGAAGTTTTTGTTGGTTTTGTTGGTTAACTTGCGCGCCGAATTAAAAAATTGTATCAAACATCATTAAATTACAATTATAAAATTTATATCTGTCTTTAAAATATACAATTGGTTCAGAAAAATTTTAAAACGCAGAAACTGCGCAGCTGAATTTCTTCCGAAATCTTATCAACCCCAAAAAAAGTGAAAAAAACCTAAAAAAAACTTCAAGTAGAAAAGCCCTATTGTTCTTAAGTATTGTAGTTCATAAGAAATATCACACTGGCACGCATCACACACCTACACATACTCGTATGCAGTCACGCACACAAACATACACGCGCACGCACGCACGCACCCATTAGCGCACGCGGGCACCCACACAAACACGAACACCCACACGAAGACATACACGAACACGAACACGAACACGAACACAAACACGAACACGATCACAAACAAGATCACGAACACGAACACGAAGACGAACACGAACACGAACACGAATACGAACAAGAACACGAACACGAACACGAACACGAACACGAACACGAACACGAACACGAACACGAACACGAACACGAACACGAACACGAACACGAACACGAACACGAACACGAACACGAACACGAACACGAACAACGCGAACGCGAAAGCGAACGCTAACGCGAACGCGAAAGCGAACGTGAAAGCGAACGCGAACGCCAACGCCACCGCAAACGCAAATGCAAACACAAACGTAAACGCAAATGCAAACGCAAACGCAAGCGCAAACGTAAACGCAAACGCAAACGCAAACGCAAACGCAAACGCAAACGCAAACGCAAACGCAAACCCAAACGCAAACGCAAACGCAAACGCAAACACGAACGCGAACGCGAACGCAAACGCAAACACGAACGCGAACGCGAACGCAAACGCAAACGCAAACGTAAAGGCGAACCCAAACGCAAACCCAAACGCAAACCCGCACCCGAACACGAACCCGAACACGAACACGAACACGAACACAAACACGAACACAAACACGAACACGAACACGAAAACCAACACGAACACGAACACGAACACGAACACGAACACGAACACGAACACGAACACGAACACGAACACGAACACGAACACGAACACGAACACGAACACGAAAACACGAACACAACACGAACACAAACACAAACACAAACACAAACACAAACACAAAACACAAACACAAACACAAAACACAAACACAAACACAAACACAAACACAAACACAAACACAAACACAAACACAAACACAAACACAAACACAAACACAAACACAAACACAAACACAAACACAAACACAAACACAAACACAAACACAAACACAAACACAAGCTCAGACACAAACACAAACACAAACACAAACAAAAAAACAAACATAAACACAAACACAAACACAAACACAAACACAAACAACACAAACACAAACACCAACACGGGCACGGGCACGGGCACGGGCACGGGCACGGGCACAGGCACAGGCACAGGCACAGGCACAGGCACAGGCACAGGCACAGGCACAGGCACAGGCACAGGCACAGGCACAGGCACAGGCACAGGCACAGGCACAGGCACAGGCACAGGCACAGGCACAGGCACAGGCACAGGCACAGGCACAGGCACAGGACAGGCACAGGCACAGGCACAGGCACAGGCACAGGCACAGGCAAAGGCACAGGCACATGCACTGGCACATGCACTGGCACACGCACAGGCACAGGCACAGGCACACGCACAGGCACAAGCACAGGCACAGGCACAGGCACAAGGAGCACAGGCACAAGCACAAGCACAAGCACAACCAGCAGCAAGACGCACAAGCAAACGCAAACGCAACACGCAAACGCAAACGCAAACGCAAACGCAAACGCAAAGCACAACGCAAACTAAACAAAGCAAACGCACAAGCACAACGCAAACGCAAACGCAAACGCAAACACAAACACAAAGCACAACAAAGCAACACAAGCACAAACACAAACACAAACAGCACAACAACACAACACAAACACAAGCACAAACACAAGACACAAGACAGACAAACACAACACAAACACAACACAACACAAACACAAACACAACACACAACACAGCACAACACACAAACACAAACAACAAACACAAACACAAAACACAAACACAACACAAGCAAACACAACACAGCACAGCACAGCAAACACAACACAACACAACAGCAAAGCACAACACAAAGCACAAACACAAACACAAGCACAGCACAAGCACAGCACAGCACAGGCACAGGCACAGCACAGCACAGGCAAACAGGCACAGCACACAAAGCACAAGGCAAGCAAGCACAAGCAACGCAACACAAACAACAAAGCAAAGCAAACGCAAACACAAACGACAAACAGCAAAGCAAACGCAAACACAAACGCAACACACAAACGCAAAACTAAACACAAACACAAAAACGACAAGACACAAACACAGAACAGCAAGACAGCAAACACAAAGCACAAAGCACAAACACAAGACAGCAACGACAGAACAGCAAGCACAACAACACAAACAGCAAACAGCAAACACAACAGCAGACAGCAAAGCACAAGCACAGACAGCAAAGCACAACACACAACAGCAAACAGGCACAGGCACAGGCACAGGCACAGGCACAGGCACAGGCACAGGCACAGGACAGGCACAGGCACAGGCACAGGAAGGCACAGCACAGGCACAGGCACAGAGCACAGGCACAGGCACAGGCACAGGCACAGGCACAGGCACAGGCACAGGCACAGGCACAGCACAGGCACATGCAAGGCACAGGCACAGGCACAGGCACGGCACATGCATAGGCACAGGCACAGGCGCAGGCACGGGCACAGGCACAGGCGCAGGCGCAGGCACAGGAACAGTCACAAGCACAAGCACAAGCACAAGCCTAAGCACAAGGACAAGCACAAACACAAGCACAAGCACAAGCACAAGCACAAGCACAAGCACAAGCACAAGCACAAGCAAAGCACAAGCACAAGCACAAGCACAAGCACAAGCACACACAGCACAAGCACAAGCACAAGCACAAGCACAAGCACAAGCACAAGCACAAGCACAAGCACAAGCACAAGCACAAGCACAAGCACAAGCACAAAGCACAAGCACAAGCACAAGACACAAGCACAAGCACAAGCACAAGCACAAGCACAGCACAAGCACAAGCACAAGAGCACAAGCCAAGCACAGCACAAGCACAAGCACAAGCACAAGCACAAGCACAAGCACAAGCACAGCACAAGCACAAGCACAAGCACAAGCACAAGCACAGGCACAAGCACAAGCACAAGCAAGCAACAGCACAAGCACAGCACAAGCACAAGCACAAGCACAAGCACAAGCACAGCACAGCACAAGCACGAGCACGAGCACGAGCACGAGCACAAGCACAGCACGAGCACAAGCACAAGCACAGCACAGCACGAGCAGAGCACGAGCACGAGCACGAGCACAGAGCACGAGCACGAGCAGCGAGCACGAGCACGAGCACGGCACAAGCACAACGCACAAGCAAGCGCAAGCGCAAACGCAAACGCAAAGGCAGGCAAGACGCAAACGCAAACGCAAGCGCAAAGCAAACGCAAGAAACGCAAACGCAAACGCAAACGCAAACGCAAACGCAAACGCAAACGCAAACGCAAACGCAAACGCAAACCAAACCAAACCAAACGCAAACGCAAACGCAAACACAAACAACACAAACAAACACAAAGCACAAACACAAACACAAACACAAACACAAACACAAACACAAACACACAAACACAAACACAAACACAAACACAAACACAAACACAAACACAAACACAAACACAAACAAACACCAGCACGGGCACGGGCACGAGCACGGGCACGGGCCCGGGCACAGGCACAGGCACAGGCACAGGCACAGGCACAGGAACAGGCACAGGCACAGGAACAGGAACAGGCACAGGCACAGGCACAGGCACAGGACACAGGCACAGGCACAGGCACAGGCACAGCCACAGGCACAGAGACAGCCACATGCACAGGCACCGGCACAGGCGCAGGCACGGGCACAGGCACTAACACAAATAAAAGTAGACATGTAAGTGTTGGTGTTACTTGTATCTCATTTCTTTTGAGCCTTTATTGAGTATCATGTAAGTAAAGCCATTTCTGACAGTAATTATTGGAACGAAATGGTTACTAAGTTAAAACGAGTTTTTGTGTATACAAAGTCTCGGCACTGAAGAAGAGCTCGTCATATTAATTGGACAAGTATGAAAAGTGATGGCGCTGATGATGAATATGATCTGAGAAGTCGGGATTACACGGGACTCCACAATATTCCTTATCAACCTATTTCAAATGTTCTTGGATTGGATTGGAGCAAATTTGAACCTGTTTTTCCTTTTAATGCAGAGATTGGAAGGAATGCTTGTGTACAATATGTGTCGAAGGGGACCATTTTATCACAACGGATATTCGATCCAATATGATTCTCGTATCCAACTACGTTACTTTCGAAAATCTTTTCAAGAAAAGTGAAAAAATAACATGAATTGGGATGAAGAGGTCCCGAAGTAATGAAAAGTGCCTTTTTACAATGGACTGACGAATTACCACTGTTGTGGGAAATAAATACTCCACGTTATTTGGCTACTAATATATCGAATATTGAATGAAGAACACTTCACGTCTTTTGTCAATTCTGGTCAAAGAGCGTACGCTGCCGCAGCGTTCTTGGGGTCAGAGGGCGATAAAATGGTGTCAGTTCAACTGGTACAAGAGCCAGAATTCACCACTACAGAAGATGATTATTGCAAGACTGGAATTGTTAGTCGCGATATTAGAAGCCAAACTACTTTCATTTGTAAGGAAAAATATGAACGTCGAGGATATTCCTACATATTTATGTACTGATTCTACTACAATTGAGCAACTTCGACTATGGCCTTAAACATAATCCTAATCCAACTAATAATAACTTGTTCAAAGAATTTAAATTACAGTTATAATACATTATACACGACAAATCGATACCTGATAATGATAAAAGTCAGATAAGAGCCCTTTGCTCTAATAGACTACAAACACTTAATTCAAAAAAAGACAAAGGTAATTTCAATAGTAGTTCCATAAACCAGAGATCCCGACTGTGGCTTTAAGAAGAGAGACCATAGTTTCTAAACTTTCCAATTGGCTTAATAACATGTTGAGATCGCATATCAGTTTTGAATTTCCTTATTCCATCAATAACTCCATTGATTTAGCTGATTCACTTAAAGGTCTGTATCTTAAAGATTCTCATAGTATGGCATCGTTAGATACAGTTAATCTTTTTCCTAGCGTTCCAGTCTCCTAATGCCTGGGTATTAATAATTACCTTAACAACTTACAGTTAACAGATATAGAATGCTCTTTCATTGTAGAATGCCTCAAAACTTGCCACGCACAAAATTTTTTCATGTTTTTACACTTATAGACATAAAACAGGATTACCTATGGGCAGCAACATTTCCCCTCTTCTTTCCAAAATTTTCTTATACGATCTTGAAAAACAGTTTTTCTCAAACCCTTTCATTACTTTTACAGAAGATATGTGGATGACATTTTAATAATCGTCAAAGGGGATGAAAGAGAATTGAGTGAGTGTCTCGATTTGCTAAATGCCTTCCATGAAAACATTAAATTCGCCTTAGAAAAAGAAATGGAGAACACAATCAATTTTCTTGATTTAAGCATAACCAAAAAAGACAACATACAAACTAGTGTTCATGGGAAACCTATCACTACAGTTCATGTAATTCATTACAATTATTTTGATCCTTTAAATCATAAATTAGCAGGTTTTAGATATTTCTTTAACAGAGTCTGCAATTCATTACAATTATTTTGATCCTTTAAATCATAAATTAGCTGGTTTTAGATATTTCTTTAACAGAGTCTGCAATTGACCTTTAAATAAAGAAAATTTTAACACAGAAGTTAACACCATTTTTCAGATTGCCCAGAACAACGGGTACCCCAAGGAATTTATTCAAAAACTGTTTTATAAAATAATTTATTTCTCTCATATTAAAGATTGCGCCACATTACATAACATTACTGAAGAACAAATCCACTTCACATCTCTTCCATATGTTGGCCCTTCTTCATTTCAATTCGTGAATGTGTTTAAATAATTTAATATAAATATTTTCGCAATCATTATTTTTATTTTTATTTACAATGTGGATCGTGTCACTGTAACTCCATAGGTCAAACTGGACGCTCTTTCAAGAATAGGTTCGCTGAACACATCAATTGTATTAAAAGGAATAACCACACAAAAATCAGCCTTCGCACATCACATATTATCCACTAATCATAACTTTGATCCTGGTAACTTTAAAATTTTACATATATGCTATATTAGAAATTCATAAACAATTAGAAGAAAACTCGCAGTATTGTTTTAAGCAAGTACTCAACAGTGGCGAAACTACAAAATTTTTCTGGGGGGGCCAGGCCCCACGGGCTCTTTTTGGGGGTGCGTATAAAAATGTTGTTGGGGCGTACACACCACTTTTTTATAGATGCATGCGCATGAAAACTACGTCAATCTTGTTTTCACTCTCAATTTTAAACAGTTTTGGTTTTCATCATCATGGTTTGTCATATGCCTACTTTAAGTAAAAGACTTTCTTGTTTTCACATTTTATTTAGGAAATATAACATATAAGTATGAATAAAAAAAACTTCAAACTAATTTTAGTTTTCTATCTGTTTTTATAAAAACAGAGAGAACTTGTTCAGCCGACAATTTCTGCTTAACTAAAGCATTTTCGATACAGAGAAGTGATAAATTTGAAAATCTATCTTGTACCATTGTGGTTCTCAGCCATGTTTTTATCCGCCTCATAGCGGAGAAACTTCTTTCGCAACCAGCTGAACTGATTGGAAGGCCTACAGCAATTTGTAGTAATTTGTAAAGATTTGGAGTCAGATCCCCATTCACTTGAACTTTTAGATTTTCCAACGTGATTTCAAGATTTTTATTTTTGAATAAATTTCGTATCACTAAAACTTCAGCTTGAAGTATGAAAATGTAAACTTTCACCATTAACACTCATAACTCATAATAAAATACTTATCTTTTTTGGGATTTTTTAATTAAAAAATCCCAAAAAAGATAAGTATTTTATTCAGCTTGAAGTGTTGAGATTTCGATATTGAAGGCCCTCTGATAATTGGCGACGAACTCAAATGCTTGATCCAAATCTAGCTTCATAAAGGAATCAATCGATCTTGCAAGGGAAAGATTTTCAAATCGTTTTTTCATATTACCAATCACGTTGTCCATGACTTGGTAGTAAATGTTGACTTTCCAGTATTCGGGAGCTGTAGTTCCTGCAGGTATGTCGATCAGAGATGATTTACTCAGGGTTGAGTCAGATAGATATTCATTAAGCCTTTGTGGTTGCTTCCTTTTTTTTTGAAATCCTTAAAGGCTCCAAACAAATGTCTTGTTCTCCTGAGAATTTTTCTATTTCACTCCACAGGTCCTCAAATTTGTTCCTCCTCTCTTCAAAGCTGCTTATAGTGCTATCTATGATATCACTAGCCTGACCTAGTGTGGCATCTTTTCTCTGAAAATATTTACTCAGTACATTTGCGACCATTAACACTGAATGGAAGACGAACAAACAAACGATAAATTGTGGCTTTATCATTGATGCCTGTATTCCAAGTGCTTCTACAGAATTTTTGTCTCGCCCTTGTTAAATTTCCTCATCCAGAGCATTTCGAATTGCTTGGAAATTTGTCAAAAGGGATTTGCAATTTTCATGTCGACAACTCCACCTGGTACTGCTAAGACTTCCCATTTTGCCCCCCGACTTTATACCTAGAGCATCACGGGCGTTTATGAGATGACAGTGATGATCGGGTTGAGAAAAGTGGACGTATATTGCCTCCAGAGTGTTGAAAAATGCAGCTGCCGTAGACACCTTAGCACAACTGTCGACAATTACCAAGTTCATCCTGTGTGCCAAGCAATGAAAGTAAATGGCTTGTGGATGATCCTCCCTTATTTTGGCTTGCAGTCCTTGGTGTTTCCCAGACATAACACTGGCTCCATCATAAGATTGCCCAATTAATATGGCGTTATTCAACAAACTGCATTTACTTAGATACTTTTTAATAAGTATTTTTAAACTCTCGGCATCTCTAGAAGAAGAACAATCTATGAAACCAAGAAAACGTTCTTCAACTTCCAAGCCTACGGTATATCTGATTGCCACGGACAATTGTTCTTGTTTGTAGCACCTAGCGTCATCAACCATTATCGAAAAAAAACCATATTGCCGCACTTCTTCTACAATCTGTTTAATAACAAGTTGAGATGCGATGCTTATTATTTCATTTTGTATTTTGGAACTGCAATAACTGATATGTCTGTCTAGATGCATCGAAAAATTCGTGTCATGTTTTGACATAAGTTCACCCAACTCCAGAAAATTTCCTCGGTTAGTAGATGTTGCGTCTTCTCGGTGTCCTTGGAGTGGCAGCCCTTGACGTGTCAAGTATAAAATCATGTCGATTAATTTTATCATATAATCTCGGTTCTGTATTATCATTTCTTCATGTTGTATGGTTAGCTTCTTATGAACATCTCCGGCCTTCAAGGAATGCTTCTAGCCTACAAACCTTTGCATACATTCACTGTGAGCCAAAGAGGTGTCATGTTTTTTCATCGACTCACTTAGTTTCCTCCAATTACTGAACCCATTAATCGAAAACTTTTCATTTTGATCTCGAATATTTGCAGAATGCCGAAAATGTCTGCAGACAAAGTTTATCTAACTTCACATTATATTCAAGCCACTGATAAGTATCGAAGAATTGAGACGAAAACGATCTCCGTCTATCTCCAAATGAACTTTTTGGAAAAAGAACCCTTGGGCCCCTTGGCTGCGAAGGACCACTATCAAGAGTTCCCAGATCTTGATCTTCTGGATCATTTCGTCCTCTTTGATTTGTTTCTGCAGATGTAAAAACATCGGATGTTTTGCTACCTTGCCCTTTTTCAGCGGCTTTATTTACATCTTCTCGTATGCCTCCACCAACATTTTCTATATTTGAAGTTGAAGATTGTGTTAAATCACAAGCTATCTCAATATTTGTTGTTGAGTCACATACTGGAGTAGACGTTTGCCTTATTTCAGTCTCATATTTGTCGGGTTGATTTTTGGCAGATTTGAAAAACGATCGTATGTCTTTGAATTTCTTCATGTTCAAACCGCCCACAATCAGCAATCTGCAACGCAAATAAAAACAAATTTATAAACACCGAAGCTAACTGCTCGGACACTGATGGGGAAACAAGTAAACGACGTGAAATAAAGTACAAATCAAAATCCCTTTGCAGTTTTAACTTTAAACTATTATTATTATTATTAGCTGAAACTTGTGATGCAATCTTTCCTTTTTTTTCACCTATCAAAATTTTAGCATCTTATAATACTCTAAAACAAACATACAAATAAGTAAAATTACCTTAGTCCTTAGTTGTTTGTGGCAGTGGCTATTTGTTTGCCTTGATGTTTTATTTCACACAGCACTGTGCTGTCAGTACAGAAGACTCAGAACATGGAACACCGAACACAGGTTATATTGGTATTTGGCTCATAATAATAATAATATTACATAAAACATTAAACATAACTATAACAAGTACTAACCCCATGAATTCATCGTGCGTTGCAGCGTTGCTTATATAGGTACCGATGACGCAAGCAACCCTTCTCGAATCTTCTAGAAGTTCGATGACTAATAATTTACGTAAGCTGCTGTCTGCGTCTCGCTTCCTTTATAAATGTTATCTTTCAGAATGTTAATGTAAACTGTATGTAAACTAATCTAATCTACTAATCTTTGCGGCGTCTTTATGCTTGCTGGGTTTACTACATCGTGAAAGAGGAACTATAGCTATTGTTTATGCATCAACACTCAACTCATGTCAGTATCATGAACCAAAACAATTCCAAGAGCAGCACAGTCACAGTCAGCAGTCCGCCGCCGCGCCGCTTAGCTAAACAAATATTATTTCACCGATACAACTTATGCTCGAATGACGAATATTCTAATGTCCTTACATAATAAATAATAATTAATAATTGTACTTATCACTATGTCACTATTACTACTCGTTTATTTATCGCAATGGTTTAAGATTTAACGAATTAAGTTGTTAGATGGACTTTAAGATAAGAATGAAAAATGGGTAAGTGCTCCGTTTTTCTGGGGTGTGTCACGGCTTGCCTGGGGTGTGCCTGGCACACCTTGCACCCCCCCTAGTTTCGCCACTGGTACTCAACGTTTGTAAAAATTATAATTTTTGGAATCAATTTTACGTATATTTGCAACACCCGTGGCTAACTTCTCTCTGCTTAGATAACAGCTGGTTTCTCATCAATTGTATTAAAATTTCTTAAAAATTCTCATGTTCAGACTAATTTAAAATAATTAAACCATATTTTGCCTGTAAGTATTATTTTACAAGCTAGCTCTTTTCAGAATATAATTCTTAGCACAAGGGTTTTGAATATCAGTACACATAACCTCATTTAGAAGTCGACCACATGGGTTGTTTTACGATAAATTTTTAATTAATTTTTAAATTTTAAACTGGATTTATAGATATTCATTGTGCTTGTCAATTCATTCCTATATTTGGGTTTGAATGTTTTGTTATTCTTGCCCGTAATTGGTTATTATCAAGATTTTAGTGTTTTAACATAACTAGGTAATTAATATAGTTCTACGTTATTAGTTTGTGACATATTTCTTTTTAGGGAGCTGTTTATATAAATTTTCTGACGTACTTATGAGTTCCTCTTCAAGGCCTCACTTGTTTCATTGTTGTTTATTGACTGGAGATTGTTGTATATTAATTTTAGTAAAAAAACTATTTTTTGATGGAACCTCAAGTAAAAGGTAGTTTCTAATATTCCTTTCGATATGTACTCCAAACCATATGTAGATATTACTTAACCTTATGCTTTATAGCAATTTAATCATATTCGTTAATGCACTAATTTATGTATTTGTGCATGTTTAGTACAAAAATATGTATAAGTACTTCTAATTATTTGGTTAGTTTTCATACAAGATGTTAAATTGCTCAAAAAGCAAAAACTGTGAAATAGGCCCATCAATTCAACTAAAAGATCTTAATGATTTTCGATATCCCAATACTTTACCAGGAAATCATGCAGTCTTCCGTGGAATGATGTTTAATCAGCATGCCATTTTGTGTCATGCTGGAGTCCAAGGTTTGCAGCGTAGAAATTATATAACCAAAATCCTTAAATAAATCAACCTTCTTAACCGTCATCTAGGATTTTCCAGTTTCTTACATGTTGGCCAACTACCACATGGATAAAATTTTTCATTTCTAAGACTCGGATTTTGTAGAATACCTTCCTCAAATTCTGCAGAGAAGTAGAATCAAATATAACCATTGAAGGACCTTCTTGTGAATGTCTTAATAAATAAGAAAGCTCGTATTACAACTACTTTTACAGACAAATCCAAAATTATCAAATTAGTTTATTACATTTGAGTTTAGAGAACTTTCATTGCATCTCCTAATGAGATGACAATCATATTGGCCAAATAATAATAATAATAATAATAATTACGTATAAGTAAAAATTCTTTAAGATTTGCTTTAAATTTTGCAAAATTATTAATTTGTCGGATGTAGATTGTTAACTCATTAAATATTTTGCAGGAACTACACAGTAAATTCTTTTGAAAAAGAGATCGGATAACTTAAAGGTGTTTCTATGTTGATAAACAAAGAGCATGCTTCAAGGGTGTAAGTGTCAATGACGGTTAAAATTCGTAATTTAGCAAAATAAGGTTAGATTACATATTGTTGTGATAGCACGTTTTTGAATTTTGAGAATACGTTCAAGCACTTCCGCCCCAAATGATAATATTATAAAGAATATGTGAGTGAAAATTGGCGTAATACAACGTTATCAGAGTGCTCTGGTTACATAAAACTTTCAAAAATTGAAGGGTGTAGCAACATTTCACAAGTTTACTGCTGACATCTTGAATATGATGGGACCAAGTTAATTCCGAAGTTATTGCTATACCTAACATTTTAATAGAGTTTGCACACAAAGTTTCTGATATTACACGTTTTTTGTGAGTTTCTGAAAGAAACTACAAAGGTTTTCTCAAGATTTACAATTAAGTTGTCCTTACTGCACCAATATTTCAGATTATTGAAGCTAGCATGGATCTTCAACAAAAGATCTTGAATGTTGTCTGATTTAACTATAATATTAGTGTCATCCGCATAATAAGTAATAAAGACGTTTTTATCGTTGTCTAATGCATAAGGTATCACATCATTAATGTAAGTTACAAATAGAGTCGGGCCTAGGATGTATCCTTGTGACACTCCTGATCGAATAAAGATACGTCACTACGTGTACCTTGTGGCAGCTCTGTTACTTGTTTCCTGTTTGATAAGTACGATTGAAGCTGCCGTCCTTCTTCAAAAAACGCGTGGCAACTTTGTTGTTGTATATGGTCTTATACTATCACTTCTGAACCAGTTTGTTGTAAGTAGTGCCTTGGTGATTATGTTTAAAGGTGGTCTATTGTGTTGGAAATATAGTTTGGGGGTACCTTATGTATCCATTGTGGACGAATTTAGGATGTCACACGAGATACGCAAACACAACTTACAACTTACAACTATACAACTAGCAGTCCGCCCAAGGCGAGAACACTGCGTGCCCATTTTAAGCATACTCCGTTAGAAAAATAAAAATTACACCATTCTGATTTGAAAACTTACAGTGAAAGTATTTTTGCACAACTCTAAGAATTATGCAAATTGCTCAGTTGAGAACAAAGAATATGTAACGTATACTGAAAGATCTGGGGCGTCATCATATATACCATAAAATAGTAGCAGACTTATATAGCTACATAATAAATCTCGCGTAATATTTCTAATAGAAATATTACAATATCGCTAAACGTTTCAATAGCAACTGCAGCTATTGGCGTCAGAAAACGTTATTGTCAAGAAATTTATAAGAAATTAAAATGAAATGAAAATGCTGTAATAATTATATTACTTAAAATCATGCTATTATATGGTACGCGATCTTCAATAATGATCAACAACTCAATATGTAATAGAGAAATATTAAAAATTGACAACAATATTCGTCCGCAGAGTGTGTTCAAGAAGGCTTGTATTATAGTAGGATTATTCTTTGTACCATCATACATTATAAATTTGTACTTAGTAGGACGTTTTGTCTTAGTTACGGCGACAGCTGAAATTGCTATTGGAACGTTTAAATTTTGTAACATCTGCATTTAAACACGGTTTTTTATTTAAAAAGTAAGTATTGTAAGAAGAAACTGTTTTCATCTTCAAGTATAGGGTATGTTAGAATCTTTCACGACAAAGAAAAATAATTAAAGTCTTCATTAGAGATTTTCACAAATTGAAGTTACGAGTGTTTATCTGTATGGCAAAGGATATTTGGAATCTCTACTAAAAGTACTTTCAAATGACGCCAATATTGGCATAGGCGTCGTTCGAAATATTTTTTTACCTTGAAATTAAATCTCGTATGGGACAATCGATTAATGTTCAAGAAGAAGATGCGCATCTTTTAATTTCTATGCTTATTCTGTCATAGTAGAGGCGAAAATTGACCTTACTCGGATGTCCATAAAAAATTTGGGTTATTTTGATCTTTTACTCAGTAAGAGGTTATCTCATAAATATCAATACAGTCGGTGTTAATCTTACCCAATAATGGAAACCAAACAATATTCGGAAATTCAATTGATTTACACGAAAAGAAAAACAACGATCTTAACATAAATATTTCTGTGAGTCGTCTGTGATTTTTATAGTAATAAAGCTTCTCGTAAGTTACGTTAGTTTGAACTTATTCTGTATTCAGTGACAATAAGTAAAAAGCAATAAAATATGTATTTGGAATCTCCTTAAAAAATGGTTTTGAATCATTCCCATGTTTCTATGCGGTGACCATTAAACATTTTGTTTACCTAGTAGGCGATGTCCCAATTTAGCTCAAACTATGAGGTGACATCTATAATTGGTGTGGTATCAATTAGTTAATACAGATTTGTGAAATGGTGTGCAGTTTATCCTGTAATCGCAGGCACGAGCATGCATTATCCCATATTGTAAGATAGAGGTCATGTACAGGAGTAAATTAAACACACATCTGAACTCCACAAAAAACTTTCGAATATCATCCATATTGCCATAGGTTATCAGTGTAACTTTGGTTAACCTTCACCTTTGACCCAGTAGAGGTCACTCGACCGAGGTCAAAATAGGAGGCGTACATATTTCGTAGGTACGCTAACATTCACCGAAACGAGATTGGAAGAAAAGTTAAGACTTTTACCTTGTAAGCTGCTTGTGCTTACTTTAATTAAAGTGTACTTTAATTTGCCTCGGTCTAGGTCAATTGGTTTTTAATTATATAAAAAGGGGAGTTGTTCGTCGTTACTTGGGTTGATCACTATAACCAAGTTTGTCCACCCTGAACAATATACTCGTAAGGGTTTATTCCTATTTTTGTCTTATAGAAGCTAAATATTTACACATAAAATTACCTTACTTAATATACAAAAGGTAAAATAAACAAAGTATTTCAGACAAAATAAACACAAATAACGGAAAGTATAACTGATCGGGAAACTCTAGCCTCCCTCAGGTTGTCGAGAGTTGGTCCACTTTTCTGGATGGGCGCCGTTGTCTGTTGGTTGGAGCGGGGATGGTCAGAATTGATCTTAAGTTACATTGCTGTATATAGTGTAAATTTTCATTTATTTTAAAATAATATTAAAATGATAAAGGCCGGACCTGTCTGATATCAAATGGTAGTAGATTTTATACAGTTATCGTAACTGTGTTTATAATAGTCGGCTGGTACATGTGACGATAAGACAACGATGGTAATAATCTCTACATACCTCCTTTTAGGGTCAGACAGAAGATCAGTATTTTAAAGGGGCTTTCTTAACTAGATTCTATTTACAGTAAGTTATTAATTACAGTGGATTAATACATTATCTCATTACTCTTAGCAATTAGCGAAAATTTTTGTAAAAACGGGATTGGTTTTGTTTACGACTTATTAAACTCTCTGAAATTAAATATGAATAGTTTCGTATTGTGTATTATTGGTGCGGGCACGCTTACACGTTGGCCGCTGGGTGCTTTATTTAGAGCGGCGTTAAAGAGGTATTTAAACCTTGACGAACGTTTTAGTTTAAAGATTACCAAGTAGAGGATAAACTAAACGTTCTTTAGGTGCGGGATTATAGAAAGAGGATTCCTTCGATAATTCTAGGTTATCGCGCAGTGGGGTCAGGATCACGTACAGGTTCAAGACTTCGTTAAAGAAATATAAGAGGTATCTCGCGACGGGCGAACGGATACGAAAGCTGGTTACAGGACTTCTGCTAAGAAGTGCTGTTAGAAAAAACTTATTTCAAGTAGTTTATTACGTTTATCGAGATTCAAAGGTAATACTGGTACGTAATGTTTTCGTAATGAAGGAAACTGGGTGACCAAAATATGGTCTACTTACCGGTGCCTTGTTGCTTTCAGTCTGTCGACTTCCTGCACGACGGCTTTAATTGTTTCGCTTGTGTAGGGGTGTTTGTGTGAGTTTGTATACGATGCGTGTATGTAATATCAATTAAAATGTTCTGGGGATATACCCGTTGCGCTGTTTAGTTGGTAACCCCGCGATTGGTGAAATTTGGGCGAAAACCTTTATATCCAATGGAGTAAGTAAAAGACTACTACGGGAATATTGCCACGGCGTGGTGTCGTTTACTGGCGTGAGTGTAGTGTTGCATGTTTAACTTACATGCAGGCAAACCACAGATCTAAGCAGCAGTAAACTCTGGTGTATGGAAATAATTGCAGGCTGGCGGAGCTGAGTTGCCTCAATAACATGCAGGTGAACGGAGCAGAAAGGTAAGAGCGATTAGGTCTCGATGCATGATAATGAGAGCGTCTGTAGCGCGGCTCGCGGTTTTATTTAGAATCCGCACAGGGCGGAGACGGCTTCTGGCAGTTATTCTAATGCCGGGATTGGTAGATATGTAGCAGGGAAGTGATGAAATTGGGGATTTGATCAAATCCCTAAGGGATATTATCAAACCTCGAAAAATGTATGGAAATAAAAATAAAAATTAAAATCTGTGGTAACATAGGTTACCGTAGATTTTAACTTTTCTTTTTATTTCCATTTATTTCCCGTGATGTGATCATTTCCCTTAGGGAATTGATCAAATCTCCAATTTCATCATTTTCCTGCGAGAGATGGATTGGAAGGGACTCTGGCGAAAACATTCTCAACGTTTTTGAAAATAAGGTCAGAGGGGATATAAATTCATTATTTGATGATTTCTGTAAATTTAATCAAAATTGCTAATTAACGAACAATTCATTTAAGAAGTGAAAGTTGGAGTGACAGTGAGAAGTAGTGAAACTGATAATAAGGGTGAGTGAGAGTGAGAATGAGAGCGTGAGAGTGAAGGTGAGAGTGAGAATGAGTTTGAGAGTGAGAGTTAGAGTGAGAGAGTGAGAGTCAGAGTGAGAGTGAGAGTGAGAGTGAGAGTGAGAGTGAGAGTAAGAGTGAGAATGAGTTTGAAGTGAGATTAGAGTGAGAGAGTGAGAGAGAGTGAGAAAGGTAGATGTAGAGTGAGAGTGAGAGTGATGAGATGAAGTGAGAGTGAAGAGAGTGAGAGTGAGGTGAGAGTGAGGTGAGAGGAGAGTGAGATGGAGAGGTGAGAGTGAGAGTGAGAGTGAGTGAGTGAGGAGAGTGAGAGTGAGAGTGAGGTGAGAGTGAGGAGTGAGAGTGAGGAGTGAGAGTGAGAGTGAGAGTGGATGAGTGAGAGGAGGTGAGGTGAGAGTGAGGTGAGAGTGAGAGGAGTGAGGTGAGGAGTGAGAGTGAGAGCTGAGAGCTGAGGAGGGTGAGGAGTGAGAGTGAGGTGAGTGAGAGAGTGAGAGTGAGGTGAGGTGAGAGTGAGGGAGGGTGAGAGTGAGGAGAGGAGAGTGGAGTGAGGGAGGAGTGAGAGTGAGTGAGGAGAGTGAGAGGAGAGTGAGGAGTGAGAGAGTGAGAGTGAGAGTGAGAGTGAGAGTGAGAGTGAGAGTGAGGTGAGGTGAGGTGAGGTGAGGTGAGAGTGAGTGAGGTGAGAGTGAGAGTGAGGAGAGTGAGAGTAGAGTGAGGTGAGAGTGAGTGAGTGAGAGGTGAGGAGTGAGAGGATGAGTGAGAGTGAGAGTGAGGTGAGAGTGAGGTGAGAGTGAGGTGAGGGTGAGGGAGGTGAGGTGAGAGGTGAGTAGGTGAGGTGGAGTGAGGGTGAGGTGAGGTGAGTGAGGTGAGGAGTGAGGGTGGGTGAGTGAGGTGAGGGGTGAGGTGAGGTGAGGTGAGGTGAGGTGAGGTGAGGGTGAGGTGAGAGTGAGGTGAGAGTGAGGGTGAGGTGAGGGTGAGGGAGTGAGGTGAGGTGAGGTGAGGTGAGGTGAGGTGAGGAGGTGAGGGTGAGGTGAGGGTGAGGAGGTGAGGTGAGAGTGATGAGGGAGTGAGGTGAGGAGTGAGGTGAGTGAGGTGAGGGAGTGAGAGTGAGGAGTGAGAGTGAGGAGTGAGAGTGAGTGAGTGAGGGAGGTGAGGTGAGTGAGAGTGAGAGTGAGAGTGAGAGAGTGAGGTGAGATGAGAGTGAGAGTGAGAGTGAGGGAGTGAGGTGAGGTGAGGTGAGGGAGATGAGAGTGAGTGAGAGTGAGAGTGAGAGTGAGAGGAGGTGAGGTGAGAGAGGTGAGAGTGAGAGTGAGAGTGAGAGTGAGAGTGAGAGTGAGAGTGAGAGTGAGAGTGAGAGTGAGAGTGAGAGTGAGAGTGAGAGTGAGAGTGAGAGTGAGAGTGAGAGTGAGAGTGAGGGTGAGGAGAATGAGTGCTAGTTCCAGTTCGAGTACGGGTTTGGGTTTGGGTTCGAGTTCGAGTTCGGGTTCGGGTTCGAGTTCCGGTTCGGGTTCTGGTTCGGGTTCGGTTCGGGTTCTGCTTCGGGATCGGGTTCGGTTTCGGGTTGTGGTTCGGTTTCGTCTTTGGGTTCGAGTTCGGGTTCTGGTTCGAGTTCGGGTTCGGTTTGGAGTTAGAGTTAGAGTTTGAATTACAGTTAGTTAGAGTAAGAGTAAGAGTAAGGTTAGAGTTAGAGTTAGAGTTAGAGTTAGAATTGGAGTTGGAGTTGGAGTTGGAGTTGGAATTGGAGTTGGAGTTGGAGTTGGAGTTGGAGTTGGAGTTGGAGTGAGAGTTAGTGTTAATGATAGTGTCATTGTTAGTGCCAGTGTCATTGTGGACGTTAGTGCTAGTGTTATTGTTAATGTCAGCTCCAGTGACAGTGTCTTCAGTGGCATTGTCAGTGTTAGTGTCAATGAGTGTTACTACTAGTGTCATTGTCTGTCATTATCTTTAAGTGAAGATTTTTAACCTTATCGAAAATAATGTGGAGACCACTTTAAGATGATTATATGTTAGACAAGTTTTCTTAATGGAAGTCTTTGTATGGTGGTAATAAATAAGCCCGTAGATATCACAAACCATAGGATGTACAGCAGAAAGTGTACTTACAGACATCTTTTTTATCATAATTCAATTTTAGCTACATAGCAGGAATAACTATAGCCGTAATTTTCATATTTGGTAAAGGAAGATGGATTGATTAATAATTCAAATGTAGTCCGGGTATTATGCTTTTATATCGTAGATTTTAATAAGTTAAAATAAATTTAAATAGAGAGTTCCTTTTACAGTCAAGAATTTTTACGTGTATATATTTTTTCAAGTTTATAAGTAGCTTAGGTGTACCTCCAGATACGTATTGGCCTAACGTATCTTATTTTTCACTTAAGCGTCGAGTTGTTCACTTCATACTTCTACAACCTCTCTCAGTTACTACTTTTATTATATATTGTATTTGATGCAGGTACAGGGCTATATCTTTACCTCGTTCAGCTTCACTACCGAGTTAGTAGCTTAGTGGTGACACGACCTGCTTAGCATTCGGGAGGTAATGGGTTCTATTCCTGTTACCGTCTACCTTGTATGAGATTTTTTCAGGGGGTTTTCCTCATACACATGTAGCGACATGGTGACTTTGTATAAGCACACCATGTGCGGCTACCTAGGCAAATACTGTGGTAGAATTTTCCCCCTCAGAACCCTAACTCCGTTCTTCCGATCCTATCCTGACCACATCCATCTTTAATCTCACCATGCACATATACGTAACGTGTGTATGTATGCTGGGAATACATGATTGTGGCCGAAGGAGCTCGGGAAGCTCGAGCAGCTCGTTCTCCCCCTTGGGCAGGGATTGTGATACGTTGCCTTTTCTTTTTTTTTCAACTTCACTACTTATTTCGTCTGCATTTGACTCGGAAAGGTAGAATCTGTTCAGCGTAAGTAGCAGAACTCACCTTCAATTACTTAATTTTAACATAAATTGCACCAATCTGTGCAATCATTGAGTTTTCAGTCAACGGCGCAATTTACTGCACTATCAGGAGTACCGCAGGGTTCGAATCTAGGTAGCCCATTATTTTTGTTATTCATTAATGACGTGCATTATGAACTGTCCTGCAATGTTCTTATGTTTGCAGATGATGTTAAAATATACTCATCTATTTTAAATGAGAGTGACTAATTTACTGATGCACCTGAAACAATTGATAAAATGGTGTGGTAGAAATGGTTTTTACCTAAATACCGTCAAATCTAAAGTCGTTTTCTTTACTCCTAAATTAAATCCTGTTATATACTATTACTTTATAGAACGGTATGTGTCCTGCACAAGGTTGTTGTCAAAATGCATTACTAAGTAGACTTAATATGGTGAGCTTAGAAGAAAGAAGGACTAGACTTGATTTTGTACATACTTCTTAGTGGTCACATTGACTATTCATGTTTCCTACAAATGATCAATTTTCACGCGTCTAGAATGTCTTCAAGAATGTTTGATGTGTGTTATTATTCTGCGTCAAAATACAAATGTACTTGCTGGATCACCTATGCATTTAATCTTAATGCTAAATGCCACTACTGTGATATACACCATAGTTTACTAAATCAAATATTAAGTGATATACAAGTTATATATTCTGCATAATGTGCATTTGGTTTTTTTGTTTTTTCTCATCGTTTTTAATCTCTTATCTATCCAATAGTAAGAACTAACTTAAAATTCTCCTTTTCTTTTAAGTTACAGAACATTTCTTTTCCACTTTCTTCAGTATTAAATTCATTTTTAGTTTATAGGTATGAGAACCTACATATTGTACATATTACTGTCTAAGATAAAAGTGAGGTATTAATTTTAAAAAGTTTTTGCATTATTTGTAAATTTGGCTTAATTGATCAGTATATGCATTATAATCTGTTGATCAATAAGCTATTATTATTATTATGAAAATATAAACCTTCATCATTATCACACATAATAAAATACGTTTCGATAACACCTACAGTTATCTTCGTCAGTAGTCTATTAAAATTGTTAAAGACGTGGTAAACAATTTTAGATTGCATAATTTAAAATACACCATTAAAAAACCCAAAAAAGTATTTTATTATTTTTTTTTTTTTGTAGCCTCGGCTGCTAGGGCCATTAGCCAAAACTTCCATTCTAAATACATTGTATTAGGTTGGTTTCTTGTAGAAATTTAATTAGGACTTTTGCGTTTTCCTTACTGTCAGCTAGGACATCAGGTATGTTCATTTTTAAGTTGTGTTTTTCTCTAGAGCCGTTGTAAATGGGACATTCTAGCAAGAAATGTTTAATCGTTAAGATGTCATTACATAATAAGCATTTACTTGGTGCTTTCTTTGTTAGTAGGTGTGAATGCGTTACGTTTGTGTGACCTATTCTAAGTCGTGTTATAGCGACCTGCTCTCTTTTGTACATTGCACGTCATTAGCCCATGGTTGTATTTTTTTCTTTATTAGTTGTAAATGGGTGTTAGCATTATCCCATTGCTGCTGCCACTGGGCCTGCAATAAGTGTTTGACATAGATTTTACGGTCATGGTGGTTAACTGGGATGCCTTCACTTGGTGTAAGCTTAGTTGCTTCTTTGGCTGCCTGGTCAACTCTTTCATTTCCTATTATACCAATGTGCCTTGGTATCCACATTATTACAGAATGTTTTTTACCTTGCTGTAATAGGTGGAAGTTTGTCCGTATCATTATTATTAATGGGTTTGTGATTTCTGTTCGGTATTCTTCTATTTCTTGACGGCACTCATAGAGCCCGTACATATAATAAATTTTCTTAAAGGGAGAATCTGCAGTACAAGGTAGCTTGCCATAAGGCATACATTTCGGCTGTGTAATTTGTTGCCATGGGGTCTAGAGTCCATGTGTATGCAGTTTTGTCTGCATAAGTCGCACTGGCTACTCCACTGTGTGTTTTGGATCCATCGGTGTAGATTTTATGGTAGTTGTCATAGGAGTTGATAATTTCATGGTACATGATGAGATATGTGCGTTTAGGTACCGTATTTTTATTGTGACTGGAGAGATTTTTTATGCATTTCACTTTTTCTTGCATCCACTGAGGGTGTTCTGGCTGTGCACATTTAAAATAAGATAGTGTTGTTAAATCAAGTGTTTCCAACATTTTTATGTGTGCTGGTCTTGTAATCGCTGTATTGTTTCGGTATTTTGTTTCTGTTTCATTAGTAGATATGTCGTAGTTGATGTGGTTTGGAAGAGAAGCAATTTTAGAAAAATAGTTATTTAAAAGTATTTTGCGCCTAATTTCCAACGGTGGGATACCGGCATCACAGAACATTGATATGAGTGGGCTAGTTCGGAAAGCGCCAATTGCCATTCTTTTTCCGGTAGCATGTATTTTATCTAGCTCTTTACTATTTGATTTGCTGGTTGATGCGTACATTATGCTTGCATAATCCATAATGGGCAGAACAAGTGCCTTGTACAGTGTGATGAGGGTTTTCCGATCCGCTCCCCAATTGATATGCGATAGTACACTTAATTAAATTCAGCCTTTTTTTACATTTAGTTGCAACGTGATTTATGTGTTCCCTGAAGTATAATTTTTTGTCGAAAATGACACCAAGAATTTTTACGCTCTCTTTGACTTTAATTAGAGAATTTTTGATGTAGACTTTTGGATCATTGTGTACTTTTCTTAACCGGCAAAAGTAAATTGCTTTCGTTTTTGTTTCGGCAAATCGAAAGTCACTAGATTCAGCAGTGCGTATTACGCGATTGATGGCAGTTTGTAGTGCGCATTCAATAGTCTCCATGCTGTGATGTTGGTAGAAAGTGATCAAATCATCTGCATACATGCATTTTTGGACAGGAGATGGTGCAGAATTGATAACGGGGTTTATGGCTATTAAAAATAGAGTATTGCTTAACACAGCCCCCTGAGGGACTCCATTTTCTAGGGTATGAACTTTTGATTCTACTGTGCATACTGTAGTACAGAAGGAACGTTCCGTAAGGAATTGGTTGATAAATCTTGGTAAGCTTCCTTTTATGTTCCAGTCGTCCCAACTTTTTAATATATTCAAACGCCATGTTAGATCAAATGCTTTTTCTACGTCGCAAGTGATTGCAACTGTGTGCATCCTTTCCATAAATCCATTTTGTACATAGTTTTCAAGATGTACTGGAACGTCGAGGGTCGAGTGCATTTTTCTAAAACCTGTTTTTTGTTTAGCTAATAATCTGTGGAATTCTAATGTCCATACTAGTATTTCATTCACCATTCTTTCTAGTACTTTACTCATTGTACATGTCAAGGAGATTGGCCTGTAACTCTGGGGTTTGGATACGTCTTTACCTGGTTTCAAAATCGGAATTACTACAGATTTTCTCCATGTGTCAGGGTATTGTGCATGTTTGTAGATATAATTGTAAATGTCTAGTAATATTGTTTTAATTTATTCGACAATCGTGATAGCATTTCGCACGTGATATTGTCTGGTCCAGGTGCCGAGTTTGACGATATTTTCAGAGAGCTTTCCAGTTCCTGTATAGTAAAAGGTTCATTGTGTGCATATAGTTCGTTGGTGTCAAAGTTGATGTCGTACTCTTTTTGCTGATTTATAGTGATAAACTCTTCGTTATAATTATTAGTACTACTAGTTTTTTCGAATGTTTTGGATAGTATTTCTGCTATGTCGCTCTTTTCATCAATGACTTGACCATTATCTGTGATTAGACACCTAATACCAGAATTTAATGCTTTTCCTTCTATTGCCCTAATTTTGTTCCACATCATAGCAGCTGGTGTTGTTCTTGTTATTGAGTTTATATATTTTTCCCAGGATTTTTTCTTGTTTTCTAAAATTATTCGCCTTGCTTGAGCACGATACCTTTTGAATGCTATTAAGTTATCAAGGATTGGATATTTTTTGAAACGGTTAAAGGCTTTCTTTTTATTACTGATGGCATGCTTCACTTCATCATTCCACCACGGAACCCTCTGTGATTTTATTATACCACTTGTCTGAGGCATAGTTGCATTTAGCCACCAATACTATTTTTTTCGATAGGTTTTCTACCCTTTTTCTATTCCTTGTGAAGGATCGTCTGTGAATAAGTCAAAGCCTTGTTCATATGCATTCCAATCGGCTGATTTCATTATCCATTTTTTGGTTGTAGCGAGTTCAATTTTTGGTATTGCAGTATATACAATTATTGGGCAATGATCACTATTACAATATTCATCATGAACTTCCCAGGTTAGCTTTGCTGATAACCTTGGTGAGAGGAACGATAAATCTATCGCAGAGAAGGTTCCTGACATTGAATTAAAGTGTGTGGGTTTTCCACGGTTTAATAATACGATGTCACAATAGTCAGTCAGTTGTTCTATTATTCGTCCACGTAGATCTGTTTTCGTAGAACCCCATGTTAAAGAATGAGCGTTGAAATCACCCAAGAGAATTACAGGTGGAGGAAGTTGGGCTACTAAAGTTTCTATGTCGTTTAGGTTCCAGTTGAATTCTGGTAGATATACGTTACATATTGTAGCCTTAAATGGACGGCTATGCACTGAAGTCTGCCATTGACATTTATCTCTTTAGTATAAATGTTATTTTTGAGATATATGATCACTCCCACACTAGCTCTTGTATTTCCTAATAAATTTTTGTTAAATGGTATGTACCCTCGTAGCGCAAAATTTTCGTTTTCTTTTAAATGCGTTTCTTGAATGCATATGCAGAAAGGCTTGTATTTATTCATTAAGAGCTTTAGTTCGCAGTAATGCTTTCTAATACCATTACAGTTCCATTGTAAGATATTTTCACACTCCATAATGGAAAATAATAGGTTTTTTTTATGTACATAAATACAAACACTAGATAAATAAATAATAAATAAGGTAAATAAAACAGTATTGAAGAAATTGTAAAAAGTGTAAGTCACATACACAATATAATAAAATATGTAAAAAACATAATTGACTAGAACAAATAAAGACTAAAATGTTAAAATAAATAATGTAGATTAATGTAAAATATCACAGATTGATTAGTATAGAGTATCACAGATTAGTTATCACTGACTGTGATTGTGTATCACAGTCCGTCTTCTTTGGTTAAGGTCTTTCTGGACCTTCCTTTTTGCCATCCAGGCTTTCTTTTATTCTTTTTTTCTGGATCGGTGCTTTGGCTGGATTCTGATTCTTCATCTAGAGATTCCGTCTCATTGTTTATTGTTGCTCTTTTTCGTTTGTCATATAAAACTGAGCTTTCTGCAGGGATTGAAAATGTGTTTTTTAGTTGTGCTTGATTGGTTTCATTTCTTACTTCTGCAAGACTTTCTTGTACAATATTTTTAACTAGACCTTTCAGTTCGGGGATCAATGCGGCTACGATTTCTTTTACTTCACTTGAAGGTTTGGATTTTGCAGCTACCTCTACATAGCTAAGACTTGGTTTCGGGGTTTTAAAAGAGTGGCCAATTTTCTGCTTAGCATCCGCATAACTTACTTTTTCGGTAACTTTGATGGTTTGAATTGCAACTTCTTCTTTCTATCTAACACATGATTTTGAAAGAGAGTGATGTTCTTCCCCATAGTTAATGCATGCATTGTCTGTATTACATGGCGCTTCGTGTAACGGAAGCCCACATTTACAGATTGTTATCGAGCAATTTTCTGTTATATGACCAAACTTTTTGCATTTTCTGCATCTAAGTGGAGCTGGTATATAAGGGCGAACAGGAAGTTTATGAATAGCAGCTTTTATTTGAGTAGGTAGCTTAGGTCTGTCAAACGTAAGAACGTAACTAGGCGTGTTGATAGTGTTTCCATCTTTAATTATACTAATCTGTCTGACGTTTATTACTCCTTCAGACTTTAAACCATCTTCAATTTCAGATACAGTGCTATGAGTTAAGTCTTTGCAGGTGATTACACCTTTACAATAGTTAAGCGTCGAATGAGGGTTTACACTAATTACGAAATCTCCGAGTTTACTAATTATTATTAATATTATTATTATTATTATTATTATTATTACTATTATTATTACTATTATTATTATTATTATTATTATTATTATTACTATTATTATTATTATTATTATTATTATTATTATTATTATTATTATTATAAAATTGAAATTAGATATTCTCTTTTCCATATCAGTATTGTTTTTCTCTGGGCTCATATCCAAAAACGCCTACGAAGGATATTTATTAATTAATGTAGTTTACATAAAAAGTTGCCTATCGATTTTTGTATCAGGCAGGAATTACATAAGACGACAAACAACGCCTTAATGTGCGTTTGTTTAGTAACTTTCTTAGATATTTCAGAACAGATTTGTTACCCTGGTCGGTTATTATGATTAAATGAAAATCATAAAATGGCATCAACAAATATTAAATAACCAACTAGTTAATTATAGCTAAAAGAAGTAAGTAATATCAAAGTTACTTTGGCGCAATAATTTTGCTTCTAAGAGGCCCGGAAACTGACAAATAGTTACAGGTAGTCCAGTTACCTACCTAAGATTTCAACTATTATGATTAACGCCAGGAAATGTATAAAACTAAAAATTATAGAGTACTAATTATGGTCATTAAAATTAATTAATTAATCGAGTTATATAAAAATCATATTATTACCTTTACATATAAATGTTAAAGAATCTTTTAAATAAAGAAATTACTTGTAAATGTAGTAAAAAAAACATTTAATAGACGGAAAACTATGTACGCCTTATAAATACCTAAATGTTTTGTAGATTACAATTAATCTGTAAATTTGCAATACCTAAGCTGTATTTAATGAATTAATGCTTAGCATTGTATGTAAAATGTGCAGGTGATCTAGTTACAACAGATGTCAAAGAAGCAACAGAATAAAACAATAACGTTTCTGTAATATTAATGTCAAGTCCGACTCTGTTGGAAGATGCTTCGGATAACATAAGGTGTTATTACGTGCACTAAGCAGGTGCCGAAAGGGGCCAGGCTCATGTCTGCTTATTATGATTGGGTTCCCTTATTACATTGTTTGCGGCTGCTTAGTGAGAAATTAGGCGCTTCCAACCTACGTTTGCGTCAGGTAATCGTTTCTTTTGCTTTCATTCGATTAAACAACATATGGTATTCGCAAGTCTTATTTAATAATTTCGATAATTATCATTAAGGTTATGATTAATAGTGTTCTATATAAACCAGATTATAGTTCATGAGTATGTGTTAGTAAAATATGAAACAAGTTTGTACTCATCAAATGCCCAGATACCCTTGAAAGAAAACCAGAATGCACTAATTATGAGGCGTTACTCAGAAACTTTTATGTAAGTGGTGTCTGCAAGAATTAAGGATGCCGTTAATGTTTACGATCAGATCAGGTAAATGCACTTTAAAAGGCAAAAAGGGAAAGTAACGCGATCCTTTCGGCGTGATTAAACGTTTATTATAAGCATTCCATAACAACAAGCTGTTAATGTTGCTAACGAGATAAAATTATAAATTAACTTCAATCAACTAAGAAGCGTAACTGTAACAATAAATATTCCCTGTTTTTATACACGTTTAACTAACACATATTTATTTATTTACAATGAACAGAAATAATAATAATAATAATAATAATTATAATAATAATAATAATGTTTGAATGTTTGAAATGTTTATTAAATATTAATACATGTGTTTTGGTCCAACCAAGTTACATATGAACTTATCGGTTAGGTCCGTTAGTTAACAATAATTATGTTACATTATATGAATTATGCGAACATTTATAAAGTTAATGCATTATTTGTCTGACATAAAAATACATAGAAATGTAACGTAATGAACGTAAATTTGGTGTATTACGGTTTGTATGATAAAAATGAATTTCACGTTTTAGGTAGAGTCTCTTATCGATTCCTTTAATTTATTTGTGTAATCTGAGATATGGTCTATTTGTAGCAGGTACGTTGGTATCGAGTTGTATGTACAGCATGGGTACTACGCATTCTAACCATCTTTTTCCATGGTTATTAAAATAGAATGGTACTGCGAATCTGGTCCGTCTAGTTTGGTAATGATGTTCCAGCGGCACTTTGTAAATGTTGTCATCGTGATAAGTAATTATGTTCAGGTAATTATAAAATCCCTTGGCCGTTAGAGTATTTGTTTTATTTAGTAATGTATTTTTATCTAGCTTTTGGTTACCTTTGATTAATTTGAGTAGTTAAATTTGCAGCGATTCTAACCTTTTCATGTGAACAGCTTCAGCACATCCCCAGATACGAACGGCGTACCTTATCGTGGATTCAATAAGTGCCTTATAAACAATTACCATGGTTTTTTTATTTGCGTATTGGCTTAATAAATAAACACATCCCGTTAATCGTTTTAGTTTTACATGTAGGTTTTCAATATGTTTATTGTACACAAGTTTAGAGTCTATGGTAACTCCAAGGTAAGTAAAACTGTTTACATTATCAAGTAGTCGACAGTTGCAATCATTTGTCTTATTTTGTATTATGCAGTCGTTGTTATGCATGATAATTTCGGTTTTGTTTACTTTTGCCATGTGTGATGTAGAAAAAATCATGGTTTTTGTTTTTTCACAGTTTGGAAATAGATTAAAACTATACATCCATTTACAAACGTTGTTTAGTTCTTCCTGTATTGTGCCTTCGCATATTTTGATATCTCGGTGTGAATATATTAAAATACCATCGTCGGCATACATGTATAGTTGACTTTGTTTTACGTAATTGAATATTTGGTTTATGTAAATAAGAAACAAGATAGGCCCTAAGTTGCTACCTTGGGGCACACCACATGTAATTTTTCTTTTTTCGCTATACACATCATCTACTCGTACTATGTAATTTCGGTTTTCTAAATAACTTCTGAACCATGCCAAATATTGTTGGGTTATTCCAAATTGCTCAAGAGTTTCCAGTAATACCTCGTGATCAACTGTGTTGAATGCTTTAGTGACATCTATGAAAACAGCAATTGTGTACTTATTATGGTCAAGTTGTTGGTTAATATAATTGGTAACTTTAAGCAATGCCTGTTTGGTACTTTTATTACGCTAAAACCCATATTGATTATTATTGATTAGGTTATTATTTTTGAGAAACTCGTGCAAATGTCCAACCACGTACGTTTCTAAAACTTTTTCAATTATTGGTAGTAAGCTGATAAGTCTGTAATTGTTAAAATCTCTATTATCACCTTTTTTGTGAATTGGTCGTATAATAGACGTTTTTAGGGCATCTGGAAATACTCCTTGTTTTATTGACTCATTTATTAGTTTTGATATTATATATTTAAACCTTTCAACATTGCTTTTAATATCTATTATTCTGATGTTGTCTATTCCTGGCGATTTATATGTTTTTTGCTTTTGTACAATGTTTTTGATTATTTTTCCATTTGAGGGAGGAATATAAAAGCTACAGTTGATTTTTCTTGCGTTCTCTGGTGATAAAGTTATCTTTTGCATTTTTCAATACATCTTCAATGTTCTTGTGGAAAGTATCTGCAAATGTTGTAACTATTTCTTTTTATCATGCATAGGAGTCATAGAACGTAATATTATATCATCCACGTTTCTTGATTTCTTTTAGTTATCACATAATTAATTTCGTTCCACATTGATCGTATTGGATTTTCGATAAATCTATTCTGGAAATATTGGTTTTGGCATTCCTTATCTCATTGTTCAGCTGGTTTCTGTATTGCTTGTACGCATTCCTAAGATTAATGTTATTAGGATGTGATTTGCTTTTCTTGAACAGCCTATCTCGTTGTTTCATTATATAATACAAAGCTACGGTTATCCACCCCTTTCTATCGCTCCTTTTGTTTTCACTTGCAACATTAGTAATTTTATTCTCGTCATAAATTTGATTAAAAGTCTGTATAATGTTATTAGTAAATTTGTTTACATTTTGGTCTTCTAATGTTTCCCACTTAGTATTTACAATTTTTTGTTTCAATTTCTTCTCGCTATACTTCTTTTTCGTAAAGCTTGTCGTGCAGCTAGCCATATTTACGGAATCTCCTGCAAGATACAAACATAAAGGATAGTGATCTGAGATTTTATGATGAAGAACAGATGATTTGATTGTTGTGAGATTAGTACGAAGAAAGATGTGATCTATCAATGACCTTTTCGTTTCGTTTGCTCTAATTTTTTCGCGAGTGGTATCAGTAACTGCGCACAGAAATCCTTTGCCGTATAATGTGTTCTCATATTCCGAAACAATTGGGCTTTTACTATCTAATAAGTTGATATTCGTATCTCCTATCATAATTACATGTTTTTGTTTGCTCCGGTCTGTTAATACTTTGTCCAGCTCATTTATGAATTGTTTAACGCTTTTTTCTGGTGGCCTATAAATAAGAATAACTTCAAGAGGAATATTTTGTGCAAAAATTATGCAGTTGATTGATTCGCACTCTTTTGTTTCTAATTTTACAATATTGTATGTAATCGTGTTTTTAATATAAATTGCTAATCCACCACCAGATTTATGTATGCGGTGTTTCATTGTACAGTCATAGTTTTCAATGTAATATTCAATTGCCTCATGTTCCATAATATTTATTTCAGACAGTAGTATTACATCAAAGTTTCCATTTTCTATAAGTATTAATAGTTCGTTGAAATGTTTTCGTAACGATCTAATATTTAAATGAAGCACGTGATTATTTGATGGTGCATTGTTAATGTGATTACTCCAATCCCATATATCCACAATATTTTTAAATTGAATAATGTCATGTCCAGTAGCCATTATTAATAGTATTTAGGGTTCAAACTAAATAAGATTCTGTTAACGTAAATAACTCAAATTTAAAATGGAAATTAAATGTAAAATGTTCTTTAAATTTGGTAACGTCCACAATCAATAAACTTTTCTTATCCTAATAGATTTAATATTTGCATTTGAAAAATAAACTAAAAACCGTTTTAATAGTTGTAAAAATGATTCACTAAATATTATTTCAAGTAATAACTTTGTCTAGATCACTCATTGTAACAATACTTATTGGTTTTGCACTATCGCCTTTTTTAACATAAACGCGTCCATTTTTAATCCAGGCATATCTATAATTTAATGCAAACGCTTTTTTCCTAGTTTCACGATACAAAACCCTCCCATGGTATGACAAGTGTTCATTAAAATAGTATCGCCTATTTATTTTTTTGGCATCCTCTGAGAGTCCGCGCCACCATGAGCGTCCCGCTTTTAATACAGTAGACTTCGTATCCTCACTTTTCAATTTTACCAGAAGTATATTTGTGTTTTTTTATTGAAATTTGGTTGATGGATTTGTAATCAACGCTTGGACATTGTATCGCATCCATAGTATTAGAAAAATTTTCTTCTGGCCAAGTTTTATCATCTTTATCAACACCATGAATCTCAATGTACTTGCGGCGTTTATAGTGCTCTAAATTACCTATACGCACAGATAATAATTCTATATCCTTATCTTTCTTTGTACAACTCGTTTTAAAGATTGTACTTCATCCTTGAGAGCCTTATTTTCTTTAGAAATTTCCTTTATTGTTGAGTGCATTTCATCAATTTGATTAGACATAAATTGTAAAGAATTACAAATTTTATCTAATACTTTTCGCACTGAAGGGTTGATTTCTTCTTCTAATTGTTTCAGTTCTTGATCAATATCTGTTTCCATCGCCTCTTCCATAACAGTTGCTGTTACTTCCGGTGCCGTAAATTTAGATTTGCGACAATTTGCACATCTCCAGGCAAGTTTAATCTCTGTAGATTTACCACGCAAGGTTCGTTCGGATATTGAACAAGCATAATGATAATGAGCATTACATCCGTAGCATTTCACTTCTTCGCTTAGAATAACCTCATTACAATAATTACACTTCATTTTACAAGTAAAAATTATTTCAGTATATAACACATTAGTTTACTAACCAGTATAGTTTATTATTTACTATATTTTTCACTTATAAACAATGAATAATAGCACTAGAATGAGAGCGCGTGTGAACACGTCTGAGCACAGCGAGCGCCAGACAAATAATGAAATAATAATAATAATAATAATAATAATAATCCTAAAAGAAGAAAGAGAAGTTAAAATAAACTTTTGCACCAACAGACACGAAGATTACAATCTACGTTTCACTTTTGAAGAGCTAGATCTTGCTATGCGAAACAGCAAAAAGACTGCTCCAGGATCTGACGAAATATGCAATGAGATGTTAATAAATTTAACATCTGAATTTAAAAGAGCATTATTTGATCTGTACAATGAGTTGTGGATGGAAGGCACATACCCTGATGAATGGAAAGACGCTATTGTAATACCCATCAAAAAACCTGGGAAGGATCCATTACTTCCATCAAGCTATCGCCCGATCAGCTTAACATGTTGTATGGGTAAGCTGTTGGAAAGGATGGTAAATTGCAGGCTTCAATGGATCCTTGAAAAACAACATGTACTTGCACCTTACCAAGCGGGTTTTAGGAAGTGTCGATCGACAACTGATCATCTCGTTTTCCTTGAAAACGCTATACAGGAAACGTTTCGCGTGAGAGAACATATGGTGGCAGTCTTTTTTGATATCAAAGGTGCTTACGACATGGTGTGGCGATATGACATCCTAAAAAAGCTACATAATTTAAATCTGCGTGGAAATCTACCCCTACTAATAAAGTCTTTCCTAGATTCCAGACGGTTTCCGGCGAGGGTTGGAAATACAATGTCTGATATCCAAACACTAGAAAACGGGGTACCACAAGGATCAACTCTTAGCTGCACACTTTTTTTAATAGCTATTAACGACATCTTAATGCACGTGCCTGATTTGATATCGAAATGTATGTACGTTGATGACATCTCCATTTTCTGCAGTGGAAACACTGTTGGAGAAATTACAAAAAATTTGCAACCTGCGATCAACCAAATAGTACAAAATGGTCGAAAAATTGGCCTAGACTTTTGCAAAGAAAAGACCATATGCGTCCACTTTTGCAGGCTAAGGACACCGCATTATGATCCTGTCTTGTACTTGATTAATGATCCGATTGTGTGTTCTGACACTGCTAAATTTCTAGGCGTGATATATGACAGATCACTTACATGGAAGACGCACTTACAACATCTAAAAGTGAAATGCTTAAAAATCTTAAAAATACTGAGGGTATTAGCACACACCAAATGGGGAGCAGAACCCAAGTGTCTAATACTGATCTATAGAGCGTTGATACTGACACAAATTGATTACGGTTGCGTTGCATATTCATCGGCACGAAAATCAGCACTTACAGATTTGAATGTGCTGCATAACACAGCATTAAGGTATAGTATTGGTGGATTCCTGACTAGCCCTACTGAAAGCATATACTGTGAGACGGGTATGCCATCCCTAGAAGCGAGAAGGAATCAGTTATTGAATAACTACATAGCAAAAATTATGTCCATACCAAACCACCCCAACAAGATTATAATAAACGCAGACCGGGACCAGTATCAAAGACAACCTACTATTACCCGTCCAGCAGGTATTAGATTTTGGGATCAGATAGTGCGCATGGGTGTGACACTACCGATGGTATTGGAGACGAATCAGACCGAATTTATTCCTTGGAAGGCACCACTTGTCGAAATAAGAACAGATCTAGGAAAGTATAGAAAAGAAACTACCCGAAAGAACATCTATATACAGGAGTTTCAGAAATTATGTAATGAGTATCCCTCCCATAAAGTTATATATACAGGTGGGTCTAAGACTAAGGAAGGAGTTGGCAGCGCCATATTTGTTGACGGTGTATCGCACGCATGGAAATTGGACAATAACGCATCAATAAATTTTGCAGAGCTATATGCCATATGGCAAGCAATCTTATACTGTTCAATGGAAGTGGCAACAAGAAAATTCCTAGTAAATACGGGTAGCATAAATAGCATTAATAGTATTAACCAAATTTACTCCCGAGATTCCTTAACATTAATATGTCAGTCCGCTGTGAACTCGATAACGGCGAAAGAAGTTAAACTTACCTTCATTTGGGTTCCTAGCCACGTAGGTGTTCCAGGAAACGATCTAGTGGATATCGCAGCAAAGAGGGTGATCTCAAATTTACAAGTGGACGTAAACCAAATTGATCAAATGGACTTGAGAACATACCTAAAAAATGAAAATATGAAGAACTGGCAAGAAAGATGGAGTTCACAAAATACACAACTCGCTACAATAAAGCCCAGAGTTGATTAATTATTTGAGTTACGTAATAAATGCAGAGAAGCCAATGTAAAAATTCATCGTGTGAGAATAGGTCATACAAAAATTACGCACCAACACCTACTTAAAGATGGAACGCCCCCAACGTGCGAAGAATGCCAGGTAACACTTTCCATAAGGCATGTATTACAATACTGTCCACAGTACCGCCTACAGAGATGGAAACATAGTTTAAAGGTGTGGAGAATCTTTGTGAAGACGAGAATGTAAAGCACACACTAAACTTTCTAAAGGAAATTGGTATATATGACCAATTGTAAAACACACTGTGCATCTGTCTGCTAATATTAAAGGGATATGACCGTAGCAGTTAAACAGTTAATAATAATAATAATAATAATGCTTGAATTGAATTGTTTATTTCTGAAATATGTACAGTTATTGGTCCAACAAAGTCAAAAGTCTTATCTGTCGGTGCGATGTGATCAATACAATTAATTCATGCTTAGTATACCAACAATTTCAATTTAAGGAGAGTTGGAGCAATACATAATATAATTATGTAAATAATATATAATATAGATATGGATAGTAATCTTTTAAACTATTATGTACTATTCACAAAAATGAATAAGCGAAACTAGTACGTTTCGTGTAATTTGCCTACAATCTTAAATAGTAGAAATTATACCTTATATGATGTAATTTTAAAAGTAATATATTATTCTAGTAGAAAATGCTAAATACCTACACTATTTATAAAATGAATACTTTTCATAAACTTGGCGTACATTTATTAATAGTAGAAATTAACTTTAAATGATGAGAAAAACAATAATTTATACCAGTAAATAATTCATATTTACAATATTTACAAAAAAAGAATTCTTTTTTGAAACCTTAAATGATGTATTTTAAAACAATATTCATTCCAGTAAATAATTCCTATTTACACTACTTACAAAATGAATCATTGTTATTAATACGTTTCACAAATTTTGCCTACAATCATTAACATTAGAAATTAACTTTAAATGTTAAAATATTTTTGTAGATAATATTTTATTCCCACACATGAATACGAAATTCGCTATTAACAGCAATAGTGAGAAAAATTAGTACGTTTTAGATCTTATGACAATAAAAAAGAAAAAGGCAGTAGCTGATTTGATCCATTTGTATACATTTAAATTATTCTTTCATGTCACAATGCGCTTTGGGAATCGATTACAAATCAATAAAGGTTCAAATTCATATATATATATATATATATATATATATATATATATATATATATATATATATATATATATATATTATATTAGTATGTAGTGTATTTTGATAACGTATGTAACGTATTTTGGGTGCACTTCAGCTGCATTTTGCAGTATGCATGAAAAGATTTTTTGTGTATGCGTAATGTAAGTTAGTGTAAATGATACGCCACTGGATTTTTAGTGAAGCCTTAGTTATGAAGGAATATTTGAATGGTATAGAAAGATTTTCGTGCTGAAAATTTGGTTGAGAAATAATGTTTTGGGTAATTTTTTTTGATACGGCTCTGGTAAAACTGCTGGTCTTTTTACTGCTGTGTATGAAGGAATTTGAACTAAAGAAATGTGGTGTATTGAAATTGCATTAACGTGCAGTAAGGAATATGGATGCATGTTTTAGATTGTGGAAATTTTTGGTAATGTTGTGCATATTGGTAAATTGAATGCATATGTGTACGTAAAGGGACATTAGAATGGGATGAATTCGTGAAAATGATGCTGAAATAAAATTCGCGCACACGCATATGTATGAAAAGACCAAGAACGAGCTGGTGAATATAGGGAATGGATGTGGTGATGATAGATGATTTCGTCGAGGAGATATTATAAATTTTCACGTAAAATAAAGATGGCGGGGGGTGTTGTACAGAGTAGCGTAGTTGAGTCCATGTTGGACATTGTGACGCGATGTAGAGACGCAGTGAATACGCGATTATGATAGGTAGATTTTGAATTTAGTGCGAGATGCATTTGGAAATGAGGGCCAAAGGCATATAAGGGAGTGCCCGTCTTGAGATAAGAGGGAAGCTTAAGCGTTGACGAGAGTAGATAGAGAGTGCGACAGTTGTGTGCAGCGTATAAGTAGACCGACTGCAATAACCATTAGTGGGATTGATAATAAGTAGACATTCATAAATAAACCAAGTAGTAAATTGAGGGTTGAAGGAAAAGCTATTATATTTTTCTTCAATAAATTAAAAGAGCTTATGCAGGTCTGAAAATTAAACAAGCATTTTATTAAAAGTGCTTAGTACAACGCGTGACATAACAAATGTTTTATAAGCTTAAGGTAACCACTTAAGTTAACGGACCGAAAATTGTAAAAGTAAGCTTAAAGAAGTGGTGGTTTTATGAACGTTCGAAGTATATTCGTATAATCGTCACCAAATACAATTCGATTGTATAAAAAAGCAAGTAAGAGATTCGATATCCAAAGGGAAGCAAATATGCCCTTTGTGTTAAACGTGTTTGTAGTGAGGAGCTAACATTTATACATAAATACGATGTTATGCTAAATTAAAGAAAAACAAAAGGACCATGAAGAGACGTGAATGAAGAACTGTTCGCGCATGCGTTAAAGGAATACAATTGTTGTGTGTGTACTCAAAGTGCTGGCCAATTTAAAGGCCGTTAGCAAATAAAGGATTACGCCTCACCGATTAAATGGACTACGTATCATACCGCCAGCAAACGGATTAAATGACCTTTATAGTAAGAATTGGATATAAGACTTATTGACGAATACGAGCACGATCACCTTTTTAAGATAGTTTTCTTTCGTTGCTTTGATGATTATTCATTGGTTGTTTCCACCACAGTTGTGTAAATCCACAATATATGTACAAAGTGTTTAAATTATTTCGTTGATTATTTGTGATATTGGCTTGACTGGTTACATATTTTTAATAATTGAAAGTAATCTTTACCTTATTCTATTTTGGAGATTAAGGATCGATCTGACACCTTGTATTGGCCAGATCGTTCACAAAATTTCAGTAAAAATTTGGAAAGTAAAGCAGACCATTAATAACAAAATACTCCATTTTGATTTAGTATTTCCATAAAACAGAACGTTTATATTTGAAGTGATAAAGCATAAATATATTTATAAATGCCTAACTACGATCAGTAAAGTTGGCATTTGAATAAAATACATAAAGATCATTCATGAGGAAATCACTAATCATTCTAACGTTGAGATATTTAGCAATTAACGAGTAGTTTTCATTACGATAACGAATATCATTAACTCGTTTCGTTTATTCATTTTGTGTTAGAGGTTTTCTAAATTGGGCATGGACTATTTATTTAATTTTAAAGTTAATTAACCGGTGCAGATTTAATTTGGTAGATATACAAGGGACATTTAGAAAACTACATAAGTTAACGTTTTATTTTTATGAATTGGAGTTTTCAGTTATACAGGGTGTGTTCAGTAAGTTATATTCTGAAGTTTTGAGTTGATTTGTTTGGAAGTGTGTTTGAATTTGAGAAGTAAGTGTATGAGTTTACTGAGTAGTCTTTAATCCTGTTTTACAAAATCAAACAGATTAATTTACCACCTCGCCTAAGACGATTTATTTTAGCAAAATTTAAGATTGTGGCCAAAAGACATCTTTTCCGGACTGAGCTGTATAAGTTTTGAATTTATGGTAAGTGTAAGGTATTTGAGCTTGTCATTCAATAATTTTACTCTCGACCCCCCAGCTTGGCAACCCGCTTACTAATATAAGCATACGCGACGCCTAGTGCGGATTGGACTGTTAAAATAATATACTAATATATATATATATATATATATATATATATATATAGGTATATATATATATATATATATATATATATATATATATATTTTGAATTGTTTGAATTTATCATTTGTTACTGAGTTTATATATAATAAAGTAATATAGTTTCAGTATTTCGAAATTGCGTCATAATTTATACCTTCAAAAATTTTAGATTACGATGAAATTTTGTCTAACGTCTATACCGAGCTTTTGGCGTAGGCTGACAAGTTTGTTAGCATTGTAAGGATGGGTTCGATTCATATTTACCTTGTACCAGTTTCACCCGTTCTAATATAAGCATAGCGACGCCTATGCGATATGACACCATGTGCGGCTGCTTAGGCGAATGCTTGGATATGTATTTTTCAGAAATAATTGTTCCTTCCGATCTATCTGACAATATTTAATCCCACCATACATTATATATAATTGTATGTATGTATGTAATCCATGATTTTCATGAAGGAGCTGAAAAGTATATAGTAATTAGTTTATGAAATTGCGTCATATTACTTTCCTCTAACGTCTGTGTGAATTGTTAAATACATTATTAATCAGCCGCTTGATAATTATGTTCTCAACTCTCATATACTTTGTAATAATATCACACTATTGTTCAATAGTCTTTACGTAGGAACAAAAATAAGCCAAATTCATTTCTATTGAACATTACACAATTACTAAAAAAACGGCCTCAAGGGGCAATGGTTACATGCACAAATGATTGACATGTTGTATTGCACTGTTTTCAAGAAACTTGTTCCATTAAATTACAAAGTCTATGTAAAATCTTTTCAATTGCACGTGATCAAACTTCATGACGTCAAATTTAAACAGTGTTGTCAAATGTTTGCTTATATTTCATCATTCAATAGAAAGGTTAAAATATTAAAATTCTGTATGTTTTTTCCAAACTTATGTTGATAAATTTCACAATCAAAACTAAAAGACACTAATAATTTTGGCATTCTTTTACAAATCATTTATCAATGGTTACATTATAAAAAAACATATTCCTAAAGGTATTTACTAAATCACAAGATGTACCTAAAATAATGCCCGATCGAGACTATAATACTAAAATATTAATGTAAGCAGAATAAAATATAGACAAAGATGAGATGTTAAATTGTAATTGTGTAAATGATCCTTAATTAATTACTTAATTTTAAATATCAACATCGCTTTCAGAAGCAGTATCTTCATTTAAATCTAATATTGTTGGTACGATGTCGTCTTGATCAAACATCACTTCGTGATCCAACCACTTTTTAATTTCGTCCTCGGTATGTCGAACATTGTTTTTCAATATTTTTGATGTTACCGTCCCTAGAACCTCTCTCCACATATTCAAACAGTTTTCAATGCTTTCCCCATCCATAGCAATATGTTTGTTGTAATGACTTTGTAATACCCCATATGTCCTCTATGGCGTTAATATGCAGTGGTATGAAGGAAGCCGTAATACCTTGTGCCCATATGGTTCAGCAAGTTGATCCACAACAAATACTTTAGGAGGTTTGTTCTAAAATTACCTATTTTAAAAAGTATTGTAACTTTAATATTGTAACGTACATTGCAACTTTTTAATAATTCTCTTTTAAATAGATTTGCATCAAATTGAATTCGCTCCTTTATTAACTACTCTTTAATTTCTTCTTTTTTTCCAAGCATTAGTTGGTGTCTTTGTCTGAGTAGTGCTATGATATGAAGCGTTATCCAATATAATTACAGAAGACCTGTCTAAGACTCTTAAGAGTTGGTATTCAAACCAACGCAAAAAATTTCTCCGTGGTAATCCAGATCCTTTGTTGATGAAGAAAAAATTAATTCTGCGCCAGGAATAAAATAATGTTCATACCCAGCGTGTAAACGATATACCGAAATAGCAACATTAGCACATTACAAATGAAACATTGAAATTTACCTTTTGCTATCTGCTTTTGTACCTTTTACGGCTTTTAAATCGTTATCTTGCCAAGATCTACCTATTGTCCCATTTTAGAATATCTACGTTTCATCTAAGGAAAATATTGAAACAAAGATTCACGTTTAATTCACATGAAGGTTTTTAAAAAACGTAATCGTTTCACATCAGGTAATTCCATCAAACCCCTTCTGGGATTACCTTTTTTTCCATGCGAAGCCTATATTTTTCAAAACGGTATGAAGAAACCTTTCACAACTAGAAAAAAGATTATCGTTAGTCAATTTTTGCCAAATATTTTCACAGTTATGTGTTCGTCTAAAAATAATAAAGAACAAATATAACTAATACATATTATAAAATACAAAAGTACTTACTGTTTTTATACATTCTGTAAACTGTATTTCGAATCCAGCGTAGTTAAAACATTAATCTATCTACTTCTCTAACAACAGTTAAAGGTAAAAAGGACCACGTTCTGCTTCAAAAAACGAAAATAAAGATGCAATCATCTCCTTACCTCTACTATCAAACCGCTTTTTTATAATGAAGGCGGTATATAAACAGGTAAAACTCTCGAGGCATGAAACGGTATAAATCAAAAGATGAAGTTAGAAATTAAACAAGACAAATGGCAACGTGAATTATTTTAAAAGAATTGCACCAAATCGCTCGAGCGAAATTCACTAGAACTCAATGCGACATGTAATGTGGATGTATAACTGGTACATTGTTATAATAAAACGTAATTCTGACGGCATAGATCACATGGTTTTGAAAAGGGTTTACATAGTTTATATGCATTAGTTTAATTCGTCTTTGTTCGATACTTAAACATGTGTTATATTTACAAGGTTAAAATTGTACTCGTATTTACAAAACCCAAATATCGATACAGCTTAATTTTAAGCTGTGACATAGTTAAGAATATAAAGTAATTGAAATTGAGAGTTCTTTGTATTGGAAAATCCATATAACCACATAACATACCTATCAATATCTTTAAGCGTAGATATATTAGTAACATTCTCACCATCTGATTTCCTCATATATATATATATATATATATATATATATATATATATATATATATATATATATATATATATATATCCTTATATGTAAAATTGCTTTTTTTAGTCTCTAATAGTAGTTGCCTATTCATAGGTGTGAGACTGTGGTTAAAAAAGAGGCGTTTGTTTACTTATATAAATGTAATTCTTTTTAGGTGGCAGTAGCTCGAAAGCGTCAAAGTCAATTGTATTCCTCAATTTGGCGTGAGTTATTTAACACCGAAATGTCTGGATTGCTGTATCTGTTTCCCACAGTACTTGTTTTCGGAATTCTTTAGAATTGACGGTTGGGGCTAAGCCCTTTAATCCTACAATCACAAGTGGGAAGTGTCCATCTATATTCTACCGGGTGGGACCGTTTTTTTTATTATAAATGTGGCCATGAGAAAGTGCTGGAAGTAGTTTTGAGGTTCCGTATTTCACCGCTAGGGGGCGCAATTAAAAATTCAACAATAGAGTTCTACATTTCGCCCAAAACACATATATAAAGATGTGCCTTTGCCTTGCATCGTTGAAGAATCTAGACAGTTCTATACAATTTTGGTGCGGGGTTCGTTGGCGTGCGGATAATAATAGGAGTGTGGAAGACTATTGAAAGTGTAATCGTTGGAATTGCTGTAAATTCTAGATCACTTATTAAATTTTAGTGAAATAGAGCTTGTTTGGAGAACAAATGTAGGTATTTTAGATTGCCGTTCCCATTGTTGCACAGTGGTCCCTGCCGATGGAGGGCACAACTTGTTATAATATCTGTTTTTTCTCTTCATTTTACTCGGAAAATTTAAATCACACGGTATATTGTTGACAGTATGTTCGAAAAGTGAATTAAATTTGCAAGGAAACCGTAAAAACCTATTGTATATGTATGTATGGTGAGTTTTTGAACAAATTTATAACCCAACTGTTAAGAATATTAATAAACAAATAATAACATTAATCTAATTTAGTAGAGTTTTAACGTGTAAAATAACTCTATAGATACACAAATAAAAAAAGCGCGAAAATATGATTGTTGCATTTCTATGCAAATTCAAACCCATGACAGGTACATTTGTTTACACTCCTAAGATTATAAAGTAAACATGAATGTACAAATACCACTACTTTTGTCCAGGTTTTGACTCAAATCCGTACATTTTTATAATTAATATAATTGCTAAATCAAGTTCTAAATTTCGAACCAGTAGAATGTTAGTACGTGTAAAATGGCTTATAAAAGAAAATCACGCCAATTGTATTTAGGATTACTATAGTATTGAAGTTCCACGAAAAAAAAATACAGTTCCTTTTAAGGAATGTTAAAACTCGTACATCATCGTAATGTAAACTAAAAGCACAAATACTCTAACACATAAACATTTTCCAATAACAAAAAATATAGAGAACACATGAAGTTGCATATTCTATCCCACGGCACTGCGGGATAGAACAGTCATAAATACGTTGTAACAATAGTACAAAAAATTCAAAACATGCTGGACGTCATTCAAAAAACAAAAATGTACAGCTTAAGATCCAAGTAAGCGGTCTGTCCCTACTTAATGTTATAAAACTGCTATATATCCCCTTTCCATAACAATACACAAACACATAACAATTGTCTTAAGAATTTGTTTTATTAGCTGTAATGATAAAAATAAATAACTAGACAAAATCCGTAAAAAAATAAGAAATAAATAATAAATTAAATAAACAAATAACTAACTCTAACTCGGAAACCTAAATTAAAAATAATTAAATTATTTGGTCGCAAATAAATAACAGCAAGTCTGGTAAGTAGCACGAGAACCAAGAATCGCATAGGAATCAACCTAATTGAAATATAATGTGATTGAAAATTATGTAAGCACCCACACACACACACAAACACACATATATATATATATATATATATATATATATATATATATATATATATATATATATATAGTGTATGTATATATACATATATATACAAATGATTTTAATTATAAATATTACTGGATTAATCTGTTTTAAGACCATTTCACTTGGTAACACTGGAAAGGAAAACTCATAAAGTTTCGTTTACATTGGTATAGGTACGTATCTGCTGTTTGTTAAAGTCAATTGTTGTCAATTGTGTAATGACTGAGTTTGAAGACAGGAAAGCATTTTGTGTTGGATTACCGCATCAATAAATCAGTTATTAGTGTGCAACGACACTTTAGAACTAAATTTAATAAAGATTCCCCTAGCAATCACTATTCGAAAATGGTAGAGTAGGTAAGGTAAAGTTTTACGCGTAGTCGACAGAAATCTACTGTTAAATGCAGCAGAGAGTTTGGTATACCACAGCCAACAGTATAAATATCAAGCCTTAAAATTCAGCTTGTTCAAGCATTAAAACCAAACGACAAAAGTTCTAAGACTTTCATTTCGTGAGAACATGCAAGCCTTGATCGAAAATGGAAACTTTGTAAAATGGTTAGTCTTTAGTGGTGAAGCCACATTCCACTTGTGTGGTAAAGTGAACAGAC
This sequence comes from Vesta saturnalis, assembly GCA_036346205.1. NCBI lineage: Eukaryota > Metazoa > Arthropoda > Insecta > Coleoptera > Lampyridae > Vesta > Vesta saturnalis. The sequence goes on from JARFJB010001974.1 coordinate 542,693, forward strand.
ATAATGTCAGAATATGGTGCTCGGAGAACCCACACACCACATCGAGAACATGCGCGATTCTTCGAAAGTTAGTGTGTTTTGTGCTATCACGTACAACAAAGTGTACGGGCCTTTTTTTTTTTGTTGGACAAACAATAAATGGAATAATTTTCTTGTACATGATGACGGAATGGCTTCTACCGCAATTAGAACAAGAATACCCAAATTTCATTCTGCAATTAGACGGCGCACGTCCACATTACTACTTCGATGTTAGGACTGAACTTCGAAATCGATGGCCTGACAGATGGATCGGTCGTGCTGGTCCAAATGATGGTGCACTCTTGAACTGGCCTACAAGATCTCCGGACATCACCCTCTGCGATTTGTTCTTGTGGGGATACATCAAAGATAGATACCGTTACCAGAAAGCATACCTGAGACAACAACGGATTACCAGAGCCAACGAAACAATCGACGAAGACACTCTTAACAAAGTATGGCAAGAGTTTGAATACAGCCTTGACATCTGTTGTATCATAAGGGGTTGCCATGTCGAACATTTTTTAATTCTTGACACCTGGGATGAAACTTTTTGAGTTTTTCTTGAAATGTAACCATTTTATTTTTTTATATGATAAATAAAACCAGATTTATGTACACTTGAAATCATGAACATCATTTGTAATAACCCTGTGTATATATATAGTATGTCCCCGAATTGAGTTTACAAGAGGGCAAAATAACAAAAAGTAAGTTGGTTCCACCCGAAATTTTACGTACATTACGTTAAAACGAAAACCTAATTCCAACATTTTATAAACTTTTAAGCTGGCTACCTGGCTACTCATTTTGCGCAAGTAGGGGGCTGTGGCTGAAAAATGTCAAATAATGGTTTAATGTCAGATAAAATTGGAAAGAGTAAGAGTTTTTGTCAAACATGTTAACGTTGCAACAAAAAATCTATTTAATACAATGTTATTGCGCGGGGGATAAAATTTGCTGCTGTTACAGTTTTCCGTGTGGGTGTAAAGAAGTTGGCAAAACCATTTTTAGAAACTGGTTCCGTAATCAATTTAAGGCCAAAGAAGATAGTCCACGATGAAGGAGATGCTGCTAGTCTCTTGGTGTTGGATTCAATAGAAGATCAGCCAAAACGTTCCGTGAGGAGGCGGCCACTTCAACTAGGTATTAGCAAATCACACATTCAAAGGATATTGAAGGAACACAGAATAAATGCTTATAAACGCATCTTTAATCATACTTTGGAGCCAGGAGATGGTGCAAGACTTCTCTATTTTTGTTGGAAATGAGATTATGAGAAACAGAAATTTTCATCGTAACGTTGTGTTTTCGATGAAGCAACATTTTCTACCAACGGGACGGTTTCGTTACAACGTGTTCGATGTTGGAATGCTACTAATCCTAATTTTAGAATTGCGAATAAGCGTCATTATTTGGTTAAAGTAAACGTGTGGTGTGCTGTTTCTTACCATGGAATAATAGGCCCATATTTTTTAATGATAACGTTAATTTGCACACATACCAGGATATGTTGAGATATTTTCTCCGCGATGGTTTAAGTGATTTACCTCTGGATTATCGTCGCTCAATTTATTTTAACATGTTGGCTATCCGGCCCATTATTCTCGTATTGTTATTGATTGGCTAAATCGCGAATTTGGAGACAACTTGAGAGTTTTAGATTTTTATTTGTGGTGGCGTTTAAAACAATTTTTTTACAAAGGACACTTACCTAATAATATGGGAATGTTAAAAAATCGAATAAGAGATGCTATTGCATCTTTAACAATTCTGACTTCATAATTTTACTAAAAGTAGAAGTGGTGGATTTAAAACTGTCATAGAGCAGCTAAATCGTATCTAGACACATTCGCTTATGACTGAGATTAGGCGACCTGAGGAGCGGAGCGCACTGTTTAAGTAATAACACACAGTTGGTGCAAGCAGAGATTTCGGCCTAGAAAGTCACAATGCGTTACGCTTTCCGTATAGTGATAACTGATAATTCTTTTAAATTACGGTATTTTTAAGTTAAAAAAATTGTTTAATGGATAGCCGGATTTGCGGATTTTCGAGTGTTACAGAAGCAAGAAAAATTACATTATCATTAATGCTGCCTTTATATAACGAAGAAGGTTAGAACCCGTCTTTATTTGCACTGCACTGCAGATTTAAAAGCGTGTCATGTTGTTCACTTTTTTTTTACAATTTTTAACGTTTCAATAACTATTATAGTTATCGTCCTTAATAAACAGTAACAGATTAAACAATTTAAATAAGTTGCAATATAAATTTAACAAATAAGTAAACTCTAATATAAATTTATTTGTCAACCTAATCAATTATTTTAAACCATTACCATTATTTACTGAGAACTAAAATTGTAATATGTTACCGTAACGTTTATATTTATTTAAGGAACTAGTATATTAATGAAAGCGATCAATAATCGAGAGATTTTAACGTAAAGCGAGGTTAATGATATTATTAATCAATTAATACGTGTCCGTTACAATATTTTTCCGTCGATCGCTTTTTAAAATTAAGACAATTTATTTTACAACTTTATTCAACAAGAGAGTGAAATACAATTTCTACCAATTATTCATTAAATTTATAGTCGGAATTTTACTGTATCTGCTTAGAAATATTAGAACTAAATTCCTTACGTTTACAATAATTTATATTTATGTGACTAATTGTACAATCTTTGAAATTGAAGCAAGGTATTTTGGTATTCTCAATTGAATTATTTTTGGAATTCAAATGTAGGTTCAGGTCGTTATTATTTTGGATGTTTATGGTGGAGTTGTCAGAAAAATTAGTATTACTATCATGTGTTTCAGAGTATTTTTTAGCTGTATCGAGTTTATGTTGTAGCAAATTTTCAATGTATCCTTCTGTAACGCTAGTTGATTTCCAACCACCAATTCGTTTGATTGCTGAAAAATCTGTTCCACTGACGGAAAGTCTCGAAGCAGAAGAACGTCGAAAACAATGTCCGGTGTAAAGATGAGGCTGCTCCAATTTCAAAAAAGTTGCAATAGTGGACGGTAATTTGGAAAATGTGTTTATGGGGGGTATGTCTCGGTCTCAACGATGTGTAGCGTCTAATTAAAGCGAGAATATTTTGTTCATTATCTACTATGGTAAATATTCTGTTTATGTGCATTTTAGATGCTTTAACTGTTACTAGAAATTTAGATGATAAATCTTGAACATCATCCTAGTAAATTTAGCAGTTCATGTTTTCTCAATGCACCAGCTACTCCGAAAATCAATGCAATCTACGAATTGAAGTAATTTTTTTATTTGAAAATTTTGATTAACTTTTTTGTTCTCTTACCTTTGACATTAGGAAGATCTTGTTAGGAGAATCAGCAATAAATTTTTGAATTTATTCCTTTTCCAATACCTTTGACTTTTTTGGTAAATATCCTTCCTTTTGCCTCTTGATAAGCATTATGAGTTTATTAAATTTGCTTATGTGGAGGTTGTGATTCAAATTTAATGTTGATTACAACATAGAGTATTTTGGCCACATACTTTCAATTAAACGTTTTTCCGCGAGATTACAAAAATATGCCATTAAAGCCGATTCCGAATAATTCTTCACTTCTTTTTCATTGCACCATGATATTAATTCGGCATACGTTTTCTCATATAGGCTTCTACTCTTTTTTGGTAGTAAGCTCAAAGATGCAAAACTTGCAGTTACCGCCACTTCTGATGGGAACATGGACTCTTCAACGATGTCCATTTATTCTACGTTTGTAAAATTCATGTTAAAAACTTTGGGTTTGTCACTTTTGACAGCAATAGTAAGTAATACGTCGTCTGAGTTTCTCAGAGTGAATCTTATCTAATCCGCCAAAATTAAAGAAGTACTAGAACTCATCATTCTAAGCAAAAAAGTTCATGTGTACATGGGTCCGGAAATGCTTCGTTTCCGAGATACAGGGTGTCAAAGTTGAAAAAAGAAATCGCGTTTTCTTCAATGTCTTTCGACTGTTTCGAAATAATTTCATGAAAGTTCGTATGCGGTGGTTTTTTGAGATGACAAATACAAATTTGTGGTCAATTTAGTTGTGGCTTCTAGAGGACGCCAGCGGCAACCATTTCGACCCCTTTAAATCGTTGCAATTTTTTTGTGCTACACTGTATGCCATTTTGGACTAGAAAAATCGATTCTCCTATCTTTTCTCCTAAAAAAAGGTATATTTTAGTGATGTCGCTAGGAGCAACCTTTTCTGAGAAAAACGCATTTAAAGCGCATTTTATTTATTTAAAACTAACTTTTGTAAGGAGCACTAAAATATCCAACATTAAAAAAGAAAAAGAAAAGAAATTAATATTAAAAGTAAACATGTTCTTTTGATAAACGTTCAAACAACTGTCCCAAAAAACCCCCGTACACGAAATTATTTCGAAACAGTCGAAAGATATTGAAGAAATCGCGATTTCTTTTTTCAACTTTGACACCCTGTATCTCGGAAACGAAGCATTTCCGGACCCATGTACGTACATATGAACTTTTTTGCTTAGAATGATGAGTTCTAGTACTCCTTTAATTTTGGCGGATTAGATAAGATTCACCCTGTATAAAATCGTTTAGTAATGAAAAAATCGTTCATTAAACAATGATTTTGTATACATTAATAAAGCATGTTAATGCACGGTCGCGGAAAAAGTATAAAAATACAGGATTTGAAACTCAATAGTGTCATTTTATTCCGTTGTCTTGGACCTGAACTAAAACGCACAATTATTATAAGTTTTTGTTATGAACGAATAAGTTCAAAGGTAAATATGTAATTAAAAATTATTATTAATTTTATTAAATACATAAATAAACGAGTACAATCTGAACCTACGACCTGTACTTTGCTAGAGTACCGCGCTAAACATTTATGCTGTTGAGATTCAAGCCCCAATCGATTTAAATTTTGTCTTTATGTATGTAGAACTGATATAAATTCTGAGTATAATGAGATTACAATCAAATTACTTATATTAATGGAATGTGAGCCAGCAATATCGCAAGGATTCACACATACCAAAACAACTTGACTACTATTAATTTATTATAAATTTCGTTATGATCGAATAAGTTCAAAGGTGTATATGTAATTAAAAATTATTAATTAAAATTCAATAGTGTCATAATTATGCAAGACACATGATGGTGAAAGTGTCGAAGAATATTACACGTTCACCACTTCTCTCTGTACCAACATCACCATCTACTTTTTGCATCAGCTGCATCATAATTATTGTCGTACATAAGTAGACAATAACGTGTTTGAGTCTAAAGTAGGAGCTTTAATCGTATTCTCGTAGGGACAACGACAATTTTTGCTATCTCGCTGGCTTCATGACGCTGAGCGTGACGTACATACATACAGAGCCCTTGTACGATTTATCGACTGATTTCACATTGAAGTTCTTCAATGAGGCTTTACTGATGTTCTTATGACACAACGTATTTATAATAATATAATTATAGTAGTAATCTTAGGATTAGTTTAAAAATGGATTTTGATTTACTAAATAGTAATTAATTAATTAATTTAGTTCTTTATTGTTCAATTTGACAGATATCCACAGCGCGCGGCGCTTGTGCCTGAGTTTGTATGTGCTTGACCTCCGGGCCGTGTTTGTGAAGGAATGAATCAATGTACGAGTCCATTAGAAGAGAGCTAGAGAGTTAGAGCTGGATAGCTAGGGAGTTAGAGAGCTAGTGAGTTAGAGTTAGAGTTACAGAGTTAGAGAGTTAGACAGTTAGAGAGTTAGAGAGTTAGAGAGTTAGAGAGTTAGAGAGTTAGAGAGTTAGAGAGTTAGAGAGTTAGAGAGTTAGAAAGTTAGAAAGTTAGAGAGTTAGAGAGTTAGAGAGTTAGAGAGTTAGAGAGTTAGAGAGTTAGAGAGTTAGAGAGTTAGAGAGTTAGAGAGTTAGAGAGTTAGAGAGTTAGAGAGTTAGAGAGTTAGAGAGTTAGAGTTAGAGGTTAGAGTTAGAGTTAGAGTTAGAGAGTTAGAGAGTTAGAGAGTTAGAGAGTTAGAGAGTTAGAGAGTTAGAGAGTTAGAGAGTTAGAGAGTTAGAGAGTTAGAGAGTTAGAGAGTTAGAGTTAGAGGATGAGTACAACAAGTTTATATTTGAGGCTTATTTTCGGTCTGGGTAACGAGATGAAGGTGGTGTTTGGAAAAGTTCGCCAGTTTCTTGCTTATAGGAATTCCATCAACGGTTCGCCAACATTCACGTTACCTACAAAACAGTCACACAGCATGTGAGTCGAATTGTTCAAAATTTTCGTGACACAGGCTCCGTATCCAAAGGTAAATCTCCTGGCACATGTACTGTACTTGACGAAGAAGGCTTAGAGATATTCGGGGGCGATTGGAAGCTGGTTCCAATAAATCTTAAGACCATCGTGTGCTCAAAGTGGTAACTGAGTAAAATTTGTTTTTATTACTAAATGTTGATAATTCATTAATTGTAATTGTAGGGGTTTCGTATGGGACATGTCAGAGGGTTTGCAAAAACTGAAAATGCACCCGTACAAAATGTCTGTATTACAAGAATTGCTGCCAACTGATTTTGAAAAGCATCGAACGTACTGTACCTGGTTTAACGAAAATCTCAATAACAATGATGTTTTGACTATGACATTTTTCGGTCACGAGACATGGCTTTATCTAAGCGGCTATATAAATTCCCAAAATTACCGAACCTGGTTAACTGAAAATTCCAATGTATTTATTGAAACTCCATTACAACTAGTTAAAACTGGAGTTTGGATTGCCATGTCGAGAAGGCTGTAATTGGACCAATTTTTTTAAGGTAAACATAAATGCAGAAAACTCTCAACAATTAATCCTAAAACCTTTTATTGAACAACTGCACGACGACTAACTTCAAAATGGGTATTTCCACCAGGATTCCGCAACAACCCACAAGGCCGTACAACATTGTCCTATTTATCACAGTTTTTCGGTGATAGAATAATAAGCAAAAAATGGATGGGCACCACGATCTCCCTGCTTGACTACGTTCGACTACTTTCTCTTTGGTCATCTTAAAATGTTGTGTATGCAAATCGTTTGCATACGGTTGATGAGTTACAGAATATCATTGTGAACTCCGTTAATACAATAACCCACAACAGTTAGCAGCCGTCTCTAATATTAAACGTAGAGTAAATTTATGCTTAGAAAATAATGGATAACATTTTTAGCACCTACTATAATCTTTCGGAAGCTGTATCTATTTGTATATCTGTCTTCAGTCAAATTAAAACTAAATTGAAATAAAAAAATTCCATTTACCTATTGGCATTTTTAGTAATAATATTAAGATGGAGGTAGTTCAACAATCAAGAAACACAGACTACCTATGTTATTTAAAATTTTGCTGGATTTATTGTTGATACATTATCAACTTTTGAATTTCCCGCCCAATGAGTAACACCCGTATGCACACCACTGGAAATAGTTGGGATCACTAAATGAGATAAGTGGAGAATAGTTTTTTGAAGTAAGCGGACCACTTAAATCAATCTGGATCACCCTGTATTAGTGGTTCACTTGTTTCTCATGGATATATTATTCTAACAGGTTACAGCGGTGTCTTATTCATTTCACCTTTAAATTTACTTCAGCTAATGATACGTTGCGATATAACTCAAAATTTAGTCAATTTTACTGAGTTAGGGATCACATTGAATAATTTTGCGTTCTTTGAATTGTTTGAAAGTGTTATCATAGTGAATAAAATATAATTTAAACGTTTCACGGTACTTTATTATCTGAAAATTGTGCTATACCAATCGAATTTATGTCTAAGACGTAATGTGCTTTTTTTTAATATAAATAATTCCAAAAAAAGTAAAATATAATAATCGGAACAATGGTTGTGAAGGAAACGAGACGATAGTGAGAGTTCCTAATTGAGAATTAATGATAAACTTCATACAAATCTCATTTTAAATGGATTTTTAAAGCAGCTCTTCGCTTTATGAATTTTTTTTATAGGGTTTTATTAAAGACAGGATTAAATTTTTTATCAAATGTTCTTCAGAATCATCTTGTATTTGAATTAAGCCGGCATTAAAAGTAATGGTTTATGAAAATTTTAATCTTTTTAATCACGGTACAGAACATAAAACATTACTTGAACAATAAAATGTTATTGAAATTTATGATCAAACAATTTTAGTCTTGCTAGAATAACTGGAAAATATTTTACAACTAAACTTCGCTTTTAATGAGCTTATCATGAGATAATAACAATAACTTATTTTAATTGTAAGCAGTAGAACTAAATTCTCTTTTCTAATTATAATTAAATGTGTTAATTACGATATTAATTTAGTTCCAAGTGCAAAATAAGGAAAAATAATTATTATTATGGTAACTGAAGGAGCAGATTAATTGTAAATGACTAAATTTAAACTTAAGAAAGGAATTATTGGTAATATATGTAGGTTCTTTCTAAAGGGCAATTATATCATAGTAATTTCCTATTGCAGTGTAAGGTATTAATTTTGATTATCTATTTAACGATCACCATTCATTTAACATTTAGAAATATAATTGATTTTTTGAGTTTTATCTTAACCAACAGTCAAATTTACTAGTTAATTTAAATTAATAGTACACATTTGTGGCTTTGTGATGGTCTAAATAATCTTATTATCGCATCTGTTGATTAAAAACGAATTTAAGTAAATTAAAAGACATGGGCAGTCTGCCTAATTCCTCTCTAATCAGCTCCTCGTTATTTCATCCTCGTTAAGGTGTCGCCTCAGTAGATAATGACCGGAAACTAGAACTAGCTTTTACTACACCAATGTGTGTCAGTTCGGGCATAGCATATCCATCCAATTATTTTTTCATTTTGTTCTTCCTTTCTCTTTCATAAAATTCTTTGAATCGTAAAATTAAAAATAAACCAAAATTGAACGCTTCACATAAAATTTACCTTAAGATTACATTTAAAATATTATTATCTCTCAACTGACATTTCGTTTGAATTCAAAGGAAGATTTACTTGTCTACTAAATGCAGCTAACCTACTGATTCGTTAAAATAGCGTATTCAAACGATCACAAAAACATTAAATCTTTTTTGGGCATGCATAACGATTTAAGACCAGCAACTAATAAACTGATTGCTTAAGAAAACCACTGCCTGTTTGTAATTTTAAATTAAATTAACTTTTGTGTTTGTTCGGTACATAAAATTAGATGCAAAGTATTTCCTTCCCATGAATAAAGGATAATATAAAAAGGATCTTAATTAAATGAATAAAAACGTTTATCAAATGAATGAAAATTTAGATTCTACAACCATTGTATAAACTGTCTAAAATTATGGTAACGAACAGTTTATTTTATTAACGTATTTAGCACAATCGTGTGTTTTGACCTTCTCTTAATTAATTCACAATTATCTTAATTCCTGACTTAGACTTAGAGCACAAATATTTATTAGTTCTTTTAAATAAATCTATCGCATTATTTAAAAATCTAAACATCCACCTTTGGAGCGGTATTATTGCATCAGCATATATTTTTTCAATCTTTGGTTCTAACTCGTCATCCGACGCTAACAAAGAATAGAAAATTCTAAGTTTGTGATAATTAAATAATTAATAAACAAACTAAATGTGACAAGTGAAACTTCAAATAATTACATTACGATTCTGAAAAATTGTTTTAACAGTATAAGCACAATAGAATATGTAAACCAGAATTGTACCGGGATTGGGCAGACTAGCAGATTAGTAGAACATTTTGTTCTCTATATCTCACCTTACTCTACAACTGAAATTTAAGACAATGCAAAGATTGAGCCTTAATTACGGCACGTGTTCGGTTAACGCTGGTACAATGCTAACAAATTTCTAATTAGAGTTGTTTTAATATAGGGTGTCCAAAATATATGGAATAATGGTTCTGCAGCCGTAACCCTACATTTTATGACAACACTTTCAAGACAAAAGTTGATTGACGAAATAATGCACATATTGTGCATATATCACAAAAAATATTATTGTTGTCAATCTAGAGATATGACGTCATCGGTAGTTTTTTTGAATTTCGTTTTTAACGCAACAAATGCTCAAAGTTTCACCATTAACAGTGCGCAATACCCCAATCTGTCATTATGTAACATGCCAATTCTTGGCTATCGTTACCTTAATCTAAGTTTCGAGTTTGTGTTATTATTGGTAAATATATTTGCATTACGTTGGTATCCTTTTTCTTTCTATAATTAAATCTTGGTATATGTCGATATCTTCTGTTTAGTGTAAGTAATTACGAACGTCCCTGTACATAGTGTTACGGTCTATAAGGGCTATGTTAGGCACATCAATTTTGTTCTTTGCACAACTCAACGCGAAGTAACTTCATGTCCGTGTCTTCTACCGTCCCGTTTAGTACGTTATGGTATTTAAGTTTTGATTCCCTTGTATAAGGTATGTAAGGCTTCTAATTACATTTTTGTATATATTATATTTAATAGGGAACAAAGGAAATCCCCTAACATTAAGTGAAATCGCTTATGTTAAGAAAACGCTCTTACGTTATGAATTTTGTGTCGTTGCAAAAGCGTGGTCGATGACGTCGCGAAGTCAAAATGCAGAAATGGTGCTGATGATAGTGCAATTTCGTTTTCAAGAATTATGAATGGAGATACCTTTGTTTTGCATCAATAACTCATACTGTTTATATATCTACTTTCGTCGTCTAATGTCTGCTTTCGTTGTCTAATCTACATTTCCTTGATTTGTATGTGTAAGAAAATGAAAATTACCTAATGTTAATATCTGGTCTACATTTCGTTTATTCGTGCGTTGAAGACAAATGAATATTATCTTACCTTACCGTATGTTTATGATATTGATGAGAAATGAAGTTCTTAAATCGTAGTTTGAAGATAAAGTTAATACCTTATATTTACTTTGAGTACAAGAAAATGTAAGTATGTATCCTTTTTAGTGCAAAATACGTTTAAGGAAATAACAAATCAGTACAATGTTGTTTCGATATAATGCAAAGAAACAGCTGTAATGTTGTTGACATAGGTCAAGCATACGTTTTATTAGTAAATGTTGAACATATTCCATTTTCAATTTTAGGTAAATGTAGATTATATGCTTATAAGGTTTGTGTTAAATTAGAAACTATTTACTATCGTAAAGCTTTACGAGAAATATCGTTTTAGTTATTTTACGCTGAAATTAATCAGACATTTTTTTTCCTAAATAGTTAAATAAATACAGATGTTTGGTGCTATTCAGATTATCTGTGGTATTAATGTACAGCTTTCTCAATTTTTGTTGTAGTTTAATTATTAAACGTACAAAATTCTACGGTAAGTTTCGTAAGTATTGTACCTTGCTGAGCTAGACCGTGGTGAAACATGCCTTTTTATTATTCCAATCGCATCCCTTAAATTTTTATTTATTATAAGTTATAACAAAAGCCAAGAACAAAATTTCTTAATGAATTAGGCGGCAATAATTGTGCTTCGTCGATTATTCTTTATTGTGGTGCTTCCAGATTATCGGGTTTGTTTCTGTACACCCTAGATTTTAAATGACCCCATAAGAAAAAATCGCACGCTGTAAGATTTGGAGATCGTGGAGGCGATTCGCCAGTGTGTCGTCTACACAACGATTCGGAAGGATTTCATCTAAATATCTCCGCAGATTTAGAGAGCAGTGGGGTGGTGCACCATCATGTTGAAACCATAGATCAACATTTGTAAATTGTTCTTGACAAGCTGGAATAATTTGCTCTTGCAACAATTGTAGATACCGGTTGCTGGTTAAATTGCCATTTATAAAAAAAGTACCAATAATGCGATCACGGCAAATCCCTGCCCATACATTAATTTACTGTGGTCTTTGGGTATTCTGTTTGATCATCCAATGGAGATTTCCAGCCGAGTAGTAACGACAATAATGTTTGTTTACCTTTCCATTTACATATAATGTCGATGAAGTTTGGATGATTATTGAAGCGCTCACAAAACTCCAGAGGGCGGTCATAGTCATCTTCTGACAATTCTGCAGTAAAATAAATTTATATGGGTGCAGTTTTTCCCCTTTCAGTATACTATGTATGGAACTTTTACTTAAGTCGTGGTTTAGACTTAACTGACGCGTTGAAGTTTGGTAGAACAGATTTTAGAACGTTCTATGCATAACCTGTTTCCCGAAATTTCTTTACTATTTTGCTAACTACTGATTGAGTAATTGATGCTCGATCTGAATAAACTTCATTAAAAAGTGCACAGACTCCTTGCTGTGTTCTCTTACGGTCTCCATAATCCACCATTATTAAAATCTCGATTCTCTACGTTTCTGATAAATGCACTAGCACTACTTTCACAAATACACAGAAATTTAATAGCATTTATTTGTGAAAAAGGGACGTTTTATGTGCAAAAAGCTTAGGTGGTAAGTTTTATACAAAAATTAGAATATTAAAGATAGATTGACATTTCTCTGCATGTTACTTACTTGATTTGAGTTGTGTCTTTTTATGTGTTTTTGTTGGTAATACAATTTATGTGTTTCAACCTTTCACTATGTTTTCTCAAACATTGTCTTATGTAAGATATCAAATTTCTCATACTATTAATTTGACAAGTTAAAGAGGAATAAAAGCGTGAAACAAAATTCTGGGATTACGACTTAGAAAAAAACTGACGTCAAATCTCAAGAATCACAACCATAATATTTTCTCTGACATATACCGTGTTTAATTCCTTTAAAACGCATATTAATTCAAGAAATCATCGGAACATAAATCTGCATATTTGCATACCTTTTCACGTTTATCTCTTATGCAGGCAACGTCAACACTTTATCCATTTCACACATTTTTTATCTATTAACCAAAATATTGAGTTGAATGATTTTTGGCGTTATCTGGCATTATCATTTTTTAAATAATCGTCTAACTCCTTCTGTTTAATTGTTTTTACACGAACAACAAATTTGATAAACACCCAGTATGCTTAACTGCGACACATTGCTCACATTGATACAAAACTTTTCTAATGGTTCCAGACGAAGAGGTTAGTGGTTTGACGTTTTCCAAGAATTTATTCGATTTCGTGACGTCTTCTGAAAGAAGCATTACGATGAAAGCATGTGAACGAGTAGGTACAGTCAGTAAGTACTGTATTTTTACTATACTGCTCAAGTCACTGAGTACAGTAAGGGTAGCGTGAAGTAATTGCATCCTTTAATGATGACACTAGAAGTAGAGAGCGTAATCAGTTCAAGGTACAGCTTAGGTGATGATAGTTTGTAACAAACTTCGAACGTGTTGTTAACAATTCACCTCTATGTAGGCAACTTAACGTGCATTTCGTGCAATGTGTGTTGCATATCTAGTTGCATAATAACGCGTTTAATTATTTTAATTAGAACTCGTACGCATATTGTTTGGACATTAAGTTTCAGACATGCTCATGCGCAAAGACTATTTTAGCAAGGCTTTGTTGATGATATTTTTAAGGTGGATGTAAGCATCCATTTTTACTTTGTTAGATATTTTTTTTATTAGAAGTGCTATAAATTTTATGGTGAGTTATTTAAAGTTATTTTACAATGTTTGAGACGTGTGCATTTCAGGCAATTTTATTTTTACTTTCATGTTTACGTATTATTTTTTACTTTAACTTCACCTTTATCCGTTTAGACACATCTACGCCATTAAATATTTTACCGTTAATCTACGTTAGGGTATTAGTACGATTAAGAGAGAGATCTATTCATTTGGGAATTATTAAGTATACAAATACAGACTTATTTCAACTTGAAGTAATATTACGCAACAATTTCCAAAATCGCTGACAGCATGCATCCATTTTCCAAGAATTTATTCGATTTCGTGACGTCTTCTGAAAGAAGCATTACGACAAAAGCATGTGATTGAATAGGTACAGTCAGTAAGTACTGTATTTTTACTATACTGCTCAAGTCACTGACTATTTTAGCAAGACTTTGTTAATGATATTTTTAAGGTGGATGTAAGCATCCATTTTTGGTTTATTAAATATTTTTTTATTAAAAGTGCTATAAATTTTATGGTGAGTTATTTAAAGTTATTTTACAATGTTTGAGACGTGTGCATTTCAGGCACTTTTTTATTTTTACTTTCATGTTTACGTATTATTTTTTACTTTAACTTCACCTTTATCCGTTTAAACACATCCACGCCATTAAATATTTTACCGTTAATCTAAGTTAGGGTATTAGTACGATTAAGAAAGAGATCTATTCATTTGGGAATTATTAAGTATACAAATCCAGACTTATTTCAACCTGTAGTAATATTACGCAACAATTTCCAAAATCGCTGACAGCGTGATCCATTTTGTTATCTGCAGTGTGACCAAGGACAAGGTATTCTGGTTCTATTAATTACTCACAATGTCAATTACTCACATCAATTACTCACAACATTAATTACTCACAATTTTAAGTATTCATTAGGTTATAACGCTACTAACATTAACATTAAGTATTTCAGTTTATAATTAAATGTAGGTAGTGTAATAAGACTTATTGTTGTAGAAATTTCTAACTTTATTGTATAATGGTTTACTTGTTTATTCCACATTTAAAAACAAGTTGGCGTTCGAGTAGTTAACAATTAGTTTCAGGAAGAAGCAACCCCGATTTTAAAGCTAACATATCTAGGGACATGTAAATATTTTTTGGTTAATACGGAAATTGTATGAACCTGGCCCACTTTAATCTACGACTGAGCATAAGGCACCAAATCTTATATTTATTACCCAAACTGTTAATTAGCTAAAATTTGTAACCATGGGTGTAGTAGTACTTATAGAACCTAAGGGTTATATTTATTGAATCTAAGGATCTGTATATGTCTAATTCTTTATCGTAAATATGCAGCAAGAGACCAAACTATAACTCATTTAAAGAAAATTTGTGAACTCAAGTATAATAAGAAATTCCAGTATAACAAAATATCGAAATAAGTTGGTATATACTGGAAACCTTAAAACAATACCGAATTTTCGTCTTTCTTATCTCATAAGACTAGGTTTACCAGTGCTGTGACGACAACGTGATGATGCTTGGAGTAACGAACCTCACAGTTTTCAATTAACATGTAGTGTAGATAATGGTTCAAGTACTATTTAATAGTTATCTCCGTTGACCCATAGATTTTTGCAGTCACGTACGCTTAGAGAATTTCGTAACATATTTGATGGTCCAAATGGAAATTACTAGTCTTATGCGTTAATAAATTGATGATCACGTATGTTATAAAAAAATGTTTCGCCCCGCACGTTAAGAAAATTTCGTAAAGTTAAAAAATTGGATAATTATGTATTGTCTAATTTTGTATTGAAAAAACCGTGAGCGAAACGCGCAGTTTGCACAACACAGCAATTATGTTAATTATATAGAAAGTTGTTTGAAGATGAAAGAATTTAAATTGAAGGACACTTTCTGTTTTGTGTGTCATTGTCTTGAAGTACGAAGTGCTGACGTTGCTGTTTAGTATTCTTGCATTATGTAGTGAAACCAAACATTGTTTACTTGCTTAGGATCTATGATACACTATGTTTACTTCTACGTTGCTGAAAAGTGTTGATATTACCGTATCTTTACAGTTTTGCAAAATTATGCTCTTTATGGTATGTGCAAAAAGTAAGTACATTAAATTAAATAAATAAATTGGTTTATAAGCTGTTACGTTTTAATTTCACACATAAACATACATTGAAAATATAAATTTAAATAGTTTAAAGTAGCGTCATCTTATGGGGAAATAATCATTAAGGAAAATCAGACCTTGTTTTTAACAAATATGCAGGTTTCTGTAATTAAATAATCGGCATACAGGAATCTGCATCTTCTTTTAACATTATTTCCACTAGTTGACACATTTAAAAATTATCTAGTGATAGTAGGAATTTTGAATAGCCTTGTGACCATTCTTTATTTTTTTTGTCGGCCATCTTAAGTAATTCTAGAAAAATTTTGTTAACGAGGTGTATTGGGCAATTAACTAATTAATAATTATCTTTTTATATAAGGGATTAAGCCCATTACACTCATTAAACGATTTGAAGATTACCGTGTAATAGTTTAATTAAATTTCAATTCGCGTACTCTCCGGAGGGTCAAAAAATTAATACCATATCTCAGCTTCCATACCTCAAACCCTTCGATGAAGGTAAAATTTTTACATAATATCTGATTGGCTTACTGACAGTTTCCCTTACAGGGTTTCATTTTCTTATAGAGCCTTTTTTTGTATTGGTCTTAAATTGCAGACGCAATCTCAATTTTGCTTTACAATTTCGTGGTACGATTCTAATATAAAGTCATAGCCCAAGATTTATGTTTCGAAGTATATTATAATTGACCGTTGTACCTATAATAGAACGCATTGCACAATTCCCCTGGTACGAATTGGTTATTGAAGAATTGTACGAACACTCGTCCGTTGATGGTCATTTTGAGATTTTGGTGCATCTGTAAAAGTGTTACCGTACACATCAGCTGTTCAATACAGGTTAGTGCCGTAATCAGGGAAGTACCATCTGTGCCTTTATTGTGTATATGGTCTATTGTCGTCTACGTTCTGCAATTAATAATAAATTTTTAATTATGAATGGTTGATTATTGTTCATACTTGCATTGTCGTCTTGAGTGCGGCTTTCGTTCAACTCAATATCAATGTACCTACAAAATGAGAATCATTTCGTTGAGAATTATAATTGTTAAAACTGTTTCTGTTATACCTACAACAAAGTGAGCAACTCAAACTTCACGTGGTTTTAGTAAAGCAAACAAAAAAAAAAGACAGCGATAAAGCAAAATTCCTAAGGTTAGAAACTCATGCATGTAAAAAATTAAAAATTCATTCTAACTAAATTAAATGTTCATGCAAGGTAATTAACAAAACAAAGCAGTTAAAACCCAATCAATCAGCACCATTTTCTTATAACTATCGTGGTAAAAAAAAGAATTGTAGCAATGTTGTCTGCAGAATGAAATTTAAGAACAGTGTTACCGAGATATAGAGACCTCACGTCATCTAGGAGCTTAGCGGCAAATCCATATCGCCCCACTCTTAGCCCTGGTAAACCTGTCCATTTTTTGTCTCTCGTATATGAAAATTATCGTACTATATATTCAAATGAAACTTATCGCTAACAAAAAAGTAGAGTTCTATCTCTAATAAAGCATTAAAGCAAATCTAGCTCTAACAACGTTCGTTCAGGAAAGTTGAATGTTTTAATAAAAGGAAAACAGAACTCCAGTTATTTAGTGTTTCATAATATAAATACAGGAGTGTTGGACCTGCACCATTTTTATTTTATTGACATAGGTCATACATTTTAGTTATTACATTGAACTTATTTAGTTCAACCTTAATTGTGATCTTGGAATAACTACCTAAGGATAGGTTCTATTTTATGTATGACCTAAGGATCTATTAAGAATTAGTTTTACTATCATAAAGCTTTGCGAAATTTCATTCGCATTTTAACCAGCAGCTATTATTTGGATATATTGAATATACGAATAAATTTGACTGTTATTTCATTTAGCAGGTTTACATATAGTATTAAAGTACAATTTTCTATTATTTTTTTTTATTTTAATTATTTAATAGGAACGAGTGGCGCCTGAAACCTATGCAAATCTATCTGTGGAAACATTTACGGTCTCTTAATTAGTATATTAATTTATGTCTCCTATGAGGTGAGCTATGGTGCAAAATTACCTTCTTTTTATGTTAATATTACTGTAGGTACCTTAATAATATTTTAGATTCTTAACAAATTTAAAGTGTACCTTTTCAGATGACCAATTTTTTTCGTTTTAAGTTTGCTTTTAGGAGAATTTTATCTGTTATACTTGAAGCATAAAAAAATGAACTTTAAGAAGTTTAATATTTTTATTATTTGCGTTTCTTTAAAGAAGATTAAAGTTTATCTAACAAGCTGCTCCTTAGCAATTTTTGTTGCGGACCGCAACAACACCAGGCTTGTTTTAAATAAGAAAGTATGCATCCCACACATATTTCATCAAAATTAATTTTGAATATTTGTTTCCTACCTAGGAATATACAAAAAAAATTGGATGAAAATCTCAATCCGGACTCTTGATGCAGTGTTTGCATCACTTTCTCAACTTTGTGTTAATGGGCTTGATAGGGTTTGTAATATAAATGTAAATGTAAAAACTAACAGTTACAAAATTCATTTCATTACATATTATGTAATTACATTTTTACTTTGTGATTTTGTGTTTCACGTCTTAAACAAAAAGAAGCATAAAGAAATAATTTGTTTTTTTTAGAAAAATCGATTGATAACAAATTAAATTAATGATTTGTAACTACTTGTTTGTTGTTTTAATTATACATTTTCTCTTGATACATACTGTATTGAAGCCTGTAGAGAAATAAATATTTTTATAAAGGAAATTGTGAAATTTTATTGTTTAGAATATTAGTGAAAATATCTTTCAGGATTTTCATGCTGTTTAACCCTAGAATGCATAAGGTGGGTCTCAGGGACTCACTGCTCTTTGAAAATTAGTATTATAAGAAAACGGCATTAGATAAACTAATTTCGCTTTAGGAATGCCTAACACACATTCCTATATGATCTCGTATGTACTAATAGTAAATAAAATTTACACATTATATTTATAAATATATTTTGTTCACTGCCACATCTGTACATAAGGTGAGTCTCTTAGACACACACGTATTATTGCAGTATTTATTACTACAATGCAAGTGGCAACGTTGCATGCGCATAGCACAAATGTGTATAGGTAACGTTGTCAGTTTATGGAACAATACCTGTGAGTATCCGCACGTGGTTTTAGTTATTGGATTTCTTTTTCGAATAAAATTGAAAACACATTCTTACTGCCTATCTGTTTTACAGAGTTTGTTCTTGTTATTTGCCAGGTAAGTATTCCCTATTATTATGTAATTATTTTTTATGCCTAAGATAAAAAAATCGGACTGTATGTATTTGTCAAGATTGAGCAGATAATATCTATATATAATAAATGCGGGTGAAAAAAACAATTCACTTCTTTGGTGCATGCTGTGTTTATTATGCTTTATATATTCGATATGCCTAAATGATCAATTTCCAATACATCTGTTTTTTCTCTTTTAGTGCGTTGTTGTAATATGGCATCAGGTTCCAGAAAAAGATCAGTTATGTTATCTGATCCTGATTTTGTGCAAACAGTTATGGACTGGTATAATGAGGCTGAATCAGAGGTTTCTAGTTCCAAACACGACTCAATCAACAAAGATGTTCAGCATGAAACAGTGATGGTTGGAAAGAATGGTTTCAAATGGCAATCTAATGTATCAATTCAGACAAAAACACTTTGTCTCAACATTGTGCGTTTTAGTTCAGGTCCAAGACAACGGAATCAAATTTTTTCAATACTTGATTCTTGGAATGCATTTGTAACTCAAATTATGGTTCAAGAAATAGTTATTTGCACTAACAGAGAAGCAAAGCGTCAGTGCACTGCAAAAAGTAAAACATGGTTGGACACTGACACAATGCGTTTTTTGGTTTGTTGATGTTGGCTGGAGTTAGAAGCGGTGGGATACTCCAATACGAGAACTATTCTTGGATAAATGTTCCTATCCTATGTATAAAGGAACAATGTCGGTGAATATGTTTGAAAATTTACGGCGGTTTATTAGATATGACGACAAAAGAACTCGCAGAGCACGTCTAGACACAGATAAGATTGCACCAGTGAGATATATATGTGGACTTTTTCTAGTACAGTGTAGAAAATCTTTGATCCCCAAGGTAAATGTGACAATTGATGAACAGTTACTAGGATTTCGAGGACGCTGTGGATTTATTCAATATATGCCCAGTAAGCATGCAAAATACGGCATCAAGTTTTTTTAGATGTGTGAAAGTGACACTGGGTATGCTATTGATGGATTAATTTATATTGGCAAACAACCTGGTGAAGAAACACAAAAGAATTTAGGAAAAACTATAGTATCTACACTTACAAATTCTGTCAAAAATACGTCTCGCAATTTGACGTGTGATAATTTTTTCACCAGTGTAGAGTTGCTTCAAGACCTGCTCAAAATAGGATTGACATCCGTGGGCACAATTCGTCAAAACAAAAGAGAAGTTCTTTCAAAATTCAAGGCATCTAAGGATCGATCAGTGCATTCTACAATGTTTGGATTTAATGAAAACCTAACTTAGGAAGTTATGTTCCGAAGAAAAACAAAGCAGTTATTCTTCTAAGTACCATGCACCACGACGGTATGATAAATGAAAATTCTGCAAAGGAAAAGTCTGAAATTATAGAATTCTATATTAAAACTAAAGGAGGTGTGGATCACATGGACCAACTGATAGGAAATTATACATGCAAACAACAAACAATACGGTGGCCCTTTGTAGTATTTTCTAACATTCTAGACATTGCTGCCCTAAATGCATTTTTTTTTATATATCCAAGAACATCCACAATTTGAAAATGGGAAAAGTCATCGAAGAAGACTTTTTTTGAAGCAGCTATGTAAGGAATTAAGTGACACCCCATATGGAAAAACGTTCACACAACCCAAATTTACTCAAAGATACACTAGAATACATGAATATTTTTATTCGAATTACTCCAGAAGTCGAAACTAATGAACACACAAAAACAACGTTAGGTATGTCGTTCTAAACTAGGCAGAATGAGTAAAATGATTTGTAGCCAATGTAAGAAAAATACATGTAAGGAACATAGTCTTATGAAATGTATTAATTGTAGGTGAATATAAATAATTACTTTTTTTTTAAACTATTAAACACATTATTTTTTTCTGTTATGAGTCTCATAGACTCACCTTATGTGTAAATTTAAAAAAATAGTTCATGCATCCTAGGGTTAATATCATTATTGCACTTATTCTAACATAAACTTCGACCTTTTTATATAGTAATAATACGTGAGAAAACACGAACAGTTGAGTATATAAGGTACTATACGAAAAACTAACAATGGATATTTGACCTCTACAGGGTGTGGTGTTGGAGCATCAAACGTTATACTAGTGTGATAATAGTTGTACCAAGATCTCTATCATAACGGTGACTACGCATGTTATAAACTCATGGGTCTCAAAATTTTTTCAATATTGTCAATCATTACCGAATTTTCGAATTATTAAAATTTTCAACTCAAAATTGCCTTAATAAAAACGTCAATTATTAGAAACTCAGCATTTTCAATCACCGACACCAAGTTGCGTTGCCTAGCAAAACTTTTCATTACTTTAGCGTTCGCCTAGGTAAAAGCCTAAATAATCGGCATATTAGAAACCGTTTTATTTTACCTTATCATGGACGAAATGTTTAATTTAATTGTGTTGAGGTTGGCGAGCCAGAGGGACGGCATGTAACCATGTATAGCTGTTAAAGGCAGGTTCGAGTGCACACTACAGTTTTTTAAACATCCCATAAATTCGGCCTTTTTTGATGTCTTCAAGTAACAACATGGATGGGCAATGGTATCACCAATTTCTGCTGCAGTTGCTAATTTGGTAATGGAACATTTAGAAGATGTTTATTTAGGACAACTTATTTTTATACCACCCTTTTATTTCCGGTATGTTGATCACATTTTATTAGGTTCAGGAGAAAACAAAATTGAAGAAGTTTTACATGTGTTTAACAGTTTCAACACTAAACTTAAATTTACTGTAGAATTAGAGAAAGACAAAGAACTAGTATTTTTAGACACAATTGTTATTAGAAATAATAATTTAATTTTATTGGATTGGTTTCACAAACCTATTCATAGTTGGGAGATATGTAAATTTTCATTCAAATATTGTTTCTATTCACAGTAAAAGCTTAAATTTACCTTGTAAATTAAAATCAATCATTCCTAAAGATAATATAACAATTCCTTGCAATTCTTTAACAAGGTTTACTTTGGGACATCAATACAACCGTTAAAACATAGATTAACTCAACATAAATCTGATGTTCGTGTTAATCCAAGAAGCACTGCTTTGGCAAAACATTGGAATGAATTTGCGCATACTTTTGAATATGATAAAACTAATGTATTAGATATAGAACAACATTTTAATAAACGCCTAATTTTAGAAACGTTATATATTAAGATGAATCAAAGATTTTTAGATTTTAATTGTTTTTTAATTTTATAATGTACCGATTGAAGATGGTTTCAAACTAAATCGAAATATATGGAAATGTGTCTTAAATTTATTAAGGTTGCATTAATTGATGTATGTACCAATTAATTATTCAATATAATATATATATATATATATATATATATATATATATATATATATATAATATATATATATATATATATATATATATATATATATATATATATATATATATATATATATATATATATATATATGTTGATATATTTATGTTTGGTATATATATATATATATAATATATATATATATATATATATATATATATATATAATATTTGTATATAGTATAATTACAATATATATGTGTATATATATATATATATATATCTTTCTTGTCTGTCTCTATTTTATACTTCTTACTTCCTTTATAGTCGGGTCAGAAGGTTAAATAAGTACCTGCGCTACCCGGTAGTAGTACTAAAATCAATACTAATGCCTCGGATAGACGTGGCTTCCAAGGGGCGTCAAGGTCGAAACAGACAGGCTCCGTTGCTGACGACAATGTGAGAAAAGAATGGAGAGTTGGTACGTGGAATGTTGGAGGTATGCAGGACATAACATTTGAAATTGTGAATATAATGAATGAAAGGTAGCTTCATATTTTGTTTGCAGCGAAGACAAAGCGCGAATAAAGTGTTACTAGCACTATGGTCAGGAGTTGATAGTGAAATGCATGGCGGCAAAGGAGTTGGAAGTTGAAGTGAAAGAGCGAAAAATGTGATAAACAGTACGAATTGATATCCACCCGGGTAATGTGGATTAGAGTAAAGTTGTAATTTCAAAAATATTTATGGTTGCATGCTATGCCCTGATGAATGGAGAAATAGACCAAGACTACGAGAACTCTGGAATGATGTAGGGATGGGTTGACCGTATGTAAGCCAAACGAAATATTGTTGCTATTGGGAGATATTAATGAATGGGTGGATGTACAGAGAGAACATACTGAACGTGTCTTAGGATAGGGTGGAAACCAAACAGTCAATGAGAATGGTGAACGCCTGGTAAACGTCTGTGTGGAGAGAAACCTGTTTATATCTAATAGTTGGTTTAGCATAGATATGTGCATGTGTACATGAGGGTTAAATCTAAAAGTATGATTGACTTGATAGTGTATGATGAACGACTTAGAAACCTGGTCAGAGATTCAAGAGTAATGCGCAGATTGGAGTGTGGCTCGGACCACTTTTTGATTGTACCGAGGCGTGTTTAGGGTAAAAGTGAACTTGAAGAAGGAAAGCAAGCGTAGTGCGAACGTCCAAAATTAGGGTAGATAAATTGGTAATGCGAGAATGAAGTCTACAGACTCTGTAAGTAAAGAGTTGAATGTGAATCAAGTAGTGTGGAACGAATAAACAAACGGCAATGAAAATGCATGGACAAGCTTAAAAGACTGTGTTGCCATTTGTACCGTACAAATATGTGGAAGAGGCACTATAGACAGAAAAACTGTGTTTGGTGGAATTAGTCAGTAAAAATGCAGTATGTAAGAAAGAAGACGCGTGCTTTCCAATGTTTGATGCAGAAAACAAGACTGAAAAAGAGTGGTTGTATCAGGTGTACAGATTAAGAAACAAAGAAGCGAAGTAAGAATAAGTAAAGTGAAAGTGAGAAAGTGAGATGCAGAATGCTTTTGAGGCAGACGAAAAAACCCTTCTGGAAATGAGTCAAAAATACAAAGCGTAGCCAAAAACAAGACGCTGCAGGAGTGATGAATAGAAGCAGCTAACTAATATAGGACGATTGTGAAGTGAAGAAAGCTGTACGTTAGTGAGGAAAATATGAGGGTTTATTAAGGGAAATGTAGAAGAAATAGTAAATGAAACTGAAGAGCATATTGGGTTAAACGAGATAGAGAAAACGGTAGGAAAGTTGAAAAACGGTGTGGACGGAGTCACTGGTGAAATGCTAAAATGTGGAGGTGCAAAGCTTGTGTGAATTATTCAACACATGTCTTAAGTATGGAAAAGTGCCGAGTGATTGTAAGAGCGCGATCTTTACACCACTTTATAAGGGTAAGGGGAACAAGAGTGATTGCAACGATTGTAGAGGAATAAGCCTGCTCGGTGTACCTGGTCAAGTATTTGGAAGAGTACTGATTGGTAGAGTACGTGAAGCTACCCAAACTAAGGATTGGAATTTGGATGGTGGCGTTACACCAGGAAGAGGATGTGTTGAACAGATGGTTGCTCTCCAGCAGGTGATCGATAGTACTTAAGTGCAAAAAAGAAGTACGTTTGTAGATATGCAGAAAGCATATGTACGAGTGAATAGGGAGAATCTATGGGAAATTTTAAATGAATATGGCGTAAGCAAAGGTCTAACAAAGCAGATACATGTAGGTGACTGGTATGTTATGTCTTTCGCCATAAAGTACCAGTATCAAGAAGGGTAATGGTAGATTATTTGAAGACAATTGATATTTAATTGTACTCGTTAATAGTTGATCTGCGTTTGTATACTATATTTTAAGTACTCATTATCATTAATTCACCATTAACAGGAAATGTAATGAGAAGATTATTTGAAGATAATAGATATTTACCTGTACCCGTTAAGGGCACATTTAATTATTTTGTGTTTATATAATTTATATGTATATATATATATATATATATATATATATATATATATATATATATATATATATATATACATATATATTCCTTCTAATTGTAAACAAACGTAAACAACTTTTCTATTACATTTAATTATTTTGTACTTATACAGGGTGTATTTTAAAATCACCGACAAACGAAAACTGGAGATTCTATGATTCAAAATAAGACAAAAATGATCGTAAACGCTTTTCCGAGATACAGGTTGATTAAAAAATACTTTTTTAAGGTTTTTTTAAGATTCCTCAAAAACTACAAAAGATATTACACTGATATTTGGTACACCTAAACGTCTAATTAAATACAATTAATCAGGTGAGTTTGAGTCAACTGACTCCATCCAGTGGCGTAGAATATTTTAAGTCAATCAGTTTAAGTAAAAAAAAACGCACGCCCCTGGTTTTTTTGTAGAAATATTTTTTTGATAGATTCAACATTTAATTCTGCAAATAAAATCATACTTAGTATTTTTTCGATTTGGCACCCCGTTTTTGAAATATTTTGCATTAACATAAACGACCACATTATCCAATAAAAATCAAAATTTGTCTTATTTTACAAAAAAATAACGCAGTTAACTATTAGATACATTATTAAAGAGATATTGAAGGAATCAAAAACAAAAAAATAATTCTTTTTATACATATTGTTCAAAATGTCCTCCTTCCTTTTGAATGCAAGCTTGTATTCCTCTTAGCAAATGAAACCTAACACGCTGAAAAATTTGTGGCATAGCCCTAATCTAATCGCATGCCATCTGTATGCGATTCCAATTTGAACAGAATAGACACGAGTTTTCAGATACCCCCATACAAAAAAATCCAATGGGTTTAAATCTGGCGATCGTGCCGGCCACGGTACTTCACTTCCTCGTCCAATCCAGCGTCCAGGGATTTAAAAATTCTCTGACGTTTCGTGTAGAATGTGGTGGTGCACCATCATGCATGCAATACATGTTCATTCTAACATCTAAGGATACGTCGTCAAACAATTCTGGCAAATCTTCTATCAAAAAATTTAAATAGAATTCGCCAGTAAGTCTTTGAGGAAAACGGATAGGTCCGATTAGGTGATCGTCCAGTATACCTATCCAAATATTTTCCTTAAATCTATGTTGGTGAGCTGTAACTACAGTTGGATGCTGTAACTACATTTGTGGGAATTAAGTTTATTATTCCATTTCGGGAAAAATACACTCATCAGTGGTCAATAAGTTTCTAACAAATTGTACATCTTCAGGATTTTTATTTAAAAACTATTCGCAAAAATTCATTCGATGAGGATGGTCAGCAGGCAATAATGCATGCACTTTTTGTAGGTGAAAGGGATGTGAATGTTGTTCTCGTAAAACTTTTCAAGACTTGCTATGCGACACACCAAATTCTAAACCTAACTCACGCGTACTTATTGATGAATTTTCATAAACTCTATCTAAAATTTGTTCCTCAATTTCAACTGGTACACGAGCATTTCGCCCGGAATTTTTCTTTCCTTTAAAACTACCATTCTCTAACAATGAACGGTTCTAAACGTAGTATGATGTGGATGTCTTCTATTTGTAAATCTTTGTTCATAAAGTAGAGCAGCTGCACGAGCATTGCAATTAGTATTACCATAACATAAATGCATATCGACCAGTTCTCGTTTGGAATAATTCATTTTTTCACAGTAATTAGACACAAACACTGAATTACAAAACATGCGTAAATGCAACTATTTTAGCAAACTTAAGATACATAACTGTCAAATGCAAAGCAATCTCTAATTTATTTAATTTGGTTATTACTGAATAATGTAGTCGTTTATGTTATTTCAAAATCGGGTGCCGAATCGAAAAAATAATAAGTATGATTTTGTTTGCAGAATTAAATGTTGAATTTAACAAAAAAATATTTCTTCAAAAAAGCAAGGACGTGCGTTTTTTTTTTACTTAAAGTGATTAACTTACCATATTCTACGCCACTCAATGGAGCCAGTTGACTCAAACTCACCTGATTAATTGTACTTAATTAGACATTTAGGTGTACCAAATCTCGGTGTAATATCTTTTGTAGTTTTTGAGGAACCTTAAAAAAATTATTTTTTAATCAACCTGTATCTCGGTTAGGAAGCATTTTCGGAAAAGCGTTTATGATCAATTTTTGTCTTATTTTGAATCATAGAATCTCCAGTTTTCGTTTGTCGGTGATTTTAAAATACACCCTGTATAAAGTTAATAATTTTTTTTTTGAAGTAACGTATTTCATGATTTCCAGAAATTTTCGTTTGGAGAAATTGTTATTCGAGCAATTTATACCAAGCCGCAAATTTTATGAAAAACATAAGTTGAGATATAAGCTGGGCCTAATACCGGTCCAAAAGGGCAAAAACGTAAAATCCAGTTTCTACTTATATCATTTAAATTTTATTTCTGTTAATATGCAATGTGAATCAGTTACCTCTTCAGATAATTGAAGAGTTATCTTTACTACAGTTTGTCACATAACTTTAGTTTACTCCAAAGTCGTTGCTAATTATACACAACCGGATTATGCAGGAGTACACAGGGTGTTTCAGCGAGACCGTTCATTAGAAGATATTGGAGTTGTGGTCAAAATAAAGACTTCAAAATTTAGAATCAGGCACAATTATTGCGATCTCTCAGCTATAGTATTTTCCGACTTCTAACGCTTCCGGTTATACCGGAAGACGCCATCTACTTGTTTTAATTGAACACCCTCTATCTTTTTGCATTTTTGGATGGGAACCATAATTTTGAATTTTTTTATTGAAACTATACCACGTCCTTCTATTACGGTTTTTGAGATAAATATTATTTTCCGAAACCTATACAGCTGGTTGACGCTTACAAAATGAACTCCTATTTGGATTGAGATAAAAAGTTAAAATCCAATTAAGTTTGTAGTTTAAAGGTGCCTTTATCGTGTGAATTTTGAAAAATAAATACCTGAGAATAATTCCTAAATTTATACTTTTCAGCCAGAGTTAAAAATGTAAAAAAAAACAATTTTTTTAAATGGAATACCCTGTTTTTTGTTACGTAATCGAATTTGCGACAAGATTTGCCTAAGTCAAACTGTTCTGTATAGTATCACTAACACTATAAAAATGAAATATTGATTTACATATTTTTTCAAAGGTAATAGTGTGACTGTGTCAGACACAAATGGAAAAAACTTGTCTTAAAGGCAATTTTCCATTTCATGAGGTGCCTGTTTGCCACTATATCTTTAACAAGTATACATTAATTTATTCGCTGAGGCTTTCCTTTCCAATAATCGATTTTATCTGCAGACAATTGTAACCTTCAGATTTATTAGGTACGTGCATTAAAATTTAAAGAAAATGAAAAAGATCCCATTAATGTAAATGATGATAAAGTAAGTTTGTTTTATTTTCTACAAAGTACATTTAACACAATTGTTACAATTGTTCTATGTTGTTATATGCTTGGAAAGCTTTAATTATCGACATGCCTATTTATTGTTTAGAAAACAAAAAAATGTGTCTATAAAACAGGTGCTAATGTTTGTGTTACTATTTGTTGTGCATGGATACAAAAGTTGAATACAAAAATTCAAACTCTACTACTCTGCTTTATTTCATTTGTTCTTTAAACAAATGTAGAATATCAAACACAAATCTTTTATAACACGTGTTTACCCCGCTTTTCGGCAATTTATACATATACAATGTAATGAAAAATTTATTTTAAAAATGAAAGTAATGTAAAGAAATTGCTTGCTTAAAATAAAATTACGTATCCTGCGTATTTATAGCGTGAATATTTTTTAAAGTAGGGAGTAAAAAATAGGGTGTATGAAAGCTTTATTTTTAAATTATAATCTTACCAATATACTACAAAACATCTAAATAGAAAATGTTCAAAAAAAGTTAATTCTGGTTAGAGGTTCGTGACAATGCCAGGTTGATGGAACGGTTGACCCTATTACCTTCACGCCATGCAACTAAACGATGTTATTTTCACTACCACAACTGCTGCACATTTTCCTTCATCAAATCCACTTAGCTTCCTGATCATCAAAACCTTATTACTTTCTATATGAGAATATACAGTTGACAAACAGCACTGAATGCTTATTAACTGTCCACATCTTATAACGATTTTAACATTATATTATATTTTATGTATCAAGTTGATGCTTATTGAATTGTAAAAGTACAACAAAGTCGTTCTAATTTTGTTCAGCTTCAATTCTGTGCTATCGTAATCGGCAATTCAGGAACGGAGCACTCATTGCAACGATGTCCATTTTCTGGTATCTCTGCAATTTTGTACTTCATGGCAGTGACTGCCGTTGTGTTTCAGCTGTTACACATTCCAGTTAGTTTTCATTATAGTCCTATTAAATAAAATGGCCTTCCCAATGTAATTAACTTTGGCTTGTTAATAAATATGACGGCAGTATCACAATTGGTCAATTTCTTTAGGTTTTAGCTGGGAATTCAATTAAGTATATACTCATTGTCCTGCCTTTTGTGACAAGGGAAAGCCGTTCTTACTAAAATATTAATAACCCGAAAAGGATTCGTGAGCATTTAATATTTTAACATAACCGTTTCTTTCTTACGTTTTTTATCTCTCTATAAATGTTTTGACATAAAATAAAACATTTTTTTTTGTGTAATTGAAACATTTAGGGTTGACGCCTGTGGTTCCTGTAGAAATTAAGTTTATAGCAAGCAATGCTGTCACTGTCTTAAAATGTCAACATTAACTAAATTTGTTACCTAAAACCAGAACGGAATTTTGACTTCTTCAATTAGTTTTCGTGTACATTATGTACTAGAAACTGAATATTAACGTACATAAATAATCGTTAAATTAAGAAAGTTACTGTTATTGTTACTGTAGGTTTAATCTTGTACTTGTACTTTTAAATCCTATAATCACAATTATTTCAGATTATAGTTTGTTATTATTCGAGGAATGTGTTTTTAATGCACCAAGGAGCCAAATGCGATTAAAAAGGGTGAGTAGCATGTGCACTATAATAACAGGTTGTCAAAATATGGAACTGACCCCAAGTTATATACGCAGGTTTGGTTATTACTCTTCCGGTCATTACTATATTTGTGAGTCATTATAAAGTTTTAATTAACACAAAACTGGCGGTAGCTTTTTTAGAACTAATTGTTCTAAATTATTAAGCATAAATAATACTTTTGTTTTTTATAACTTGATTATACTTGTGTTGCTAATGTTCTCGAACCGTACTGTATTTAATATCATGATTGTTATGGTTTTAAATGCCACTTTAACTGTAATTAAATCTGACAAAATTTCTTTCATTACTAAAAGTTGCCAAATATGATTACATTGGATAGGCAACAAGGTTTACTTATAGTAGTAGTGCAGCTTTCGCAATTCCAAAAACAGAACAGCACTGCAGCTTTACTGACAGTAGTTTATTGAAGACGTATTTGGAATTTGTAAGATTGCAGAATAATCATGTTTTTGTCATTACTGATTTTACCCGACGACCTACGTAGTGCACTCTTTATAAAAATCATTGGATTATATAAAATGATGTGTTTCAACGCTGGACCCCTCTGTTTCCTTCGGTGGCGGTTAACCCTTGTACCACTTAAACTAGGTCAGAAATGTCCCAACAATTTGTGCGTCTAGGAATGCTCCTTTGACAACATTTGCAACAGTTTCCAATAAAATTCATCGTCACATAAAACATGGTTTTGCAAAAATTAATATAAATATTTGTAGGGTCATGAATGACACGATTTAGGTGTTGTGCGTTTGGACACTATATTTCCATGCAAGTCTGTACAAGTCTATGCGAGTGATATGTAAAGCTGCGTAAGCAGCATTATTTCAGTCTTATAAAGTGTACCGACGTGTAAAGTTCAATAATGAATGAAAATAAAAGATCGTTGACCGAAAAGGAGTTAGAGGCTGATGCTGCTGCATACGCTGGCTAACTCGATGATAGTGATAACGATGTTGCGGAATGTATGGAAATTCATTCTTCGTACTCAGACAATGAGAAACTCATTATAAAACGGGCAAGTGACAGCGACAGTTCGTCAAATGATTCAAATGATGATGTTGAGAACGAGATGAGCGATGCAATTGGTAATAATATAATCAATTTGAATCAATATCTAGGTAACAAGTAACATCATAGTTGCAAATGGAGAACACGAAAAAGCTAGTTCTAGTTTTAGAAAATCAAACTGTGGCTGGCCGTATTTGGAAATATATTTTGGGAAGGCCAACGAAAATCAGAGAGGCAAACATTTTGGCAGAAGTAGCAGGTATAAATAATGTGCTGGACGTTCAACTATCATGAATTCATTTTCATTACTGATATCGGATGACATAATAGAACTTATAGTATTATACACAATTATGAAGGCAGAAGTTGATAAATGGAATTCTACGCAAGAACTCTCATGAACAATAGAAACAAGTACAAAAAATTGAAATATACGATTGTTTGGTATCCTAATTTAGACCGGTCGTTTTCGTGAAACAAGAGAGGATCCTAGAAATTTGTGGATGGCAGATAATACTTTATCAGACAACAATGAGTAAACAGAGAATTATTGATATATTCGATTCGATGACGTATCTACACGTCAAGAAAAAAAGTCAAACAAATTAACTGCTATCCGTGTCGTCAGCGATATTTTTGCTAAGAACTGCAGAGAATCATTTAACGCTTCCGATTATGGGATCATAAATGAACAACCAGTATCGTTTCGTGGACGCCGTTCAATTCGAGTGTATATGTCAAATAAACCGGCCAAATATAGTGCCACGTGTCTAACCTACCACGTAACATAAAATTGGAAGAAATCAGTCAGCTCGACTAGTAACTCAGTCAAACAATCCTGAGGCCGCAGAGCACTGAGGTAGCGTGAGTGTTTTGAGGCGTTGATAATGTGTAGATAGATGGTTAGGCTAGTTAGAAAGCAAGAACAAGATTGTAGACAGAAAGATAGAGAGAACGGACAGGAACCGCACGCAGCAAGCGGAATTTATTGATAAATTTCCCAACAATAAAGACATGTAGCTATATTTAACAACAAAAATACTAAACAGTCGATAAAATTTACTCTTATATTTATTATAATGGGCCGTTGATTGTGTTTCCCCAATGATTAGACAATTTACGCATGCGCCCCGAACATGCATTTATTTTCCCCGAAAACAAAGCTAAGTATAACTTTATTCTAATATCACCGTATGAAACAGTAAACTTCGTACTTAACGTATATTTCAATGTTAATACTGACGAGGGCAAGTTGCAGATTTTACTTGTACTATCAATCTATAAATTTATAAATAACAACAAAAGAACGTAATACCCCTCTCTGGTCCGTTGAAAGATCTTTCATCAGAATGTAATATATATATATATATATATATATATATATATATATATATATATATATATAAAACCAGTAATACTTTAATTCAGAAAGGTAACAATCCAACTTGACTTCGTTTCACAATAGCTAAAACTAAGCACAAACCCTCATTAATAATTACAGCTTCAGTTATCTAAATAAATCGGAGGAGCTTGTTCAGTTCACTATATTAATCCTAGTACATGCATATACGAGTAACTGATCAATTCAAATTAGACACCAATGTTATGAACACGTATCCATAATAAGACTGACAAACATAATTTCAAATAGCACGCTGTCCTGCGTTATCGTTTGACCTACTTAGTACATAAATAATACGAAAGGTACAACCGGTGCAGACACAGTACTTTCAGTTTCTACTACTGCGCACGGTAGCGTAAATAGTAGATAATAAAATAATACCAACGATGGATGCTAAATGCTAACACAGCACTGGGTGTTTTCTGTAAAAGTTCAGTAATAATTATTCTAAAATTTGGTTATAATCTGTGCACAAGATACTAAAATCTTTATGAAAATTAAATGGATTTGGATATCAATATGACACCGGAATTCCAACAAAGGCAAACAGTTCCTTAAAATTCTTTGCAATATGGTTAACTTAAATACACTTTTTTTGTAGATGCTGTAGTGATTCCTGCTGAAGTCAGCGTATAACGTATGATAGGGTCGAAAGTAAACTCCGCAATACAATGTTTATTAGTACATGCGATAATGGAATCATCTGACCTGTTGTGGACGAATACCTGAGCCTTAATCAGTACAGCTTAGATTCCATCATCGTAATCTCCAGTGACAATGTAACATCAACGATAACCAGACAAAAGTCCTTGAAGCACTGCTACTAGTCATTTACGAGTAGTCCCAGTTAAGAGAACATCGTAGCAAAACCAAAATCGAGAAGAAAATGTACATGACGTATAATCTCAACACACCAATAAAAAAGCTAGCAACAATGTAAGAGATATAATAGCAATTTATTCATATACGTTGTTTTACCTCTGTAAATCAAAGACGAGCTGTGATGATTTAACACGATCTAGTTAAATTATAATTGTTTAGGAAACAGTATTGAATTATAACATTTTAAACATGAAAGGGATTTTAATTACAACGAAGTTGAAAGAAGCCGAGCAAACTTAACAAGCTGTGTGTACAAATAACATTTTCCTAAATCCGCATCAACAGCGATTATATTACTTTACAAGGTAAAGAAATATATATGAAAGTAATGATTAACATCGACAAACAGCAAACACAACGAACGCTGCTTGTGCTTGGAAAGGGAAGCACGCCCAAGGAAGAAATTCTTCAACCCATAACGTTCTTATTAATAATCATTGTTACCAACATCAAATTTATGTGCATTTCTATAAAGATCTACTTATTTAAGATTACCCACATCTAGTGGTAATTCAGCAGGGTAACAGATCCCTTTTTAAATGTATGAGTATGAAACTAACCAGAACCCACGTATGTCCCATAGATGGCACTAGTATGTTTATTTGAAACTGTTCTGAAGAGTAAATAGTAAGTAGATACAGAAAATTTAGACACATTATTCTAGCGAAATAAGGAAGGAGTAATCCTTAAATAATAATATACAGATACATTTTTGTTTTGTTTTTAGAACAGTAAAGAAAGAAAATTATGAAGTCGATGCGAAAAGATCCGATATCGATTTTTACACGTTACAATGGTATCAAAATATGGGCCCTATGTGATGCGAATTCGTTCTATTGCAGCAGTTTTTAAATTTATCAAGGCAAAACTGGAAATATATCTGAAAGGAGCCTGTGTTGTCACAACTTTGAGCTCATTTTGGAATGGAAGTGGCCGTAATATAACCGTAGATAATTTTTTCACAGATTTATCATTAGCTGAAAAGCTTATTAGCAAAAAAATACTTTAATTGGTACTATGCGACAGAATAGAAAAGATTTACCAAAAAGTTTACTGGATATAAAAAATCGACCTACACATTCATCTAAATTTTTATTTACTGAAAATATAACGCGTCTCGTACGTGATAAACCGCATAAATTTGTCGTATTATCAACGATGCGCAATACTCACGAAATAACTGATGTCAAAACAAACTTCAAACCTAATATTGCACAACTGTACTACAAAATAAAAAGTGGCGTGGATGTCCATGACAAATTGATACGCGGGTGTACATGTAGGCGAGATGGCCACGCGCGATATTTATGAGTATGACAGACATTGCCGCCTACAATACCTTCATAATTTGGACAACTAAAAGTAATATGTTTCATAGAAAAGGAGAAGGAAGCTATTCTTATAAGAATTGGGAATAGGTTTAGTATAAAAACAAATGGACGGAAGGTGCGAAAAAATAAGTCAGGATGGTAGAAAAACTTCCAAGAAAACAATCCGAGCTATCGAAAGTACAGGAAAAGTAATTGTGACACAATGAACCACCTAACAAACGGCAATAAGTGGACGCTGTCATTTGTGCCATGAGAATGACAATAAATATTCCACAAGGTGCACTATTGTTTGCAATAATCATTCCAAGTGCACGAAACAAGCATCAATTCAATCAAGATGGAGAGTAATAATTTTCTTTATTTGTAAAATTGTTTAAAAAAATATTGTTTACTTGTTACAATATCAAAAATGCTATTAATTGATTGAATTGTATGTTTGTTCTTTCCAATAGCATAAATATTTGAAAATTATATAATAAAAACAATTGGGTCATAGATTACCCAATTATGGTAATCCACGGTTGCATTTTCTTATTGTAGCCCGAGGATTAAAGGCGCTTTCACTACCGATTCGTATCGTAATTTGTGATGGGTGTTGGTGTATCTTTACGTCTGTGTATTCCGTCCTGGTTCCTTACGGTGTGGTTAAAATATGCAGCCGTTTATCTGTGTGCAATATGTCCTGAACCGCGGCTTGCTGTATTTCCGTATTTTTATAGTAAACTGTAACATTTCTTGAAACTTGTTCAGACGTTATACTTTATCTAATTTTTCTAGTATTTATTATTTATATTTGATCATCTCTTGAGCCTCGTCCAATAGAACGTTTGCGACGAAAGTCACTATTGGGATATGGAACACTAATCAGCTCGAGCACTCAATCCTTTCTTTATATAGGAAACCCCCTCCGCAGTGAGCTTTAAATTCAATCGCAGCAGGTAGAATGACTAGAAGTTATACTAATTACACGACTCCGGTAAACACTTGGCAAACTAACAACGATAAGTTTAATCCTAATCCAGGTGTACCTTATTTACTGAATAACCTGGTTTTATTAACACAAACTCTTCTCCTTAAACACACGTATATCTTCCTTATATGCAACCAGGTTTCACTTAATTACGAGAAAGGGGTCGGTGCGAGATCTTCTTCAATAAATAAGATCCCCAGAACACTCACATACAAAGCCGTTCAAAGCGTAATTTTTTCCGCGATATAGGGATGCACAAATTATAAACACTTTTATTTTTCAATGGAAACAAGGATATTAACAAAAACTAATCAAACACAAACACAAAAAATTACTCCGGGGGCGATTAAACACTTAACATAAATCCACATGCAGTGAAAAGGTAATTTCTTAACGATAACGTTATTTTGAGATACTGCCGCGCCCATTTCGACCCCAAGATCTCCATGTACCCACTCGCTACATTACAATTCAAACTCTCATTCGGAACCCCACTCCACAACAACTTAGTCACGTCATATGTAACCATCCACCAAAAAATTCCCATTACCAAAATCCAAACTCAACAAGCTATATGTAAATCTACTCACGACACCACGTGCAATATGAAATTGCTGACTCTATGTGACAGCGATAGAAACTCGATCCCATTTTTGAACAGAATACAATAACCCAATTAAATCCCCAACAATTTTTACATGCACAGTATTACTCATTCTCAAATTGGTGGAATATAAATACGTTGCATGAAAAAAAAAACGCGCTACAAAATTCACAATATCTTATTTCTTATTTTTTGTATAAAAAATAATAAACGGATCAAACTTTTTGCGCCTACTGCAAAGCACTTGTGCAAAATCCTTTCAGAATGTAATTTAACATTAACCTTAGTTACAGCAATCCATATGCATGGGTTTTCAAGTACATACTTTTAAATCGTCTATAGAATTTTTCTGGTAAGTTTTTTAATTTTTTATTTACTCATAGCGTCGTATTGCATATCACATTTCATAGTCGCCGAGTCATGCATTAAATTATGGATTAGTAAGATTTATTTAAGAAAGAGATCCAGCGCCGGAAAGGAGCTATATATTTCAAACATGTAAAAATATCTAGATATATGTAGATCTTAGATATATCCATTAATACGTTCTATGCGATTTTTTGATACGAAAAAATTCCCAAGGTGTAATTTAAGTGTTTCTTCAAATTTTTTCAATATCTAATTAACGATCAATTTTATAAGAAGTGATGCCATTTTTAAAGATAATTTAATTTTACATAACTTTTCTTTATAAAGTATTTTAATACGAAGCCAAACTGTATTCGAAATAAGATTGAAAATATAATAAAAATATCGAATATACAATTCCATATTTTTATACAAGCGGGGGGGCTTTGAAATTTTTCTTTCCAGTTAACAGCAGATGTCTTTTAAACTCTATCTGACATGAAGTCTTAAACGTTTTTCTGACATTAATTATTGTTTTTGTTTTTATAATGTTGCCCATTTTCGTTATGAAAGTTTTAAAAAGGAAGTTGCATAATTAACCTAAAAAATTAACTATTTCAGTTTCCACTTTGTAGGTCTGAAGATGTAAATCAAAATAATTTCACCAGAACGATTCAAATTAAAACGGGGCGTGTCATTGTGGTAACACAAAATTACTACTATATGGCAAATAATAACACACATAAACACATAAACATTGAGAACCACATTACTTAATTACTTTTCTGATTAAGTAATTAACTACTTTCCTATGGTAACAGATGTTAAAGATATATAGTGTGTTTGAAAGAAGTTAAAGATAAAGAAAGTGGAGCGAAGGTTTATGACTTTGTTACTGTTCGCTTGATCGCTTTCATATCATCAAAAATGAACATGTTCTCCATTTTATGAATCAAAATACAAATAAAACATAATTTTAGTATTCAAAACAACCATTTGTTCTACGTTTTGCATATGTGGGTCGTTCGCGTTTATCGCATTGCTTTGTGGTCACTCTTATTTTCTTTGATGGACAAATCTCACATACAGTTCTTTTTCCTTTCTTGAATTTATTTGGACTACTTGATGTAGTGTGTGGATTTAAAACAGCACTAATATATTTTGAGGTGGACGTGCTAAGTTCTTGTAATTTGGTCATTAGCTGATATTATACAAACGTTGTTGTCTAGAATGGGTTTCTTCTTTCCGTGAATGCTTGTGATTATATATAACAGTTCATTCCACATATACTTAGCATGTTGTGAAAAATACATAAAGGCCATCGTCTTGTTTTCCGATTGCAGCGGTTATTAGAGCACATCATATCAAAAGTATCAACTCCTCCTTTAGTTGCGTTGTAAAATTCAATAATTAAAGGTTTCTTAGACGAATCAGAAATTGAGAAGTACATTCTAATGGCCAGCGGCCACGAAATCCTACAAATTGCCCATCTATTATTAGGTGGGATCCCAAACGCTTCTTATGGCAGTAAAAAATCTGAAGATTTTCGCAAAGGTTAGTTGTTCGGTCGTCAAACCGCGAATAGATTAGTAGAAATTGAAAACGTTCTTTACTCATGACACATCTGTAGACACATCCAGATACGTTTGGGCCAAACATCTGACGTACTTTTAAGTGGTAATTTTTCATTAAAGCAGAAAATTAGAGCCATTATTTCTGTCTTGTTAGTTTTTTGCATCGCTGCCAATTGCTGATTTTTATATATTGCTGCTTTACATACTATCATCTCATTTATATGGTAACCAACCGTGTCAACTATTGAATCGTCATAGAGTTATTATTTGGACCGGGTCTAATATGAATAACACTTTTAGATGATTTCCTTTCTATGCGATTCCTTGGAACCGAACTCCATCTATGTCCATTTTTACCTTTCACACTAAGCCTTGATGGCTCAAAGGTTCATCATCATCGTTTTCAATATTAGGAGAGCGGTCACAATCCTGCGAATTTATACATTTATTGCTATTGTTATATAAATTGCTTAGATCATGATTTACCTGTGCTTCTTTCGTTTCGATATTGAGCATTTCTTCCTCTAAATTACTAGCCAATACCTTCGTCCTCTGAAACATCAGGCACTACCCATTCATATTCGATATCTGTTTTTTCGTCGTATTCTTTATAACGGTGATTTTAATTTTCACTCCCTGAGTATTCATACTCATTACCCTGCGGATTGTCCTCGTCTTCTTCGTATAAAAGCGGCTCAAGTTCAGCATCAGTCAAATGTATTTCCAATTAACCGATGCCATTTGTACCAAAATGTATCTGAAAGAACCTGTTTATTATAGAATTCAATAATTAATAATACAAAAAAAAAACTTACTGTTACATTATCGTCATAAATTAATGCGACGAAATTCTAAAATTGTTAAAAGCATAACGTAAATACTATCGTGTCATAAAATTGACGACGGGATATCCTGCCCTCTAGGTCAAATTCACTCCAAGAACTTCGCACGTATTCCACAGCTTCTAGGCACGAACTGAGGAAAAGTCACAGACACTGTAAAGTGGCTGATGAATAACGCCGAAGTAAGCAGACTACTTTGAATCAACCGTCGTAACTTTGACGAACCATAGTATTCTAGGGTTAAGTTGGTAACACGTGAAATTGTACAGGGTGGCCAACTAAGAATGCGAGGTACCGTATCTGGAAACTATCCACCGTAGAGGCTTGCGCAAAAAAAAAGTTAGTACTAAAACGGCCAATACAAAAACCTGGAAAATATTTTCAAGTTTCTGAAATGGCCGCTAGGGGGTGTAACTGCATTCTTGAATCTTAAAAAGTGATGTTTCTGTGAATTCTGCTATATTAAGCTAATAAAAAAATAACTGATCTTTGAAGTCGAGGATAATATGAACTTTTTTTGCTTGGCACTTTTTGACGTATGTCTAAAAATAAAGTGGTGGGGGTATTCAAAAGTTTCCTTAAATAACCCCCTGAATCTTCGAAACAACTAAGCCGATTTTAACAAACTTCGATGCGTTGAACTGAGCTATTCTTGGGCTACAAATGTTATAATATTTGAAGTTTTGTTAATTTCACATGTCGCCGCTAGATGGCTTTGTTCGACATTCCGACAGAAACGGTTAATTTTCGCAAAAAAATTAAATGCATAAATAAAAATAGAGGCAAGTTAAGTCTGGCGATCGCGGAAGCCATGGAAACAGCCTTCCTCTTCCAATCCACCGCTGTTGAAATACTGCATTAATATGCTCTCCCACATTAATAGCAAAATGTGCTGGGCAACAACCATCCAACTGCAAAAACAATTTTTGCCTTGTTTCCAGAGGCATATCTTCCAACAACAACGGTAATTGATTACCCAAAAGTCAAGAATACATTGCCATTGAGAGGTTGCTCAAAAAAATATGGCTCAATAATTCTGCCTCCCAGTATGCCACACTATACATTTAAACTCCAACGTCCTTGGCGATGAACTTTACGCAACCAATGGGGATTTTCTGCAGACCAATAATGCATATTGTGCAGATTAACCCTCCCGTCACAACTGAAGGTGGCTTCATCGGTCCAAAGAATTTGAAATGAAAATTCTCTATTTTCGCGTATCATGCCTAATATCCAATGGCAACAATCTAACCTTCGATCAAAATCTTCCTCTTTCAAGGCCTGGCGCAAAACGACATGCTATGGGTGCATTCTTAAAGTAATTAAAAAAAGTTTAAACGAATACCTATATATTTTGATGTCCAATAGAACTTACCTGTGGTCCTTCAAAATATTTTGAACCGTTGTCCGTGATATGCCCAACTAAGTGGACAATGCTCTTGTGCTAACGTGAGGATTTCCTTCAATATAACCCAGTACACGGTTAATATTTTCTTGTATTCTTCCAATTCTTTGCCGTTGAAACGTAGGCCGAAAGATACCATTGGCTCGTAAGCTACCCACTAATCGGGAAAAAACTCTTACATCGCAAGGACACCCATTTGGATATCGAGCCGCGTAAACTCTTTTAGCTACTGCGGCATTCTGAAGACATTCAAAATAAACCGCAAGCATATCAACAGCTTCATTATTCGTAAAACGCATTGTGGAAGCACAAAAATTGCTCAAAGTAACGTGAAAGTATTGACAACTATTGACAATTTGAGGATTATGTATGTTTTGTTTAGGTATCTGTTTCCATTGCCTGCTTCCATTAATTGTATTTTTCATATATATCCATAGTGATGCATTTAAACAAACAAAAAATAGGCCTTTCGTATAACTTTTAGCATTGCTTACTTGCCCGTAGTAATTTCAAAAAGGGTGATTTTATTCTGATACAATTACAAACATTTAAAATCGCAATTTCTAGGTAACCTATTCAGAGCCGAAATTGAAGCTGCAGTTTTGTCTACCCATTTACGAACATTTACGGGGGCATTAAAAACCTTTCTCCTTTAAGTCGGTCCTTTTTAGGGCCACAAGTTACATAATATAAACAATTCCAGAAAAATATAGTTAAAAAAAAATTAAAATTAAGGGATTTTCGTATAAAGTCTTCTTTGGCCGATATTTTAGGTCAGGAACAAGATATCGAAATGCGGTTTTCGCGAGCTTGTTTAGGCATCATTTGGCATTTAATTTTTTTGCGAAATTTAACCGTTTCTGTCGGAATGTCGAACAAAGCCCTCTAGTGACGACATGTGAAACTAACAAAACTTCAATTATTTTAGCATTTGTAGCACAAGAAAAGCTTTTTTCAACGCGCCCAAGTTTGTTAAAATCGGATTAGCCGTTCCGAAGATACGGGTGGTGATTTAAGGAAACCTTTGAATACCCCCCCACCACTTTATACTTATAGATACGTCAAAAAGTGCCAACAAAAAAAGTTCAGATTATCCTCGACTTCAAAGATCAGTTATTTTTTTTATTAGGTTAATATAGCAGAATTCACAGAATCATCACTTTCTTGGATTCAAGATAGCGGACATTTCAGAAACATGAAAATATTTTCCAGGTTTTTGTATTGGCCGTTTTAGTAAAACTTTTTTGCGCAAGCCTCTACGATGGATAGTTTCCCAGATATATATATATATATATATATATATATATAATATATATATATATATATATATATATATATATATATATATATATATATATATATATATATATATATATATATATATATATGCTGCTGGCCACTCAGCACACAGTGATTTTTAGGCAAAATTTAAAGTTAAATATTTTCAATAGTAATGCAACTTTTTGAACGCGGCTTGCAAATTTTAAGAGCTAGTTTTTTTTGGATTAAGCTGGATGACGTATATTTATCGTAGGACCATAGGTTTATTATATACGGGGTGATCAAAAAGTTTGTAAAAATTTGGGTAGAAAAATTTTTAAAATGCTATAACTTGACATTGCATTGACGGTTCT
This sequence comes from Vesta saturnalis, assembly GCA_036346205.1. Taxonomy (NCBI): domain Eukaryota; kingdom Metazoa; phylum Arthropoda; class Insecta; order Coleoptera; family Lampyridae; genus Vesta; species Vesta saturnalis. The sequence goes on from JARFJB010001974.1 coordinate 584,623, forward strand.
TGATGATTTTTGCGGATTTGGAATCCTTGTTTCGGACAGAACAGTGAAAATAACATTAAATAAAAACAACTTGAGGTGAGAATTTATTTTTACAAAAACTTAAATAATGCCAAACATTAGAGGGTGTCGTACCCTACGTTTTTGTTTATTATCGACCCGGTATAATGTGTAAATTTCAACCCTTAAATAAAATGCTTAAACTATAGAAAATCTACGTGAAACAAAGATTCCAAATCCGCAAAAATCATCAAGAACCGTCAATGCAATGCCAAGTTATAGCATTTTAAAAATTTTGCTACCCAAATTTTATGTTGAGTAGTGTGTGCAAGGCCTAATGGCCTTAATCCAAAAACTGACAAAAAGTCTAGAGATATTGATGTTACCTTAGTAACGAACCATATTGCAACGACCAAAAAATTTTTTTGCGGAAATTTCACTCATACAAACTTTTTGATTTTTTGCATGACTTCATTGATCACCCCGTATATAATAAACCTATGGCCCTACGATAAATATACGTCATGCAGCTTAATCTGAAAAAAACTAGCTCTTAAAATTTGCTAGCCACGTTCAAAAATTTACATTCCTATTTCAAATATTTAACTTTAAATTTTGCCTAAAAATCACTATGTGTAATTACGAGTGGCCAGCTTTATATATATATATATATATATATATATATATATATATATATATATATATATATATATATATACATATATAGATTTCGTGATACATTTCACTCAAATTTACAAATTATGGATTTTATCTTATAATTTTGATAAACTGTGTGTTATTCAGGATAATATGATTAATTAATAAAACACTGAAATGTCATAAAAATTTAACAATATAGAAAATAACAATTTGCATGTATATTACTTTATTATTACAAATTTGATGGATAAGGATTAAGTGGGCACTACTGTTGTTATGGAAACGCTGTTATCGATTGAAAAAGTCATTTATTACTTTAATTTTTTCAAAAATGGGCAGAGGAAAAGCAATTGATGAAAGGTTCGATAAATTATAGTAGATTTATACAAATCGGGAAAATCAAACGGAAAAATTGATTTATTGCTTGATTTATGTAGATACAATGTTCGAAATATTATCAAATTACACTTATCAAGCGGTTCAGTTGTTTAAAAGCCCCAATATGTAAAAAAATATAAAGTAACAGATGCGGATAGAAGAGCTTTGGCAAGGATTGTGAGAAACAATATTCATGCAAATTAGGGAGAATAGAGTATGCTGTGGAGTGAGGTTATTGGAAAACGAGTCTACTTGGCATTCTGAAACCAAAAATCTCGGATTCGGTACTTACAAGGTAAGCTACAATATTAATCTAGTAATCAAAAAACAAGAAAACTGCTTTTCTTTTAATTCAGGCTAAAGAAGAGCCACTGCTGGCCTCAAAACAAAAACACGACAGATTAAGATGGGCAAGAGAGCATCAAAATTAGACTATTCAGCAATTGAATGGTGTACATTGGAGTGACGAGTCGAGATTTGCGGTTTGCGTGGGTGATATCCGTAGCAAGGTTATTCGTAAAAAAACATGAAGCATATCATCCGGACTGTTAAAATAGAAAAGTGAAGTTTCCAACTTCTGTAACGGTCTGGGGTTCAATGTCGACCAGAGGAATCGGAAAATTGCACTTGATCGACGGCACTGTAAACACTGAAAAATATTTATACATTCTTGAACAGTCCTTATTTCCACTTTGAAGATCGGCAGGAATCGGGAATATGACTTTATATTTCAACAAGATGGCACAGCATACCACACATCCAAAAATCTATAAAAAGGCTTTCGGAAAATGAAATTCCACGGTTAGAATGGGTGCCTAGTAGCACTGACCTTTCGCATATTGAGACATTGTGGCACGTTATGAAAAAGCAGTTACGCGCTAATCCGGTCAGGACTGTGTCAGTACTCAAGCAAAGGCTGCAGGAAATTTGGAATAATTTTACCTCTTATGAGTATCAAGAACTCATAAATAGCATGCCTAACCGTATCGAAGCAGTCATCAAAAATAAATAACGAAAGCTACACCGCAGAGCTGAAAGTACCAAATATTGTTTATTTCTGTTTCTGTTAGTAATTGTTTGTTTTGTAATTTAAATTGATATGTTATTATTGTGTGATAAGTTTTCAAGTTAATATAAAAATGGACAGCAGTGCCGCGTAATACGACTGCAAGTAATAATTTATTGTGATGTAGTCTAAAGGGAAGTCATTATTGGCGTTGTGTAGAACATCAGCACGCATACAGGATAACACAGAAGGTAAGTTTAGTGTTCTAGTAAAATTTTAAGGTTATGTAAAGAATGTTTGAAATAGTGAAAGAATCGGTTTTGACAAATTTGAAATACATTATACCTACGTTTGTTATCAGATTATAACAATAAGGCTTTTAGCAAAATTAGAATAGCATTAGTAACGTTATTAACAGTTGCATTTTAAGAATCTCAATTTATTTACAAGATCAAGCGGCGAATCCCAAGTAGAATTGGATGCAACAAATTTAAATGATACTATAATATCTACTCCGATTTCAACCCCTTCACCTTCCTTGAACCCAGACATTCAAAGTATAGTAACAGATGTTGTAAGTGACGACTTTAATTCACTGCTTGCAAATGACGAAGAAATCTGTGGAAGTTCCGACGACTACGTACCCAGCATAGAAGACAATTAAAGCGATACTTCTAGTAGTGAAGAGGTACAAATAAAACAAGAATCAGGACAACGAATAAAAGTAAAGTCTCCTGAAAAAAACGTGCAGAATCATGATACCGTGAAGCAGGGAACAACAGAAAAGGAAATAAGGGGAAGGCGAACAGTTGAAGAAACTGCATCTAGAAAAAGAAAACGTAATCCTAATAAATGTGAGAAAACATTAGAAAAACACAAAAAGCCCAAGGAAAAGAGTATACCTCTATGAGAGGAAAAATTATATCACCTAAAGCAGCAAAACTTCATTGTAACTGCAGAAAAAAGTGTTTTGGGAAATTTAGTGAAGAAGAAAGAAAGCAAATTCTGCAAAGTTTTTAGAATCTCTCTAAGGACAAAATCAGTACATTGCGAGTTCTGTTTTAGAAGTAGTTAACCTTGTAACAAGATTATGAAATAATAAACCAGCCGAAAGCCGACGGAATTATACAATAAAGTACTACCTGCCTGCTAGATCTGGAAGATTAGAAGTCTGCCAAGTAGTGTTTCTAGATACTTTAGATCTAACTCTCATGAAAGTTAGGGTGATTGTAGAAAAAAGCTAATGTTCTTCAGCCGGAATACATCCTAGAGACGGTAGGGGAATGCATGGAAATCACCCTAAAATTCCCGAAACCGTCATCAGGCAACATATTAACATGTTTCCTGCATATCAGAGTCACTACTCGAGAAGACACATAGTAAAAAAGTATCTAGCACTTGATTTGAATATTTTTAAAATGTATAAGCTATATGTCGAATATTGGAATGAGAACAGCTATGTTCCAGGAAACGAAGCTCTTTATAGGAGAATTTTTGTTTAAGATTTCAATCTGTCCTTTCACGCACCGTACAATGATACTTGTGGATCCTGTGACAGAATAGACATGCGTCTAAATAACATTGATTATGAATTTCAAAGAGTACGAATTCTGGAAGAAAAAAATAAACATCTTCAATTAGCTGACTCAGTTTACAAGGCAAAGAAGAACGATAAAATGAAAAGTAATCTCGTTGATTCAAAAATTGCCACACTTAGTTTTGATTTGCAAAAGTGTCTTCCTACAAAATTTTTGAAAAGAAGCATATCTTTTTACAAACGTGGTGTTATGGACACCTAACGTGATGATTTTTCAGACGATGAAAGGAAAAAATTCATCAACCTACTATCTATGAGATGAGACTATTGCGAACAGGGGTGGACAGGGAATTTTATCGTGTCTCTATTTGTACCTAACAAATCTTCCTGCAGAAATAACCGAAATTAATATGTACAGCTACTCTTGCCCGAGGCAAAACAAGAATATTTTAATAGCAGTGATGTTACTGACAATTTTACATGAATTCGGTCTTACAGTGAGGCAGATAACTGTCAATCACAAAATTTTTAGTCCCTGGGCACACACACATGGAAGCCGATAATATACACGCTGCCATACAAAAAACAAAAAAGTGTACCACTGCAAACATCCATATACCATGAGACTGGGCTAATTTAATTCGGCTGGTACCAAAGAATCTACCAATTAAAGTAGTAGAAGTTCAACAATGCCAGTTTTTTAAATTTTAAACAACTGCTCAGTGGAATATTTCACCACTATGGGATCGGCAGTCACTTGGTCACAAATTAGATGCATACAGCATTGTACTAATGATTTAGGTACAGTGTTCTACAAGAATTCTGTATGTCCCAACGAAGAATTTAACATGATTTACTTGACGAGAAAGCGATTATGAAATGTTTCAATGCCACACTATATCAAATACCCCTTTACTACTACCTTCCCTAAAAATTAAAAATTTAAAGGAATTAATACCCTACATAGATGCCAACAGTCGCCCATACTATGAAACTTTTTTGAAAACGTTGAAACGTTGTCACCGTCTCAAACCACTGATGCATATTATCCGGACGAAGATCCTCCATCTAATGATAATGAAGATTTAGTGTAACCTGAAGTTAATTGTTACACATTTAATAAACAATACTACTGTATTTTATTATTTGGATAATAACTTTTTTTATGATACATGTTTTTTCCATTCAACTTGGGTATTTAATTACCCTTTTGATTGCCATATTTAATGTAAAATAAAGGCGAAAGTCCATTGTAAATAATAATACGGTGTACCTAAAAAGGCCAAAGTCACATCAAACTACGTTATTCTTGACTAAAAATTTTAAAACAGTTCGGAAGTACCTAAGTAGTATAGATATATAGATATCCTAACGTTTGTTTGTGTAGTTTGTAAAACAATCAAAAGACATAATGTTAAAGATACAGCTAAAACTTAAACCAGTAATTACTCAAAACCAATATTTTGACAGATATATGTGTGTATATATATATATATATATATATATATATATATATATATATATATATATATATATATATATATATTATATATATTTATCTTATACTTTATTTATTTATTGTTCCCAAATTAAAGACGGCTTTGTTAATGTATAACCTCGAGTTATCTGTTATCTCAAGTTGGTGTATTCAGTTTCAAGTTTTAACTTATCATTATTTATAAAGCTGTATTTCAAAATGCTTATTTCGAGTTCTTACTGTGTAAGTCAGTGTTTCTCAACCTTTAAGTATTTGCGATCCAATTTTCAATCACAATTCTCATCGCCCCCCCCCCTCCCCCACTCACTTGTAATATTAGTTTCTATTTAATTGTATTTTGATGTTGAACACTACGACCTTACAAGTAAGTTCTACTCCCAATGACGGATGATAATTATCTTCTGTAACGAATAGTTATGAAACACCTTATAGTTTAAGCATTGACTTTTCAATCAACGGTTTAAGCATTGACTAAAAAACGATTCCTCAATCAACGGTTTAAGTTAGTTAATATTAAATCCAATAGCCTGCCTTTAATATTAGTTACAAAATTAAATTGCTTTAAATTAAACATATTAACAAAATCTTTCAACCTATTTGTTTTCAAATCATTTATAAGAGTATTATTAAAATTGGGGATATTAAAATCACCTAAAACGATAACATTATGTAAAAATAATTCTTGTTGAAATGTCTAAAAGTCGCACGATGTGATATTTCGCGTTTATATATATATATATATATATATATATATATATATATATATATATATATATATATATATATATATATATATATATATATATATATATATATATATATATATTACAACTACGATGTCCAATAAATATTTATTCCAATTAGCATTGTTTCATTTTTGTTTTTCTGTGAATTATGACATTGTCTTAATTTATTATATAGGCCCTATTGTGACAAACTCAAGAAAAGTATCAAAATTTTACTTTCAACTTTATCACTAAATAATTCAAAAACACTAAGCAATAGCAAAGTGAGTGTCGTTTTAAAGCTCGTAAAAATGCTATTCAAATTTATAATAAAATACAGGGTGTGCCATTTAAACAAAATTTGAAAAATAACACTGAGCAAAATGGATCACCCTGTATATGTAGAGAAAAGCGTCTGCAATCTGAATGTAGAAGTTAAAACAAGACACACTGGAAAAACCAATCCCAAAATTTCACTCAGATATCTTTCAAGATAACGGAACAGGAACCTACTCAATTAACTAATTTTTTTTACATAAAAGTGTCAATAACTTAGGAACCGTTAGTCGTAGACCCATAGTACTTAATATCATTTTGTTCAGCATTTAACAGAAAATTCAAATATATAAAAATATATAGGGTGCTCCATTAAAAAAAACACTGGTTTAGTGTAGCGCTCTAAAATAGGCCATCCTGTATATACGAGAATATTTGTACAAGATACTCCTGATTGTTGAGTACAATAATCTGTTATAAGATTTTTTAATACAACAACTTATCATAAAAAGTCAATTCTCGGGCGGTTAGGTGCATGTACTTAAAGGGATTGCAATTGTACAGTATACAACTGCAATTGATACGATACAAAGTGTTTACAGAGTTTTACCCAAATAATTAAAGAATTTAAAGTAGGCGAAGTAGGTTAATAAACCTAAATAACACACAAGTTTTGTGTAGTGCACGAAAATGGGCCATCCTGTATTTATACAAAAATATGTTTACAAGATGCTCGCCGTTGTTGACTACAATAATTTCCACAATACTCTTCCACCCCCAAATCGTTGGGACACCCTGTATTGAATTAAGAAGTGAATTTTAGATATCTCATAGGAAGATTCTACAATAAATACGGCTAATGTTATTACATTTATTTTATTTATTATTACATTTATCATTAAAGACATTAATATAATAAAAACGTTTTATCCTGCATTGCTTTAGAATAACGCATAATCATTCAATCCCTGCGGTCCCAACTAAAATATAGGGAATTATTGAATGGCAGCACCACTTCTTTGGGAAGATTGCTCAAAGAACTCGGATTTCAATGGATAATGAAGTGATGGAACTACCGAATGTGGCTTTAAAAAGAGTGGAATTCCTGAGATTATATAAACAAGCTAAGGATAATGCTCTCTACCAGTTTGTATTCCCTGATAGGACCTGGATATTTTAAAATGGATCTATCGGTCGTTCTTGGCAAAATGAAATTCTAAAGAGTGTTAAAACTACTAAAACTGATGGCAAACGGTTGTACAATACAAGTAAGTGTCTAAATAAAATTTAGACCCCTTTAAGATATCTATTATACTTCAGACAGGGAACGAAAATGGATTTATTGAGGGTTGTGAAGAAGTATTTTGTTCGAAAAGTAAAATTGGCGATTATCATGTGGAAATGAAACAGGATGGTTCGAATATTAGTTGTTGCAAAGCTACAGATTGTTTCTCTGATTATACTGGATAATGCATCTTATCACAGCATGTTATTGGAGAAAATGCCCACCACTACATGGAAAAAATATGCTATTAAGGAGTGGTTGACAAGTAAAAACACCCCTATATAAATATGATGTTTAAAATCGACCTTTTGCATATTACCTCTCAGTAAGGACACAAACAAACAGTAATAAAATACTTATCTTTTTTGGGTTTTTTAATGGTGTATTTTAAATTATACAATCTAAACGTTTCGATAACACTTACAGTTATTTTCATCAGTAGGAATATCTATTAAAATTGTTAATGATAACAAAACAGAACACCCTCTAACGGCGAAGGCTAACAATGAAAAATGTCTGCCAAAAAACACATTTAGCAAAATTTAATCAAGTTATGATGTAAGTGTAAAGTTATGAAAAACCTCAATTTCAAAATGATAGAAGCATTCACAAATATAAACATGACATCAAATAAAATAATCCAGTTAAATCTAACAAAGAGATATTTTTGTCAATAATTGCAAGTGTTATTAACAATGAAAAGCATAATGCAGAGCGTTTTTAGTAATTTTTTAATTTGACCTTAATTTCATCTACTTTTGTTAAATTATAGTGCTGTGGTAATTTAACATATAATTGGTAAAGCATTTGCCTCAAGGTCTAGGAAAAACACAGCAAAAAATCTTAGACATACCAAAAGTCAAAGTCTAAAATCAAAATCAAGACGTATAATTACGACTTTTTTAATTATAAGATGCTAAAACCTACTTAAACGGAGATTTTCTTCTTGTCTACTAAAATTACTAGGGTGTTTATATATTTCAATAGCTTCACGTTGTAAACGAACATAATAATGAGTTTGTCTTGACAATATTTCCATATTGTCAAATTGGATGTCACGATTTAGATTATTCAAGGCATGGTCATCATGGTTGACCTAATATACAAATCTCATATGTTCTTTACGTCTTGTATCAAAGTTACGTTTTGTGGTTCGAATGTATACTTTTCCACATGAGCAAGATAACTTATACCCTCCGGAAGATAATAAAGGGTTGGAACCATCTTTAGATGGTGTAATAACATTATTAATATCTGAAAGTAAATATCTATATTGGATAGAGAAGATTGGGATAAAATTGATTCTATAACGTTTAAATCTACGGAAATAAATTTTGACATCTCATGTCAACGTCAAAAAGAAAAATTTAATAAATTATACAAGCAACAAGATAATAGACCACCTATTGATTATAAAAAAAAACAGTTATAAATTTTTTTGATAATGTTGTTTCATATTACGCTATTGAAGCGCTTTCTAAAGGAGGAAATTTTGCGATACCAAGAGTAATGCCTTTTGAAGATATAATTTCCAATATCGAAAACTCCATTAAATCATTACCTTTTGATGCTGCTAATGTAGTTAGATATAACACCGTCAATATATTACCTAAAACAAAACCTCCAAAGAGCAACTTATCCTTTCGTCAACGACGTGCTTTACTTGATCTTAAACGCAATGAAAGTATAATAATATTTTCAGCGCTGTCTCACTACAACATATTTTCAGTGAAATAGTAAACTGTATCAACAGATTGATGGTCTAGCAATGGGCAGTTCCCTTATTCCTGATATAGCTAATTAGCGTCACAAAATACACCTAAAAGACCTTCAGTTTGGTATATATATATATATATATATATATATATATATATATATATATATATATACGTAGATGACATATTTATTATTTAGAGACATGGAAAAGAGGCACTGTATGAGTTTTTGGTTTTTATAAATGGTACACATCCTAGTATTCAGTTTACCATGAAAAAAGAAACTAATGAAAGCTTATCATTTCTTGACATATTAATATCTAAAAATAATAATTCACTATCTTCTAAGGTTTACAGAAAGCCGACACACACTGATAGATACCTTCTTAAATTATCCAACCACCATTCACGTCAAAAAATTGGTGTAATTAAATCTTTAGTAGATCGAGCAATACGAATTTGTGACCCTGAATTTTTGAAGTATGAATATAAATATTTAACAAAATCCTTACAAAATAATGGATATTCATTTACAGATATTAATAATATCATTACACCTTCTAGACGCAACCTTAACGAAAAACCAGTTACTGCTTTTCTTCCTTTTATATCTAATGTTACAGATAGAATTGAAAAAATCCTAATTAAATAGGAATTTGGACTAGTTTTAAACCTACAAGAAAAATTAAAGAACATTTAGGATCACCTAAAGATGTTTCAAACCCATTATCATATTCCGGAGTGTATAAGTTATCTTGTTCATGTGGAAAAGTATACATAGGAACCACAAAACGTAGCTACAAGACGTAAAGAAAGTATGAGATTTCCTAGATTAGGTCAACCAGAGAAGTCTGCGGTGGCTGACCATAACTTGAATAATCTAAATCGTGACATTCAATTTGACAATAAGGAAATATTGTCAAGACAAACTCATTATTATGTTCGTTTACAACGTGAAGGTATTGAAATATATAAACACCCTAATAATTTTAACAGACAAGAAGAATGTCTCCGTTTAAATAGGTTTTGGCGTCTTATAATTAAAAAAATGCATAATGATACGCCTTGATTTTGATTTTTTTTAGTTATGGTATGTCTAGGTTTTTTAGTGTGTTTTTCCTAGACCTTGAAGCAAATGCTTTACCAATTATATGTTAAATTACCACAGCACTATAATTTAACGTAAGTAGTTGAAATTAAGATTAAAATTAAAAAATTACTAACAACGCTCTGCATTATGCTTTTCATTGTTGATAACACTTGCAATTATTGACAAAGATATCTTTGTTAGATTTAACTGGATTATTTTATTTGATGCCATGTTTATATTTGTGAATGCTTCTATCATTTTGAAATTGAAGTTTTTCACAACATTTCACTTACATCATAACTTGATTAAATTTTGTTAAATGTGTTTTTTTGGCTGTCATTTTTCATTGTTAGCCTTCGCCGTTAGAGGGTGTTCTGTTTTGTCATCTTTAAAACAGTTTAACAGTATTTAATTTTTAATGACCTAGTTATTCTTTACTAACATTTAATTCTATAGTTGGCTTTATACGTTTCTCAAACTGAAATATTAATAGCAGGCTTATGTTTATGTTTTAATTTTTAATTTTGTAAATGTTATCGAAACGTTTAGATTGTATAATTTAAAATACACCATTAAAAAACTCAAAAACGATAAGTATCTTATTATGTGTGATAATATTGTGAAAGTTTACATTTTCACAAATAAACAGTGTTTACGTTAATTATTAAAAACACCTCTTCTTTAGAAACAAACCACCCAAGTATGTAGTGGACGAGCGGGCAGAACAGTATGGACACACAGTCTTACGTCTTCCTACTTACCATTGCATATTCAACCCTACTAAATTAATTTGGGGCATAGCAAAAAATTATTACAGTAGGCATATAGGTAAGGATGGTAATAGTGCTGGAATATGTGGCACGAGCCATTACTGGTTACTCCTGATATGTGGAAAAATTCTGTAAACAGAAGTTGTAGATGGTATGGAAGGGAAAGAATATTTGAGCGCCCGTCCTCTGATTATAAATTTTGAAAGTGATGACAATGACACTAATAACGAATCAGGTTTTGACGCTTTTTAGTGAAAATTTTGAAACAGCTTACCTATCTGTTAATTAATCATTTAATTATTTATTTATTTACTTATCGAAAAAATGTAAGAACAATTACAAATATATGTGTCGTTATTTATGCAACCAACAATTCAGTAATTCATATTTGTTTGGGTTTGAATAAGAAACATTATTTGCTGTGAAATTAAATATTTCCTGCTCAATCTGGGATTACTGTAAATGTAAACGTCATCAAATTCTGATTCACAACAATGAATGTTGTCATTAATCATAATAGAATTTAAAAAAAGAAGAAATACCACATGTTGAATTGTACAGAAAAAGTTGATGTTAAGTTATAATTACTTAAACAAGAATGTGTTAATCTGTGTATTCTCTCAATTCATTGGGAGACCAGGTGAACTTAAATCTCCCTTATTGTGAAATATCAATTAAAAGTGTTGGAAAGGAGATTATGCTTATTACACAATTTGATAACAATGTCTGGAAGTCATTTTCTATTCGTTACATAGAACTACTTTGCCATATACTAATTAAGCAATTTTTTTACCGTTTCTTTGAAACGAAAAATTAAAGATACATTTTTTCTAATAGCCTATGTTCCTGCAGAGGAGTGATATATTTTCGGTGTTACATTAATCGCCACTTCAAACCCAAATCCAAATCAGCAGCGAAAGGTGAGATTATAATTGTAAAAGCGAACTTGAACAGAATACAAATTAAAATTTTATTAAAAAAACATTATAACATATAGCGGATAATACGTGGATGTGTTTTTGTTTGTAAACATTGTTCTAATTGAATGCATACAATAAATACACTTGGGAATTGTTCTAAACTTTTTAGGTAACATTCATAAGCCAAAATTCAAATTAGATTCTGAATTCATGCGTTATGGCGTGTGAAATAAATACTTTAATTAACTTAAATTATGTACTCCTTTTTATATTCCAAACTAAACCGCATATTCTAATTACACATTCTTATATTTAATTGGATGAAAAAAAAGTAGCATTGAACCACACATATATAGGAAAAATACCAGAGATTTTCCAATTTGATAAAAAATACATTTAAAACCCATAAAATAAATTGAGCAAAATCTCAGGCCCAATCTAGGATTTATCTAAATTTCATTTTTGTTATAAAACTAATTAGTGAACGGTGTAATCTACAAAGAAATATATATACTTTTTTTGTGAATACATTTTACATTTTTATATAAAACCATGCAAAACCCTATGTCACTTAAATCGTGTCGTAACAATATCAACTCACGATCCTCATTTAAATGCAACGTGATCTAATTTGAACCCGGTAAGTTTTGGTTTCAGTAAGACATTTAATAAAATAGGTTCCTTATTTTATATAGCATGGAGAAAATATAATGGCAAAAATTTAAATGAACTTATTCGTTTGAAGAAGATTGTAGTTTCATAAAGAGTGTCCCGGCTTATACAAGTTGAAAAGGATTTAGACTTCTTTTCAAATTTACGTTTTTAATGTGGGCAAACATTTTATAACATTTGCTTTTTTGGAAACTTGCAGTTAATAGTTACTTTATACTTAAAAAAAAGTACATATATAATTTTGCTGATAAATTGATTTAATTTGTAATTACAAAAAAGCGCATGTCAAAACTGAAATTGACAGTATTTTTATATACATGTACATTTCGATCTCGTGTGAGCTCTTTTTCAGTGCAAGCAAACTATGCAACAAAAATATAAAAACAAGGTAATTATGAAATATTGACATTAACATCTAATAACTGGCATGGAACAACAAGCCACCTTCCAATCTACAATATGGTAATTAAAAGAAATGAAATAATTTTCATAACATTTTTTTAGGATAATTACTCAACCTCTTGTATAATATTACGATAATAGGCAACATTGTAAAAACCAAAAATAGTAATCTATGTCAAACGGACGTTAAAACGTAATGGCAGATAGAGGTTAATAGATAGCTAGATGCTAACTTAAAAACAATTCCAAAACCACCGCTTCTATAAAAATATCGATAATACAGTTTAAGCATTTTCCATCACATTTTATTTAATTTTTACACTTATTTCCCTGTACATTAACTCATTAGCGCCAACGATCTGTTTGTAGATCACTTACATTTAATTACGTTGTGAAAACGTTTGCGCACTCGGAGGAATTTATGGTTATCTAACTAAGGGGAGACACTTAATGAATGTGGATGAATAAGCATCATATAGTATTTCGCGTTAGTAAGCGTCTCCTTAGAACGTGAATTTAGTAGCTTTTAAAAAAGTGTCATCAGTTTTGAATTATTTGCGTAACAATAGCCTTTGGGTAAGTATTATTACGTACAAATATCTAGGATGTACCCAAACTTACCGTAATAGAACGAAGAGAGCCTTAGGGTATGCCGGAAGCTCAGTCAAAGCAGAGATAGTAGTCCTTACAGTGATGAAGGTGTTATATACTAATTAAGAGAGAAGAGAGGGCGCCAGAATTAATAAAAGCAGCCTTAAGTATTAAGAGAGCATTAGTCACTTTCCTAGCGAAGTAACAAGTATCAGTAAGGATCTGGACAGTATCTTAAAGAAACACTACTAGTTATAACGAAAAAAAGGCAATTGCTTCTATTGTCGGTAAATAAATTAAACTATGTTGAACAAAATCAGATAAATCTACTCTAAAACCTAATGGCTAATAAATTAATGTTCTTTGAAGTCAGAATGTAGCAACAAAGAACTCAGTTTAAATAATAAAATAAATTAAATTGAATTAATTAATGGTTAAATTAACGTTCTTTTAATTTAGAATGTAGTAATAAAGAACCCAGTTCAAATAATAAAATATATTAAATTAAATTAATTAGTTTGATGTATGTATGTGGACTATTCGAAGCTACGTTGTATTAAATTGAGCAATGTTAGCACTCGATCAAGCAAATCAGGATTTAGTACATAATACTAGGTAAATTGCCATGTCATTATGGTACATAAGTATTTTATTCAGTATAAAAATAATGTATCAAGCACGGCGTCAATATTACATTGCCATAACAGATACGCAATTGTTTATAATAATTAAAGATTAATGAGTACATAATTTCACCACTTTAAAGCAGCAAGGTTGAATGCATTCACCCGTTCAAATATTACTATGTACAAAATCTAAACAGATGAAATTAAAGCTGGCACTGTAAAATCGACCAAAAGCACATATAAAGCGAATTGGTTTTTGTTACGGTCGAAAATGAAACTAAAACGGCAGGTAACAGAGAATTAGAGTGCACCGGACTAGCTCGGTGGGACAGAGGGCGTGGGCGTGTTTTTGAATTTAAAAATACTGAAGGTGGTTAGTCGTATTGTCAAAGGTCGCAGATAAGGATGCGTCGTACTTAGAGTAAAGTCAAGTAGAAGGGAGCCAGACTGTTATTGAGACGATATCGGTAAGAATACACCTGGGCAGACGTAGATAAATCACCCTTCAACAGTCAAAAAATCTCGCTTACCTCACATTGGTTCCCTCCAGGTGCGCATCGGAGATGCTTCGAAACTTTAGCTCAAGAACAAATCTTAAAAATATCCACACGCTCAAATACCAAAATAGCGTGGGCGCAAATTAGTTGTTGTGTTTGAATGACTTCTTTAACTTCATATTTCGTTACGTTGCTCCCAACGCTTGTGAACAAAATAATCCAAACACAATAATAAAATTACTACTCTTCGTAAATTTTTGCTTTCGCTCGTCGGGAGATCACAAATTAACACCATATAATTGAATTGATTGTTCGTCTATTATATCTAAATGTATCTCAAAAAGCACACAAATACATAGATTTATTTACAAAGGTTTCGGTTTGATTTAAAACCTTAAATACTAGAAAACGGGAAGATAAAATGGTCAACCTTGTAAGCTTACCAAGTGGCCTTTGATTTTAAACTACGGAAATAGAGTGATCTAAATATAAATAACTTCAGAACAATACGGAACTAATGGGTCACTAAAAATCATTTTACCGTGCGAAATGTTCATATACATAAATTTGCAGTACATTCAGTTAAATAATAAAAAACACAAAATACCAAAGATACCGAAAATAAAAACAGTTCGTCAACCAAAATTGCGATTAACATGAGAGCATCAGTTACTGCAAAAATAGCACAAAAAAAAACGACTGCGTTTATTCGCTCGTCAACCAATAATTCCACAAAGTTTACAAAGTTATGATGAAGCATTCACAATATCGTACAATATTGAGTTACCTTCTCCACCGGCAGCGACAAAAGCAACAACGGGAACGGCTTCAGGATATCAGTAGAGTGTCCTCGATCGGAAAACCAATGCGGCAGTTTCCCAGTCTGAACTTCGATAGCCATACGTTTATCTTGATTGTGCACAAAACGAGGAGCTTTTATACATGAGATATTTAGTTATTTAGTTGTAAATGGAAATAAGGAAGTTCTATTGACAAATTATTTGCAGTGAGAATTGGTCTATCAAAGGCTGTATCCAAAAGCACAAAAACACATGGTTCGGGCACACAATACTCCACCAAAAAAAACAATCCATCAAATCCGCAAAAGCGATAGAAAACTGCGTAATTCAGGAACCACTGGTTAAATACTGTCCTGTTTGCGAAAAGGTAGGTATAGTAGACCACGATACACCACATAAAGTTCTCCGACCGGGGAATCAATAACAAAATCCGCACATAGCGAAACGGACTCACAGTCCAGAATACATTCAATAGAACCGGGAACATCGACGGTAAAAGCGGTGCCCACCCGCATACCACAGCTTCCTTCCCCAGATCAAGACCAAGACTGAGCAGATACATTCAAAAATTCTTCAGTTACGCCATACTTGATTTTAAAAGCGACAATAACCAATCATACTGCTCATACATTCAAATTATAAAATGCAGTACAAACGGTAAGACTCTCCCCGTAAATGATCAAGAAAGATTGCGTCATATTATTGCCTTCGCATAAGAAAATGCAAGGGTTGCTTTTCCAATTAAGAAAAGCTTATCTACTCTACCGTACATATGCACAAGCTTATTGAGTTCACATAGTAATCCAGCCAAATCTTGCCTGCTCCTATAATGATGATTTTAATTGAAAGTGAATCGGTAAACTGTACTGAAAAGGAATCTTGACCCCGTTCGTCAAATGGAAGTTAACAGAAACATAATACGAAAAACAGCTTGGAAAAAACGTATATATACAGGGCGTTCAAACACACATTACACTTTTGCAAGGAAATACTTAAAAGTTATGTATAATACTTAAATTTTTACCAAATAAATTAGGGTACGTCCATACAATCATGTAGGTGTAGTTTGTTTGCATATACACAAATAAAGCATCAACGCACATGTAATACAAAAGTATAGAGATCGTCGGCAACTTAGTTTTCGATATCCAGATAATCTTGATTGGAGATCGTACTAGTTGTTCAAAAGGTGTTAGAAGGCATACTCATCTCCCTACTTCCATCTAGTGTCAAACCGCAGTACAGTAACAGATATATTTTATAAGTTTCTACAATTGTGGCACAAGAATAACAACCAAAGACAGTTTACAGTTACTCGATTCTAGCTTAATCGGTTACTCCGGTACTAGGTATCTCTGTAAATAGTTACATAGAATCAAAGCGAAAGTATGAATAGAGATTGTACCTTAAACGAAGTAATAATTACAGAATATTAATACTAAATTAAAGTAATGTAAAATTTAAACAAACACAAGTTCGATAACAACTGATGTCTGCGTTTCGAAAAGCGAAAATAGCTTTACGACCCCCTGAAATAAATAAAGGAGGACTAGCGAAAGTTAATGGTTAAACACTTACACTGACGAGATAGCAAGTCACTGAGTCACAAGAATTACTTCGTCCTTAGAGTAAAGCATTCATTAATAGGTTATGTTCGTAGAGCGTCTAGTTAATAGGTTCTTTCTTTTACAGTTACTAATTATTTTAAAACAGGTGTCTTGATGGGTGAAAATTGGCAGAGCGATGTAAAACAGAAAAGAAAATTACAAAGTTCACCTGAAATTCTATTTCCTTTTAATCCGCTCAAAGCGTATGAAATACAAATAATAACTTCATATCTAGAAGAAATCCGACGCACGTCGATGGTTAAAATAAACATAAAATTCAATTCTATTCAGGAAAAGAAAATGTCTACCTTCACATCCAACACGAAATAGAAAGTGAAAGTTGAACTTTAACCCGGATGTAAACAGCTGTAAACCAGTGACCCAAAATCGTGAAAATATGCATCAAGTACGATTAACCGTCAACATAGTTTAATACAGAAATTTATTTAAAAAATGTATCTTAGGAAAGACGAAATTAACGAAACAGTAACAAGCAGATGAACTTAACATCTCATTAATTTTTAACTAATGATGCAGCCTTGGGAACGAATGTAACGGTATTCTCTTTTCATGTGTACTTTACTAGAAAAATGTACCATTTGTTATGTGAAGTATAATTTGTATGAAAATATTAGCTGAAATAGAAAATATTGGCATTATAACCTAGTGATCCTTAAATAGATGGCTGGGCGTACATTTAGTCTTTTTAATTTCTTTAACAAATTTTGCGTATGGGAAATGAGCTGCCAACCGTTTCGAAACTTAGAAGAAGTCCTTGAATATTATTACTTTGCTGAATTTGATGCTGCTGTAGTTTCAATTCCACCTGAAGGTGATAATCTCACAGATGAAGATGAAGCTCCTGATGATGAAATCGGTGCTCCAGATATTGTTGGTATACCCGGTACAGTTGAAGTATTCGAAAAGGATAGAGGCAGTGATATTAAAGGCGAGGAATAATTAGAACCACTGACTTCCACTCCTAGCAAAAAACGAAAAATGAAATCTGAAAAACCAAAAACGAATTGGAAAAAATGTTCACCCTAGTATAGTGTAACGGCATGTGATAATGACTACGAAGGCAACTTCAAGGATGTTGAAGGTCACGTAAAAGGAAGAACTCTACTAGAATACTTTGAGCAATTCTTTAGCTACGAGGTATATGGTACGATTGCCTTAGAAACTACTCCTTATGCAACTGAAGTAAAAAGTAAGCACAATTTTACTATGAACAGGGACCACATTAAAAGCATTATTGGATTTTAAATTTTTGCGGGAGTTTACTATTTACCAAGCGAACGCGACCATTGGTCAGAAGGAGTGGATTTAGGTGTACGCCTCATAAAAAACCCAATGAACCAAAATAGTTACTTAGAGCTGAAGTATGCCTTCCACGTCTAAAGCAATTCAAAAGCTAGAAATAATAAACAAGATAAATCCTTTAAAATTTAGCCTATATTTAGTATGATGAAGAAAAACTTTCAAGTGGCCGATTTTTCGTAAATATTGATCCATAGATGAAATGATCGTTAGATATTATGATATTATCATAGTATCAAGCAACTCATTCGCTCAAAACACTTAGATACAAATTGTGGGCCATGTGCGGGAACAATGTATATTGCTATAAGTTTGCCTTGTATTGTGGAATAAAAGACCAAAATTGATCAAAGTACCCTCTGAAAACACGTGTAGTGTATGATATCAATTATCAAAGCTCCATCGGATTACGATTTATTCTTCGATAATTTTTTGACTAGCGCTAATCTATTAGTGGATCCAAGGGAACGGAGATTTTGGGCAACCGGGATATTACGAAATAATAGAATTTTAAATGCTCCCCTAACACCTTTGAATCTTATCGAGAAACGGAATAGAGGCGAATATGAGTTTACCTTTGACTTGGTAAACAAAATTTCTTTAGTGAAATGGAACGATAACAAGTGTGTCACGATGGAAAAAATTTAGATTTTATCAAACCATTGGCTTCTGTTCAAAGGTGGAATAGAACCGCCAAATCAAGGGTATCAGTTCCACAGCCAGCATTGATCAATAAATACAAGTTTATGCGTGCCGTTGATCACCATGATTGGTTATTGGGAAAACATCATATACCTGCACGAGGAAAGAAATTGCACTGGTGTACTCTTACACGAGTAATCGATATGGCAGTCGTTAGCGCGTGCCAACTTTATAGATTGATAGAACAAACGCCTCTTTTCATAAAGGAGTTTCGCAGGGCAATGTCAGTGCCTTACCTCATGTTAGGACACGGTACAATAGTAGACAAAGGAAGACCAATTCTGAAACCTTCCACTTCAAGAACTTACGTCCCTATAACTGTCAAATTTGATGGAAAAAAGCGTCTGATTGCAAAGCGGGAAAATCAGAGACGATGCCAACAATCTGATTGTAAAGAAGGTCGTTAACGTATTGTTCTAAGTGCCTAGTTACATTGTGCACCTATTGCTTTCCTATATTGTAACAACCTTTTTATGTGGTTGTATTAAAAAATACATTAATTTTAGATCGTTCATTTATTTGGCGTAATATTAGAAAAGTTATTAATTATTAATATGTAGAATTGAGAAAGGCAACTTAATTTGCATTACCTAGAACACATCTTTTTGGGTGTAATATTTCATAAAGAGTTATAGTTCCCTTTTTTAAAAAATTGGATTCTGATTATTGTATCCGCGCAACGCGTGACAACTTTTAGGGGGAATACTCACTTAAGTTATTCTGAAAGCATTCTTTTAATTCACTTGATGCTGAATGTTACTGCAGAAAGCATGGTTTTTACCTAATTTTTTATTTAGTGCCATCAGATTTTGATGGTAAGTTATTTTCTAATTCATTATATTTAAAACTAAAGCATTTGTTTTTTTTAGGCATTTATTTTGCACTCCTATTTCACTTATTTTGCACTCAGTTTTTACTTATATTTTTCTAATGCATTCTTTTATAACGCACACTTTGTGCACACTTTTATAATGTATGCTTTAATTAGATTTTTAAGTTCGCAAGTAACTTCAATTAGTGCATACAAAATTTCGAAATAATGAAATATTTTAAGAAGAAATTATAATAATACTTCGAGTTATTGGGTGTGGCGGTTAAATGGTTACAATAATTTACGCATGTTGATACAACAATGACATCACTGAGTTGACCGTTTCCAATTCATGCGA
Source organism: Vesta saturnalis (assembly GCA_036346205.1). Lineage (NCBI taxonomy): Eukaryota > Metazoa > Arthropoda > Insecta > Coleoptera > Lampyridae > Vesta > Vesta saturnalis. Next base: position 604,866 of record JARFJB010001974.1, read on the forward strand.
ACGAGGTATTTATATAATGATTGTTTCTTTTTCTTTACTATAAACGTAGTATTAAGACCAATGTTATCTAATCATAATTCTGGTAATAAACATAATTGCACGTTGTTACTTTTTTATTTTACTTTCATAAAAGCTATTATTGTTACTAACTAGGTTTTGTTGTTCCTATAAAAAAAAACAAAGACAACATGGCGCTCGAGATTTCATTTAATTATATTTTTATAATTTTTTATATTACATTTTTTTTATTAATAAAATTAGTGAAGAGAAAATAATTAAGCAAACTGGAATCAGGCAGCAATTTAGGTTTATGGCAAATCAGTTTATTAGAACCTTTCCTATCTTAATTTACCGATTGAGCCAACGGCAGTAGCGATTGTTATTTGGTAATATTTTTTTATTAATTAAAATTATTTGATCAATTGCAAATTGTTTATTACATTTGCGTTTTGGTTATTACATCATCGCTTTTGTTTTAATGTTATAAGTTGGCCCAGTTATAATGTTATAATTTGGCGCCGCTTTTAATGTTATAATATACCATCCACTATAGAGTGTCGTAATGTTTCTATGTTTATGTGGTAATAGGATTAAACGTATTCTTTAATTCAAAATAAAACAATAGTTTCAATTTTTAATGTCATCCGCCCAGTGATCTCAATATAGATCAGCTTTTTTTCGAGAAACCTCAACCCGTATGAAAAAACGTTATAATAACATTTTATTTGAGATCCTTTGAGAAACACAGTTTTAAGACGTTGGGTTAAACAAATTAAAATCAATCATTTGTGCGTTAATTTTCCTATAAAATTAATCATTATTCAGATATTCAACACTTAAACTCTACCTTAGCATTTTTGGCCGCTAAATTACGAGTCGTATCAAAAATTGCTTAGAACCGAATTAACCTATGATTAAAACTTATATGTTGGTATTTCTATGTCTTTGAAATATATAGCTGTTTTAGAAATATTTGATGAAAATGAAAAGTGTTCCTAACATACCCCACCTCTCTGCCGCTGAATTTCTCCCAAAATCTAATCAACTCCAGGAGAAATAAAAACAAGCTTAAATACAACATTTTGAGTACGTACGTGTTTTCGTTCTGAAGGTATCGTGTGGATTAAAATATATCCTCACATCCACGCACACGAGCGCGCGCACGGACGGACGCACGCACCCATGCAGGCACGCGCATAAAGCATCCACTTACGTACGCACGTACGTAAAAACACACACTGCGCGCGCCGCAGACATGCCCGATCTTGGCGAAGCTTGGCCAAACTTTGTATAATGAGCTAGTAAGTCTATTTAGCGAAGGTGAAAAAAAGTACATTGCACAACCTTCTGTACCTACATATGTACATGTAGCTTGGAAGATAAAAATTTGTAACACACCTACTACACTTTTTCCTACAATTTGGTATAATCCGTAGGTAAATTACCCACATCAGTTTTTATATTGCCTACTTTATCACCATAAGTTTTGGTATACATCACTTCCAAAAATAATCGTTTATCTAAACTTGTGGGTACGTCGACAATTTTCCTTATTTTTGTAATCAAATCAGTGTTTGTTTTCTATTCAATGTTTTGCCAATGCTGTATTTCTTGGTTTTAGTTTTAATTTATGTGAAGTAATGCAGTTCTGCAGTGGTTGTAAAGAGGTCCCGATATACAGAAGTCTGATATACGGTGTTTTTTTTTTTGGTTATCATTAACTTTACATATTCATTTAGAAAATATATTAATTGTGATTCAAACGCTGGTTTGACATTAAATTTGGATAAAGGATTATAAAGGTCTTAGGTATCCGGACTTTTCGTCCACTGCCGATTCGTCCAGGACTGTTCGTCCCCGGACCGTTCGTCCAGCGGAGTGTTCGTCCTTAGGACGATTCGTCCTGATAACGGTTCGTCCACCTAAAAAAATGTTATGGTCATTTCTAACAAAATGTTTGAATAAAAAACAAATAAATAGAAATATTTCAACTTTACTATCTATGCGATAAATACGCAATTTCCCTTAGATAAAGTAATACTTCGGCATTGCCATAGTCGCCTACAACTCGCCGGTAGGTTAGGTTACGTTAGGTATATTTCAAAATGCATTTTAATAAAATACTTTTACTAAAAAATACTTTTAGCTGGACGAACCTCCGCTAGATGAACCGTCCGCTGACGAACCATCCGCTGGACGAATAGTCCGGGGACGAACAGTCCTGGACGAACCGTCCTAGAATCGGTCTTTATTGGTATGTGGGACAGAAAAATAGTTGAAATTTTGATTAAAATTGTGTTAATTTTTGAAATTCTTGTAGAAAAGACAAGTTCTTTTTTTTATCAATTGAAACATTTTTTTTTTTGATAATTATTGGCTGGAAATGTACATATAATTTTTTTAATTTGTTCTTTTCTAAAAGTAGGGTCCGGAATTGCTACACATTTGTTAATTGCATTATTTAAATTAAAAAAAGTTATATTTATATTTCTATTTATATCTATATTTATATTTCAAACCAGTAATAAACCCAAAAATTATTTTAAGTGCTGCTAAAACCTATTATTTGTATAACAATTTTAAAAATAAGACGTCTAGACAAAACTTCAAGCATGTTTCTATACCATACTCCAATAAAATCTTAAATTTAAAAATATTTATCCAAATTTAATGTTAAACAAACGTTCGTATGTCACATGTGGATTAATTCGGAGTAGAGTTTTTTTGATTTAATATTAATATACTTGGATATAATATATAGGAATTTTGAAACAATGATAGATTACCACGATTTTTATTTTTATTAGTTTTGTTAAAAGGAATTAAGTTTAATTATGGTTGTAGAGAGTTTTAGGAAACATATTTGTCGGCTTAAATTTGTTTTTATTATCGTGTCTGATAGCGAGAAGGTTCGGTCGCGGTTAAATATTTCTGCGTACTTTCGAGCTCACCAGTTCATCTATGCATTAAGTTGTTAAAGGGGAAATTCGAAAAGATTTATTTGGGTACAATAAGGTTTCGTATTGAAAAATAGTATCAGGTTTATTTTTTTTCCTTGGAAATGTCTAGTGTGCAGTTTTGGTATTTGGCGGTTAAAATATGTGATTTTAGAGGGGTAAAGGGTTCTTGTTTTTCGATTCGTTCGTGAGACTTTGAGTCAGGTCGGAAGCTTGAGGTGAGTGATGTAGTTATCGAGCCTACATTCTACTCGATGATACCTGATGATATCGTGAGGGAGTTAACCGTTTTCACTAATTGCGGATTATAGATAAGACTCAACCACCCGGGCAAAATTTTTATGTCGTTCGTCGATTAGTAGTAACATCTTCGTTTCCATTGAAGAGGTACAGTGTTTATTTTAGTGCTTTCCTAGTTTTTGGAGTCATTTTACGCTTTAAGCGAATTGAAATAAGTGATGCACATGCACACGCCATGTAGGATATTTTGTGTAAATAAATGGCAATGACCTTCGTGAAAATAAGTTAATTAATGTGTTAATAAACCAAGGTGAAGTAGTTAGTTAAAAAATCGTATGGATTAGATTTAAACATTTCGTGGTTCATTTGCGATTGTAAAATTAAAAGTTGGTTTATCGAATGGGCCATTTTGTTAACTGCCGGCTTCCGTTAGTAAGAAAAATTAATTGAAGATTCGACTGGTATTATTACAATTAATTAACGAAAAGTCAATCGTACGAGAATTGCCCCTGACGCTTTGAGATGGAAAGATAAAGTTAGACTGAAAATCTGGGGAAATTTAAGGTAATTACTTTTCTGCATTTTTGTAATTTCATTAAAACTTGAATCACTGTATCTGAAAACATATGAACACGCTTTCTTTTGTTGGTTAGTACGCCCTTCAGGTAAACGTATCAATTACCAAAGCGTGTTCACCCGGCCCTTGTGGTGTTACGCTATTGTGTACTATTATTGCTTATTTATGCATTGTGCACTGATATTTACATTGTATAATTTGCCAAATTTATGTTTCCTATGTGTGAACTATGATGATAAAAGAGATAATTAAAATTAAGGTTTGGGACCTAAGAACTATGAACTTGCAAGATTCATCCCATTAGTTGCGTTTATTATTGGAATTTTAAGCAAGAATGATTGCGCATTACTTCCCTTCGAAAGCGGATTTATTTGTTTGTTTTTTTAAATATGTATACATTTTACTCAAAGATTATTTTTTCTGTTATTGCAATACATAGTGTTAATGAAATTTAAGCGTATTATTACATTGTTGTAGGTAACACTGTGTGACTATATCTCTCAGTTTTATGATTATTTACGGTTCATATAACGTAGTAGGCGATAACATATTTGATTACGTTCTTGTTAATTATTTTAATGGTAATTTCTCGAAATATACGGCCTTGCAGTGATAAAGATTTCAAGGTTTGGGTAAGATTAAGATTTCTGAAAATAGAATTTCGTGGACAAGATTAACGTAAAGAAAATTTGAGTAAACAAGTTTGATGATCTTCACAATTGGTCTAGCCGCACGCTATTCTGTTTTGATTGCGTTTTGAAGCGTTTACAAAACGCACAGGTCCAGTAGTTTTTTCTGATTTACATAGACAACGTTACGAAAAGTAAGCAAGTTTTTTTTACGTTACTGTGGAGTACTAGCGTTTATTTGTATGCTAACTAATCCCCTATCTTGATTTTAAACAAACTGACGCCAATATAAAATAAAAGTTTATCGTTATTCTACAAATTAATGTCTAAAGTTAATAATGACAAAAAACTAACACCGTATAGACCACGTATTTGCGGTCTCCAATTATTACGCCCCATATATTTATACTCCACCCATATAGCTGGTCAGCAGTTCTTATAAAATGTGGATTGGCATAGATGTAGAGATGTAAATTATGCCTTTTTACATGACCATTGTCATTGCCTCATCGGCTAACAATACAAGATCCCAAAATCATTACTCTTCTTCAATTCGAGCAAGACCCAAAGTACAGAAATGTGTCCTATTTTTGAGGTTTTCGCCTTCAATGCTTGATTTAATTGCTCACAATGTGAATGGATCATATTCTTACGCAACACCCTTTCACAGCAGTTTGACCTAAGCTCAAGAAATCACTTATGTCTACTGTACTTTTATGTGACAACGTTAAA